>JAQJVL010000384.1:525594-856322 GCA_035578905.1 Stictocephala bisonia | reverse complement strand
CTACGTCATTAGCAGCGGTGACCATTGGTTGGTTTGATAAACACCAATATATCGCGCTTTAAACAATTATATTCAATCATTATGTAGTATTCAAATAACAATTAATATTACCTATAACTAGGGCTACCATAAATTTTCATAGTAAAATATGGACACCAGATATACTTGGGGAGGGGGGGATTTTAATGTGTGATGAATTTTACTGTCTTTTATAATATGCGATTTGGGCTGTTAAACTGGGAAAATAATATTAACGACATTGTAATATATAATATTATTTTTACAAATATATTTCAATTTAAGATTTCAGAGCAATACAATTTTAACAATAATTTTTACTTAAAAAATTAGTTCATTGCATTTAAGTTTAGTTGGCAGAATTTGATAAATTGACATAAATCTCCTTGAAAATATTTAGGCATCTATTGTACTAATTGTACTGGTGAAGGCTGAAACCAGTTATATTTTTTCTGAAGAGATTACTTTTTTTAAGTAAAGAACTATTCTTTATGATGGTTTCAAAAAACTCAGCACATGACATGTCACTGTTGACTTTGATGCTCAGAATAGCATTAAAGAGTACCCAAAGTAATACATGTTTGCCTTTTTTACAATAATAAGTATTTAAAATATGTTTAATATTAATAAAACAAAAAATACGGACATATTCCTGGTTATTTCTTTGTTAGGTATGGACACAGATACTGAATGTAAAATACAAACCGTCCATACAAAATACAGACGTATGGCAACCCTACCAATAATGCAATGAATAATAATGTAAACAACAACTAAAAATAACCTATTCATTAGAGTTATTTTGTTTCAACTAAACACTGTTGCAGAAGTTAAACACTTGAAGACGGTAGTTAGTCACGCCCATGATGGACAGCAGCTGAGGGGTGGTACGATTTCACTCCAGTACTGAAATTCCTATATATTCTAAATATAACACGTAGGTCACTAACTGTCCGGCCCAATTAATTAGAGTACAAATTTACTTAATTTATTTTGTAAATAATAAATGTACATTTCAATTATTACATCATTACAAAAGCAACTGCAACCACCCTCAAACAAAACTGTGCCCAACTGAGGTTGAGAGACAATTCACAAACTCTGAGGTGAAGAATAAATAATAAAATCCAAACAGGAAACATATTGTTTACAGAATACAGAAATCTTTATTTACAATCTTAGAGATCAGAATGGCGTCAATACAAAGTAAATTACAAAAGTGTTTAATTAAAGTTTTGCCAGTCCAAAACTTTGACACTATTAAAACTGCATCTTCGAGAACCAGCTAACAAGTTTATTCCTCAAAGTCATTGGGTTGTCATCTTTCAGTTCTTAAGGAAGATTGTTGAAAAACCTTGCACCGGCGTATGATAGCTTACGTTCATACTTAGTCAGGTGATGAGCAGGGAGATTGCAGTTTAAACCATTTCTAGTTCCAAATTGGTGGACTTGCTAAATGCACTTCAAGGGTTTGGCAGAGGCCAGAACAATGGATTGAACTATGTAGAGACTAATGACAGTTAACAGATTATGTGCTCTGAATATTTCTCTGCAACTATCTCACCATCCCATACCAAACATAATCTTGATAGCTTTCTTCTGTATTATCAAGACTCGCTCCAGATGAGTGGGGGGCAGCAGACCCCCAAACAGCAACTCCATACCTCAGATGACTTTAAAAGAGGGCGTGATACACCACTAGTACTGCTTTTTGAGTGCTGGTACTCTTGACTCTTCTCAATGCAAAAAGAGAACTGCTAAGTTTTCGACAAAGCTGGTCTAAATGATCTTGCCAAGAGAGTCGATCATCCAGCACAACTTCAAGATGTTTTGTGCTATTCACAGCAAGCAGATCCGGCAGTGGAGCAGTCTCATCCTTCTTGCTTCCAAAGGTAAGCTGTTTGGTTTTAGACTCATTGAAAATTAAGTCATTGCTGCTGCAATAGTCTTTCACATAGCCAAGCACCACCAATTAAGCAATCTCAAGAGATTCTGCTGAGCTTCCAGATGTCAAGAGAACAGAGTCGTCTGCGTACATGACTGTGTAGCAATGGTTGTTGATTGCAAACAATGTTAGAGAAAAACAAAAGACTAAGTAAAATTACACGAGAGGAAACTAATTAAGTTAACAAACATATGAAAAATGTGACTCTTAACATAAATTAATTTGATTTACACATAGGCCCCTTCCTACATGGGTGACATGAGCAATGTGACAAGAGCGGCAAAATTTCAAACCAATGTTAATGCATTGCAGCGTCCTTAGTGGATGACAGGAGCGACACTTGTGTATTTTGTAGCTACAAACAAGTTTGTATCTTGCTGCTGCTGTCACCCGCAAATTGAAGCTGGTGTAGCCTGCGACGCTCATGTAGGATGCGACAAAAGCGTACACAGCGACAGTGATTGGCTGTTGTGTTCCGTTTATACACGTGATTTCATTATGTCTGTGTAAGAATTCTTTGTTACAGCGCTAAAGTATCATTCACGTGTGATATATTATGCACTTCCATTAACATGAGAGATTATGGTCGAAGGTCACAGAAGAATCAAATGGAAATGTTAAGTACTTTTACTTTCTTGTAAACAATATTAAATTAATGGATCATTACATTAAAGTTTACCATTTGAAGGCCTAAAAATTAGTAACAACATTCTTCTAACTGAAAATTTGCAAAAATGCCCGTTCAAATGTTTTATATGTGTTACCAGAATATAGAGTACTGAATCCAGGAATTATATACAATACCTAGGCATCCTATACATTGCCTAACATTTTTAGTGTCGCCCGTAACGCCAGTGTCATCCGCAACGCAGGTATACGAAGGACATAAAAATCCAGCAAATAAGGACGATCCCAGCGTTCCGGCAGATTTTTGTGTCCTACGTGGACTGGAGTTGCACGCTGGTGTCACTGCGGACGCGTCCTACGTGAGCTTCGCGGGTGACATCAGCAACAGCAGCTGCACTTTGCGGGCGACAGCAGCAGCAATATACAAACTCGTTCGCAAGATATGCAAGCGTCGCTCCTGTCGTCCAATAAGGACGATCCAATGCATTAACATTGGTTTGAAATGTTGCTGCTCATGTCACCCACGTAGAAAGGGGCCTCGGGAGAGTCGAATGGTCAAATTTGGCCCAAAAAAAATTTTTTTTGTTATTTCATATTTTAGTTATGCACGCTTTTAACAATAATTTAATGGAAGTTTCATATCCAAAAGGATCTATGGCCAAAAGTGTAAGTGGATGTATGACTTAAATTGGAGGTGGCGAGCTAAGACAGGATACCTACAATATTAGGTACGGTAAAAATATTTCTTTTGATTTGGTAACAGAGCCTTCTTCCCTGCTGTTCAAACTGCACAGCTTTAAGGCCTAGATTTTCAAATTGAAAATGTTGAAGGTGTGAGTGAAGTCCAGAAACGCATGGGTAGTCGTCTTAGAAAATTGAAATCTTCTTTGGCTAAGGCAAAATTGTTGGATGAAAAAATTGCATCCTGATGCAGCAATCAATGTAATGCAAAATTATTATGGTTCAGCCATTCGCCGTAATGTATCCAGCTTACAGGATATGACAAAGGATGTTTGGGCTGAATTTTTTCATCTCTTTATTAAATGAGGATCCTGCTCATGTTTTATGCCCTAATAGTTTAGAAAGCTGGTGCAAATATAAGAAGGCGTTGGAGAAAAATGAGACGTATGACCATATCAACAATACACATCTTCTCAAAGTTGTTTTGGATGAGATATTCAAGGACCTAGTTCACCCAAACCTCCCCCGTAAGTGTTTACATGGTGAGGTTCAAAACGCCTGTGAGTCTCTCAACATCGTTTGGTCCAAAATTCCCAAAACGATGTTTGTTTACATAAACCACGCTTGGGAACTTAACTTATGGAGCTATAGTGCATTTCAATTAAGGTGCCATATTTAAAGGCAGAGTTCTAATCAAACTAGGCATCACTCAATGAGCCAACTACATCGAACAATGCAAGGAAGTCGACTAGGTTCGAGTCCATAAGGTGGAGAAGGTGGTCTAAGAACTCGAAAAAAGTATTGCCAGAAGCAAGCATTGGTCAAGAGAAAGTTGGAGGACTTATATCAAGGGTAAGATGATCCCGATAACCGATAATATAGAGACGTAATGCATTAGCTAATGAATCATTATTTTTTTAGTATATCTAACTTTATTTTGCGTTTTTCGAAAATTGTAGATTTTTAGGTAAAAGCTACATTTTCTCAAGTACTGTATGAGATATCACCACAGGTTTTATACTGTGTTATTGCAGTGATTTTTGTCTTGTTTTATTTGTTACACAAAAATGCATATTTCAAATGGACAGTTATTTTTTAATTTTTCATAGTAAAAATTTTATTTTCGCTTGAATTGTTGAATGTCACAATAAAAAGAGCTGTTTTATAAACATTTTGTATTTTGAAGAATGTAGGACATTATTATGATACCTCCCATTTAACCTTCTAGTCGTGACCCTGGGTCCTCAGGACCCCGACAGTTTTTGTTTAGTTACAAAATCCGCCGCAGCGCACGCTACAGCTTTCTGCCGCCAATGTAAATTCCCGCCAGTACGAGGTTGACCTTGGAGCGGAGTGGTTGTGCTGTGTCATTTGTTGTTTTCGTGAAATAACGCAACTGGGTCCCTAGGACCCAAGGGTCACGACTAACGTAACTTTTTTATGTTTTGTTAATTTACGTATTTTTAGAATAGTGGTTGAATTCAAGCAGTCAAAATGAATGTTAAGGACAGCAATTTTGAAGAATGTACAAACCGACTCCTAGATGAAGATTTGAGTGATGAAAGTGCTGCTGAGGATGAGTTTGAAGTGCAGGACGAGAATACTGACTCTGAGCAAGACGATGGTGAAATTAGTAATAACAGGGAAACCAATAATGATGTTATAATAGAGGCACAAGGGACAGATGATGATGCAGTAGATATTGCGGAAAATGATCACAGTAGCAGTGAAGAGAATGAAGACATACAGCCTCAATACTACTACGGCAAGCCACAAGGAAAGAATAGATATCGATTCAAGTGGTCGTCAAAAGAGCCAACTAGGCGAGGTAGGCCTTTAGCACATAACTTGATACTACCTCAACTCAGGGGTAACGTAAAAGCTCTGGGTGTTGAAGCTACTCCTTGCGATATATGGATGACTATTTTTACTCCTGAAATAATGAATCAAATCCTTGAGCATACAAATGCTAAGCTTCTAGAGATTAGACCTAAATATACCGACCAAAACAGACCAGAATTAAGAAATGTTGAGTTTCCTGAAATGCGAGCACTTATTGGCCTTTTGTACTACGGTGCAGTTTTCAAGTCAAATACAGAGGACCTGCGTAGTGTATATGCAACAGACGGAACCGGCCGAGAGATTTTTAGGTTTGTAATGTCTCACAAGCGCCTAGAAATACTTTTGTACTGTCTTAGGTTTGATGAGAAAGCAACAAGACGTGAGAGAAAACAGTCTGACCCTGCCGCGCCTATTTCCAAGTTGTTTGATGAAGTAGTCGCAAACTTTAAAAGTAATTTTCACTTAGGGGCCTACACATGTGTTGATGAGATGTTGTGTAAATTCAGAGGGAGATGTAAATTTCGTGTTTACATGCCACAAAAACCTGCGAAATATGGGTTGAAACTAATGATTTTGACTGACGCACGGAACTCTTACTGTTACAACGCCTACATATATACAGGCAAAGGATCAGATGGTAAAGGTTTAGCTGATGAGTATACGAGTTGCAGCATTCCAACTAAGGCAGTAGTGAGATTGACTGAATGCATTTTCCACACAAACCGAAATGTCACAGCCGACAATTGGTTTTCTTCTATCCCTTTGTCAGTTTTGTTGCGGAAAAAGGGCCTTACCTATTTGGGAACACTGAAAAAAAAATAAACCGGAAATTCCAGCATCCTTTCAACCAAATGCCACTAAAGAAGTTGGTTCTGCTACATTTGGTTTCACAAAAGACTTGACATTGGTCTCGTTTGTGCCTAAAGAGAAGAAGGCTGTTCTGTTGGTGTCATCTATGCACCACGACAAAAGCTTTGATGATCAATCACAAAAACCAACTATTGTTGCAGATTATAACATGAGTAAAGGTGGAGTTGACAGTTTGGATAAAATGTGTGCTACTTATTCAACAGCAAGAAAGACGCACCGGTGGCCAATGCGTTTGTTCTACGCCCTACTAGATATCACTGGCGTAAACTCACATGTGATCTACCAGTCTTTTAGGGACAATCAAGCATTTTATAATAGAAGTGACTTCATGAAAAGTCTTGCCAAAGATCTTGTGACTCCCCACATGCAAAACCGTCTTGCAATCGCATCTCTACAGACCGAACTAAAGTTGGGGATCTGCCGCATCATTGGCGTACAAATGCCAGGGAACGAAGCATCAGCCCAAGTTCAATCCATAGAAAAGTCTAAAAGGAAGAGGTGTTTCACATGTCCAGCAAAAAAAGACAGAAAAACCACCATTGAGTGTTACCAGTGTAAAAATCCTATCTGTAATGAGTGCGCCAAGAAGATTTGCAAACATTGTGCAACATGAACTTGAAGGTAGAGTAAACCTCCAACCCTAAGAGTAAACTATGACCAAATATTTTTTTTAATATTCCTGGTAGTGTTTTACAAACTATTGACAGTATTATTCGTTAATTTTATGGTTTTTATAATATATATTAGTTTAAAACTGAATGGTTGTTTTTTAACTACTACAAATGCAGGTTTCCTTACAATGTATTTTTGATATCATAATATAAATTTGATTTTGTTCCACACGTGTTTTTTTTATTTATTAGTATCCCCTAGACATGTATAAATCAAAATACAACAATCTACTTGATATAATATATTTATTTTTAATTCAGAAAAAGTGGGTCCTCAGGACCCAGGCTCACGACTAATGCCAGACAAAATTAGGGTCACGACTAGAAGGTTAAAATGTAACAAAAACTACAACATATTTAGATTTAAAAGAAACTGTAAGTTCATATCTCTAAAGTTTTTTTTTTTAAAGTACATTAAAAACAGTACATTTAACTTAGCGAACGTAGGACTATCCGACTTCCTGGAGTCATAAAAAATTAAAAAACAAATCAAGTTCAGTAAATATTCAAACCTCATTTACTCAATATATCAACTGTAAAATCATAAATATTACAAAACAACTAAAACTAAAAAATTACCAGAAAATGAAAATGTAGTAAATAATTACAATAAAACATAAATCTATTTAAACCATAGCGATAAAACGTAAAAAAAATAAATATTGGAAACAATAAAAGTATGTCTTAAAAAAACTAAAAAAATAAAATTACAGCTATGTAACCAGATGTAAGACAGATATCTGTCTATATTCTGGGACTTTACTATGATAAAGACTTACCATTTAATATAACTATAGTATAGTTGAACAATACTCTTTGTTTTGCTTTCTGTTGACTGGTCATTTTAGGTTTTCAATTTCGATTCCTTCAATCAGTTGTTTTCTTTTTTTAGTTGTATTGTTATTTCTTGAGCAGTGAGCACATCTTTATTTATTATCAAAATATATTGTAAAAGGTTAAGTTTATATTAATGTGCCGGTGCTTCCTGAAGGTAGCGATAAGTTAGTTTCAAAATGAAGCGCAAAGGAGATGAAATTGTCCTTGTTGAAAACAGGAGTGTAAAAAAGTTTCATGAAGATGTAAGTATTAATTTTGTTATATATACAAATATTCTTAACAGGCCTGTAATATTTTGGTGTCATACGATTTATATCTCAATCCTTGATTGATTGGTCTTAGTAAAAAATAACCTGTATAACAAGGCAATAAATGGGACATGCACATTTCTGGTTGTATAGGAAAATATGTAGGAAAATGAACAGGTAGCCTAAGTGTATGGGTATAGTCCTACCTATTCCTAGTTTGATGGAGCATTTACTGTCATAAGTAAACAGGAACAGTTTAATCCCAACTACAATGCTTTTCCTGTTTTCTACTCCTTATAAATTTGAGTTTTTGCATGTAAGCTTGTGTTTTAAAAGAAAACATTAACTGAAAAATAATTTAGGCAATTATTTAACATAGAACAGGGGCCTTGTCGCTTTATGGCTGAAATTTTTTTTACAGTGGAAAAATAGTTAAGTTGATAAACAAGAATATGGTAATTTTTAAAGTGAAAAAGCGGGAAAAATTATGAAAATGAGGAAAATGGAAAATATTTTTGTGTAAATATAGCAATGTGGATGTAGGCTACTCATATTGTGTGGAATTTGGTCTTGATTACAAATATGACATGGAGCACGTCAGCGCTTTCCGGATTTTAGTAATGTTAAGTTCTTTTAGGATGGAGCTATGCCGGGTATTTATAGATTAGGGTTGGTTAGGTTAGCCTATATATTATGTTTTAATGTTAGGTTAGATTTGGTTAAATTATGTTAGGTTTCTTTAGTTTTTGTTAGGTTTGATTAAGTTATATTTGGTTAGGTTGGTTAACTTAGGTTTAATCTAACTAAACTAACAAAATACAACAAATCTTAACATAACAAAACCTAATGTAACCTAACCAAACCTAACATAACAACCAAACCTAACACAACGTAGCCTATAAATATCTAACTGAGCCCTATGCTATCAGAACATAAACCTGCTGAAATCGGCACATTTCCTATGCTAACATTCTTAACCCTTAAGTAGTCGCACACAAATTCGTAACATAAGTAGTCGCGTGGGGGTCTAACTGACCCCAAGATAAAAAAATTAATAGTCGTATATTATAATTGATGTTTTTGACTACAAACGATACTAACATGATTTAGCACTATTTAGAAATGTATATGAATTGCAAATATAATATTTTTGCACTTACAGATTTATGGTTACCATTTTTTTATAGCTTTAGAATCAAACATATCAAAATCACTTTCAAAAATGAACTCCGTAATCAGTTTTATATATTTATATTTATCTTTATAGTTATTTTATATCAAACTAGGTAATATGTACACATAAATTAATCATACTGTGCAATACATATTAGCAAGGTAGCTAAAATAAATAAACACATTGAACTAAAAACCACAATATTTGAAAATGTTACAATAGTATACAAAACTAATAGAAAAACAATTCTCTTATTTTCAGTTTTAGCTATTGAACTAGCTATTTACATATTGTCATCATCATCTAGCAGCAACATTACAGAACATTGTTCACAAAATGTTTTCAAATGTGATAAACACATTGCTGCTTCACATTTTTCACATCTGAATTTGGTTTTTGAATCCTTTGTTCGAGGGCAAACACTGCATCTAACCCTTGCATTTGGTTCTGAAACTCTTGATGGGCCTGCTTCTACTCTTGCAATCTTGCACACTGATGCATGAAGTGATCTTGGAAGAGACTTAGCTGTGGTCCTTTTAGCCACTTGTGGTTTTATAAGAGTCATTCCAATCTGTTTTAGGAACTCTCTTCTAGGAAGTTTATTACCTGATATATCATTAATCAGGTGAATAACTTGGGCGTTGATGCAACCTATATCAATCGTGCGATAAAAGAGGACTAGAGGCCATCGTTGACAACTTCTAGAAGTGGAATATGTGGCACACTTCTCATCCATTACATCAACCCCTGACTTAGTTTTATTGTAGAAAGTGACGAACTCTGGTTTTTTTTTTGTCCCCAGTACTACTGTCTATGGTTGAGTCGAAATGCATGCTAGATATAAGCACTACACTTCTGTTTTTTGTTTGGAGCATATGATACAATTGTCATATCTTCTTGGAAACCAAATATACTTGTGTGTTCAATCCTCTTTTTTGAGGTCACCTCTATAGGTAGCTCCGGTTTATCCTTTCTCAATGTGCCAACATAGGTCAATTTCTTCTTTTGGAGCTCGCTAACTAAATTTACACTCAAAAACCAATTATCAGCAGTGATATTTCTCCCAGAGTCTTCAATACACTGTGACAAGCGGAGAACAACGTCCAAAGGCTTATTAAATTGTCGATAAGGACTATTTTCAGGCTGCACACCAACATATATCTCCATAAATTTAACATAAAACATTCTGGCATCAATTAGAGTAAATACTTTCAGCCCATATTTGGCCGGCTTACTTTTGATAAACTGCCTAAACGGGCATCTACCTCTGAACGCAACAAGTTGCTCATCGATTGTAGTGTACTCGCTTAGAGAAAAATTGTCACGGCAATTTTGATTAAAGATATAAAAAATTTCTCTAAACGCGGCCAATCTGTATAGTTCCCGTCGTTGTCCTCTATCATTGATATTGTCAAATCTTATGTTTTGTAGTAAAAATAAAAAACGCCTCAAACTCATTGTGGAATAGAAAATTTCCATCCTGAAACCATCTCTTGACCAAAGGTCATTCAAATTTTTATAGCCTGATCGTATTGCTCCTGCTAGAATCAAAAGCCCCAGAAATGATTTTATTTCATCATAATCAGTACTTTTACAGTCCCGTTCTCTTGAGTAGTTTATAGAAACTTTGTTGATGTAAATATTAGTACACCGTACAATGATTTTAATAATGTTGTCATCGATCATAAGACTAAAACACTCAAATGGAGTTCTAGCACCTTTTGCTTTATTTATTGGACCTGGTAATCGTGTGACAATATTTATTGCTCTTGTTCGATGGTTTGGACGAACATAGGGGTTCTTCATCCAATTAGTAGTTTTATCTTTCCCTACCAAATTGTCATTTTCTGGTGAATCTCAATTATGAATAATTATAATGTTCCATTTCAATACATAAAAATAAAACCTATAGGATAATACGAATAATATAAATAAAGCAATATATACATATAATACAGTAGTTGTTGAGAGTTACACAATCACTTGCGAGGGGGTACAACTGACCCCAGCAACGCTATTCAGAATGTGACACGAGTTAGACTGTAACATATGTCATATCTTATGTTTTGTAGTAAAAATAAAAAACGCCTCAAACTCATTGTGGAATAGAAAATTTCCACTGTACCTGGATGGATGGGTGGGTGGTTCAATACCACCGTACCTGTATGGGTGGGCGGATGGGTCTCAATGACCCCAATAATAAAACTGTCTGTACTCTCCACTGGAACACGGCAGACTGCTGGTGGGAGGTGGGAGTGGTGAGTCACAGTGCTATTGAGAGGTATTAGACAAAAGAGCAGGCTGGCCAACCCAGTTCCTTATTTAGAGTAAAATATATGTGCATGGGGTCAACTAGGCCCCCGCGCGACTACTTAAGGGTTAATAATGGTTCTATTGTAAAAAGCATGCCATGTTTGTGACAAAATCAATTTCAATACCCACATCGTTATGTTTATGAAAACAAATAGCCCTATCTGATTTTCCGCATTTTCGTATTATTCCGGGTTTTCCCTGTATTATCATATTCTTGTGTCTTAGTTATGTATCTGACTAGTGTTTTTTTAACACTATGAAAAAAATGTTCAGCCAAAGAAAGGAAAAGGCCTCTGCTCTATATAATTACTATTATTGACATGTGAAGCAAGTAACATGAGACTCATATAAATTACTACAACTTCTTCATTTACCTCTGTTGCAGAGAAAAGTATTTGGGGAATGTTGTAATATCTGCTGGCATCTCAAGATTTTACAGACTAAGAATTATTCTTAGCCCTCTTTAGCTCTACGAAGGCCGACTACTACCATATACCCTTTTGTAATGATTGTGTTTTTTTCTCTTGCCAAACTGCTGTGTCAACTTGGAGGGTAAAATCAAGTATGAAAGTAACTGGAAAATGACAAGAAGTGATATGATATATCAAATCATTCTAGGCCCAATCATTCATGCCTTAAAAATGATGTAAACTGAAAAACGTTTTTTCATCATTGATGACAAACTTTTTTTTGTTTGTCAGATAAAAAACAGGGTTTTGTAGTTCAATCAACCTTCTCCAATAACTATTAACTCATATTTTACAATTTTCTCAACAAGAAAACCTATTATTAGAAGTGTCTGTAAAGTGCTCAATTACTCTATAGGCACAGGCCCTACTACCAGCATAGTGATTTTGTACTAAATCCCCATTTTCACTTTGCTGGAGTTAAAATGGGAATACCTGTTGGTTTTAAACACAATGATTGCTATTGATTGACTACTGAGGCTGATGCTACGGCTTTTTGAACCCCACTATACAACTTATCATATTGTAACGGGCAGCAGAATCATCGTAGGAATATCTTATGTTGGAGCAAACAGATCGCTCCACGATTTAAAGTAGTTCAATGTAGATTTTACTGTAAACAATAGTATAAATTATTTCCCCCACTGTAATTGTGTTTATTTAACCTTGTTACTTCATTTTAAAGATGTTTTTACTTTAAAAATTTATTAAATCAAGAAGTAGCTCCAGTGCTTCTAAATAATAATCAGCTCAATGTTTTTATAAATAAAACAAATTACATTTTTATTGAAGCATTCCATATCTTGTAGAGGTAGGACTTGTCAATATGCTTGTTGTTAAGGTTTGTATGATTTTTTGGTGTTTATTTAAGGAGTGGGAAGTCATAACATTTAAAAAAAATCATAAACATAAGTATGATAGAGTACCTAAATACCAAGCCCATTGATACTTAGAAATTTAAGTCAAGTCTTAGTTGTGTTTTGAGTAGATTATAACATACTTTACGACAGACAACTTAGACACATTTTACATTTGTGGAGCAATCTGTGCCTACACTTTGCAAATGATGTTTTAATGTGGGTTAATGCCCCATGTTTTGTAACGAGTTATGATACATTTTTTCTGCTACAACCATGATAAAAAAAAATTGGAAGCAGCCTAATTCACGTAAGTCAGCCCGCCATAAAATGGTGTGTACTTCATTCAAAGGAACTGCTCGGACGTTGTGACTACTAACCTACCTCCCAGTCAACGCTATATAGAATCATGTAATATTCTAATGAGAACGATTTCTGATTGGTATTCCATCTTCAGAGAAGCCCCTTGCCAGCACCAGCATATATAACAAAAATATTTGATAGGAAAGAGTTGCTTCGTAGAATTTTCTACCCCAATATAAATTTTTATTCCAACAAATTAGGGGTGTCAGATTTGAATTAAGGTCTTGTTAAATTGTATAGTTTCTTCGTTTGGTTGGCTTACTTACTTGATTGAATGTTGAAGGTTTTAAATAACTTAAAACATATTTAGTTATTCCGCAAATTTAAAATTTTAATACCTATTAAATTATTATTGGAAATTAAAAGTTGTGGAATTATAAAATATTTGTATCCTTGATTTTATACACGTACATAGATATCCCATCTAATAGGTGAATATTTGTGCCTGTAATTTCATTAGTTAGTTTGGTCTGTAACCACACCTGGTTTAACAGTTTAGCTGCCATCCTTAATATGAGTATTTTTGCTCAAAATTGCCAAAAATTGTCATGCAAATTTTTAAAAGAGTGATAGCGTATACGGCACATAAAAAACTTGGCCTGATATTAATTAGGCATATCGGCCAGACATATTTGAGGTAAATTGGTTTTCTTAGTTTGGCTACCCTGATTGCATGATGAAAGTAATCCAGTATTCAATATGTATTAAGTTATTTAAATTACTAAAATTCACTAAATAAGTCTGTCGGGCCTGTACTCCCAACAACTTGCCCGTAGAACCTGCTAAAATGTAAAGTTTTAAGAACAAATTTGTAACTAATCAAAAAATTTGAAATTTGCTCTATAATAATATGATGCTTGCAGTACAATAAAGTGTAAACAGTTTCTCTAAGAAAGCACAACCAGTTTAGTAATAATAAAAAAACCAAAAGGTTGCTGTGCAATAATGTCTGGCGTACTGGCCCGATGACATCTAGCTGAGACAGAGAGCCGTCCGGAATACTGGACTGACACAGCAGCTAAAGGTTAAACTAAATTACATTTACAATTGGACTTCATTAGCAGTCCACAGTCCACAATGGACCACAAAAACAGCTGATAATTTGAGACACAAAATTTAACATTGGACAGGAAATCTACGTGGGTTTATAAAATTAATCGTTTTATTATAAATTATATTGGTTATCATAAGTGAATATTTATTTAAGGGCAAATGACTCAAAAATTGAATTTACTAATTCTCGGTGATTGGTTTCATATTAGGTTGTGTTAGCTACCCCATATTTTTTTCCATAAATTAGCTTATCCTTAGTTAATTTTCATCCCTGTAATCAACCGCACTGGTTATTAAATGTTTTTTTTTTTTTTTATAAATCTGTCATCCAATTGTCACTTTAAAATTTTAGAGGCTTTGTGTTTGTCAATAATTTTATTATTTTCCCCAAATAGTTTTTTTAGACTCTTTAATTATGAGCTTGAAGACAAACAAGCAGTGTAGTAAATAATTTTTGTTATTCTTTGTTCAGGCTCTGCATTTTTTTAAACTTAATTTTCTTCACTCAGAACTATTTATCTTTTTATTTAGATTATATTTTTGTTAAAACATGACATGAAAACTACAAAAACTACTATCTACAATTGATTTATAGACAAGCCAATTGGCAGACAATTCCTAGATCTGCAATGTAAAGCATATACCGTAACCTACTTGATCTGCACGGTTGGCATTATTTGAATGTAAATTCTATGCAAATTTATAATAAGTGCATGTAGATGCAAACATCATGTCTTGTCAACGGTTTAATGCAACAATTATTTACTATCTGATACTCTTTGATTCATTTATTTATTTATCAACAGCAATGCCACTTTAAAAACAAGATTTGAAGAATGTAGATTAACAATATTAAGATAATTTACAAACAAGTCTAACAAAAAAATTACATAATGGATAATTAGCCTAAAGGAAGTTTGAACATTGGTACCGTACATGAAAAGAAACAATAATATCAATCTGCAAACAAACATAAAATAGCATAAGTTCTAATTAAAATATGTGATATGCAAAAAATAAATTTTTCAATAACATTTGTTGAAAAACATATTCCTAAAAAGTCTACTTTAGGGGGATGCAAAGTAGTGCAGCCATGTCAGAGTTAGTAAAGATTTCATGATGAAAAACAAATTAGCCAAGCTTTTGTATCATGTTTATGTCTTTTTGTATCAGTTGTTTGAAATAAATTATTAAATTGAATTAATGCCAATCTTATTCTTATGGAAAAAAAGGAAACGTAGAGAGGCTGTTTCTACCCCTTAGCGATGGGACTTAGAGAAACCTCTCTTAGTGGTTCTTTTTGATACGTAAGGTAATTTCACTGCAAGTTTCGTCAAAACCTGTCCTGTGGTACGGGAGAGTTCATCATGAGTGAGTGAGTACCCATTGTTTTTGGCTTAAATATGTAAGGTTTATTTGCATTTTAAATGGCTTTTACAACTTTCAATGGTCTTGACCATATCCTTCTGACTTCATGGATGGTCTCTGCATGGAAATTGTACTAAATTAACTCTCCATTGAGATGGTATTTTTATTCGCTGTGCAAAAAAGACTGCTAAATTGTTTTAATGTCTCTAAAAACAATTAACAGTCCTCTCTAGTGAATAACTTTGTCACACTCAAGTCTCCGACCCTCTACCTAGTGTTGACTTTGGTGTACTTGCAATTCCGTCGACTATTAGAAGACCAGTTGCCATGAGACCATCCTTCCCCATAGAATTGTGTGATTTGAATGTGGCAGTTGACTGTTCCCTTTTGGCCACCAGGCAGCCTGCTTATCAGCAGCTGATACCCGTGTTGTGGTTAAACATTACTTCACTTGAAAACTTTTGTCGCTTCAATTTTTTAACTTGCGTGTTTCAAATTTTAACAAACTCTAAATAGTGCTCTAAATGTCTGAGATTAGACTAGAACTAATTTTGGTTTATTAAATAATAATATTAAATTAGAAACATAGTTTTTTATTTGCATTAAAAAAAATCAATGTATAAAATTAAAATCTCTCAAAAAGTTCTAGTTTAAAATAGTATGTTTATAAATAAAGCAGTGATATTTAAAAAAATTAACATTAGCGTTATGGAGAATCTTATACAATATGGCAGCTGGTGTAGTAGACTCGTGAGATAATAATGTTGAAATCCATTCAAGAAATTATACATGCTTAAAGTAATTGACGATGAGAAACTACTGACGTATCACTACATCACTACTGAGGCACAGCTCAAGGTTGGTCAGCTTGCCTTGCATCAAGGGAAAACCCTAATAAAACAGGATGATTTCTAGTCTTAATGCACAGCTCTGCATCTAGATAGTTAATTATTGCAATATCCTTCCTGGTGACATTATGTAAAAATACCAATTAATTTTGATTAATTTAACCCTCCCGGTTCTCTCAAAATCTTTCTGCTTCCACTTTGGGCTATTAAAATTTAAAAAATTGTCACCGTTTTAATGTAAATTACAGTTAAAGACTAAATATTTTAATTTTATTATGTTTTACTTGATTTTTAAAGAATTTAATAAATATTTTCTATATAAATGTTCTAAGTTGTTAACATCGATTCAAAATCAGCTGAATCTCTGCTTTGCAATGGGATACAGTTATGTACTTACTAACAAATAATCGATTGTTGTCAACAAAACACATAAAATTGATTGTGTTATGATGCAAGGGAAATACTTTTATGTAAATGAATATAACATTAAAATAAGGAATAAAATACAATTAAAAAAAAGCAAAAAGACAAGGAATGAATTGTGAAAAATATTCATTTTCAAAATTATCATAATTGCTGGTATTAAGGTAAGGTGTAACAAAGTACACGTAATATCAGAGCCAGCTGTCTGTATCTGGAATTTTTGTCCACAGGAAAAAGGATTTTAACACATTCAGTGCTGCGGCATCGGAGCCGCGGCCATTTCAACATTTTCAAACATTTCAACTGATAATTGAATTATGTCATCAAATAAAGTAGTTTTTGTATTGTTGGAGAGGGAGAAATAGTTATTTACTATTCTTGATGGTGTGTATTTTTTGTGATGGTGTTCATTACTGATTTATGTTAAATAGCTACACATAACATCGCTTTTTTTTAAATGTTATATTTCGGTTTTACAATCTGAAGCCATTTTCAAACATTTAACAACATAAACAGTTTTTAATAAAAATATAAATTAAGTAATAGATCCTATGTTTCTTAAAATATTTAACAGATTATTTCATCAATGAAAACAGTTGAATATATACTTATAAATTTTGATAAAAATTGTCTTGTTACTTATTAATTTTGAATTTTATTTAATACTTCTGATTTAATAATAGGCAGGTATATTGGGCTTAAGGTGGAACTCGGTTGAAAAACGCAGCTTTCTACAGCCATACATGCTGCTTCTTTTATTGTTTCTTTCCACTTACTTTCTTTATATACTATACTTGCCGCTGTCCGTTACACCTTATGCTCTTCTGCCAAAACATGATCTGAAAGTTTAGAATAGTTTTCCAATTGATTTTTATGCTGTTTTATGTTCTTGTATTCTCTTTTTCAATGGTCGAGATGTTTGTTCAAAAATAATTTAAATCACATTGACAAGGAATTATGTAAACAACATTTTTGGTTTCCTGATTTTGATTGTATGGGTTAACTTTTCTTAGTAAATTTCCAATTTTTGATTTTGTAACAAATGAATTTCTAATATTTAATGTTTTGTTGATTCTTCTGATTTTTTCTGATTTCCCTTTGATATACGTTATAAGAATTGTTGTTAACGGTTTTGATTTTGTATTATCTTTATTTTTATTAATTAAAATTTTTTGTTTGGTTTTTTTATAGGACTTGTTTATGACTTTTAGTGGGTAGTCATTGGTTTTTATTTCTTGACATATCAGTTTTATTTCTTGGTCCAGTCCTTCTTCAGTTGATGAAATTCTGAATGCTCTGGTGAATAGTCTTTGTGCAAATGCATGTTTAACATGATGTGGGGTGTTTGAATGGAAATTTAGATATTGTCCAGTATGTGTCTTTTTTCTGTAGTCTGATATTTTTTATTTGGAAATTTGTTTTTTTCAACTAACACATCTAAAAAAGGAAGTTTGTTTTCTTCTTCATGTTCTATTATAAATTTTATTGATGGTCTAATGGAATTTAAATGTTGAAAAAACTATCTTGATCATTTGTAGCAGATTTCCAAACACAAAATATATCAACAAGATATATTAACCAAAGAATAGGCTTGTCATGCCAAGTTTTAAGTGTTAGATTTCAAAAAAAAATCCATTTATATACAGTATTACTTAGAAGTGGACTGAGAACTTCTCCTATTGGTAAACCTGAGTGTTGAAGAAAATATTTATTGCCATACTGGAATATATACTATATAAATTGTTATCATTATTTATATTTTCAACTATTTTAATTGATCAAATCATTCGTTAAACATATGATCTACTAATTCATTTATATTTTTATTAGAAACTGTTTTGTTGTTAAATGTTTGAAAATGGCTTCAGATTGTAATGCCGAAATATAACATTTAAAAAAACCATGTGATGTGTAGCTATTTAACATAAATCAGTAGTTATTTACTACTTCGAAAACATGAGTCATGCCTGGAGTGCTGCCAACCCCTACTGGGGAGCCAAAAACTAATGTCGTTTTCATAGTCATAACAAAAAAATTTAAAACTTTTACAAACATATTCAATTATGTATCAATTTCAAAGGGTTTTAGTTAATATTCTGAAAAAATTAGCATTTTGAGTCTTTTTCAAATTTTTATATAGCAGTGAATGTGTTAACCAAGAGGACTTAAGTGGCAGAATCCTCTCGCTGGTTTTCCTGTCAAAGTTGATCAAGGAAAGCGTTACTGACAGACACACAGATAGAAATTGGATCAGACGTACATAGATTTTCTGATCTAAAAAACATGTAGAGCTAATTCAAAATTCACGCCATTCTAAGTTATTTACAAACTAAATTTTAATTTTATCCAGAAATGTAAAAAAGTAAATCAATAATGCATTTCAATGTAACAGGTAATACATCTAAGATATAAAATTATTTTACATTCTGTAATTAATGACAAGTTGTAGGGTTTTATCTCAACCAGCAAAGTCACTCACTATTGTTAGCGCAGAAATTATTTGCACCCGAGTTGTTTTCTAAGAAACTAAGAGGCCTATGAAAACTCCAATCATACCATTGTTTTCCTTGTTCAATTTTGCGTTACGACATACAATTTTCAAAATTTTAACTAGTTTTCACTGTACATAAAATTTACACCATTATTATTACAAAAATACATTCACGTAGCATATATACAGGATAGAAAAAAGATGGAAACAATTTCACAACTTTTGTATGACTTCACTTGTTAAAGTGAAATCTTGTAAATGATTATGGTTATAAAGAACATAATTTTTGATGCCATTAGCGACATTTCATCTTTTCTGGGGGACGGCCCACGAGAAGTTGAACAAAAATCTTCATTGTAATCCTAGGTGGAGTTAAGTATCAAACGAAAGGTCTATTCAAGAGAAATTAATTGCCGCAAACCGGACTTCTTAAGGTTTATCCTTTCCAGAGTAACGGTCATTTGAATTTCAAAGTAACTAATTTAAACAATATTATTTCTCCTATATTTAACGGTCTCAAGTAAATTTTTCTGATTAAAAATGATACTTTATGGAACACAATTAGCCTAAAAAATTCAATTATCAAATTATTTATGGAAAAATATAATGTTGCTGTAAAAGCGTTTCTAAATTTCTTCCACCCTGTATATTTTTATATGTAATTGATAGGAATGTTTCCTATACGTTTTATAAATTTTAGAATTTTATAGTTTCAAGAAAAAAGTTCTTATCAATTGCTTGAAACATTGTTTTCTTGGTGTATTGTAACTATATGTGTAATAAGGATTACATAAAGCAAGACCAAATAATTAATTTTACGACCTCCAAAAGAAAGAAAAAAAAAAAAAAAACAAAGTTTCAGATAATTTATTACAACTCTTTTTCTTGATTTCTAAAATTTTCAAAACTTAACCTTAGCTAAAATTTTAATTCTTAATACATGTATAGTTACGTTACATCATTTTCATATATGTAAGTAAATGCAGTGATTTTAAATCAATTTAAAATAGCTTTAAATTGATAAACTTAAATTGAAAAAAATACATTAAAATTTAAATCAGTATAAAATCATTGCATTTTGTTACATACAGTAGAAGCCTTATTTTCCGTCAGGGGTCGGGACTGCGGCCGTGACGGATAGGAGAATAGATGGATTATAGAGAATTCACCAAAACACACTTATATAACTGGAAACTTATTTATTTATTTATCTTATGATTAGTGATTATGCACGTTAAATTTAAATGCTGTATAGTACATATTGATTAACAAAATGAGAACGAAAAGGTTAGAAAAAAGACATTTCCAGAATGTATATACTGCAGGTCACAACTACCCTTTTATTACAGTAGGCCTAGTTTTAATGTAAAACAAGCTTGTACATCATGTAATAAGCAGAAAAATTAACTTTTAAGATTATTAAAATGAAACTGCAGTACATAGTAACATATTAAATTAGTTCCCACAGCTAGTGTTTTCTCATCACATGCCCAATGTTGGTACACGGATAGTGTGTTGCCGCGACTCGCCTGTGTGTCATCAGACAAGACTGTTCCAACGACCCTTGAACATGTGTAGGTGTCGCGGCTTAAAACTTCATCTTCAACAACATGCCTTTGTAGTGCCATGTCTTTCCCCACGTTGTACCAGAACTGTTCAGGCAGCCCCAGACGGCATGTTCGTACGTCAGGCGAGCTGTTCCAACAACCTGTTATATGTTGGACAGCAGATGAGGCCTTAAGGATGGCAGGCCGTTGAAACTAGGCTTATGTGGGCTAGACGGCTGGAGGGGGAATTGTCGTCTTCTATACAGATGAGTTATACGGAAACTGTCATATGGCGCGATGAAATCAAACATGGATAACAAACCAAACACAGATAACAGAACCTGGGGGAAAATAGGTTGACGGACAATAAGGTTTTCACTGTATATGAAAATGGTCTATTGTAACTATATGTGTAATAAGGATTACAGCAAGACCAAATAATTAATTTTACGGCCTCAGAAGCCAAGAAAACAACGTTTCAGATTATTGATGAGAACTCTTTTTCTTGAAATTCTAACATTTTAAAAACATTCCTATCAACTACGTATTAAAATATAAATGGGCCACGCGAATGGGTTTTTGAGTAAAAACGATGTAAATTTGATATGCAGTGTAAACTAGTTAAAATTGTGGTACTTTTTTCGTTCCAACTAACATAAAAATTATTAGAACTTATAATAAAATTTTTAAATTCATATGTCATAACACACAATTGAACAAGGAAAACAATGCACATAATTTCTGCGCCGACAGTAGTACTTGTTTTATGAGCAGTGATTGATTCAATCCAACGACTTAATGTCAGAAGTCAGCACATAGATATATATATATATATAAAAGAAGTTGCTTAATTCATGCATTTATTGTTCGCAATAATTGTTTTGAGCAGTAAGCTGTAAAAGTCAGTCCATTATTCAAAATGGCAATGCTTTTATGTCTAACAATATGCATTTATATGGCAAAGATGTTTGAAAGAATAAATGCAAGGCCATACGTTTTATGTTTTGGAATTTTATTTCTACGTCATTTAAATATATAAAATTTTATGCATTTGTTTTTAAAACTCATTCTAAAACTAGTACTAGATTTGATCCGAAAATTCACATCATGAAGTTAGTACCAAATTATAAGATGAAAATGAATCAATAGTTTTTTAGTTATTAGCACAGAGAAGTAATAATTTGGTTCACAGAGATTTTCATTTGTTGTTAGCAAAAATAACACAAAGACAAAAATTGAATTAAAAAGTATGTAGTGTATTTTCTTGTAAACTGTGAAGACATTAAAGATTGTTTTTTAATAATATTATAGTAAATAAAATTATTATACTTTATTCGTCAAACTTTGTATAATTTATGATTCATGGACTCATACACTGAAAAATAATTATATTGAAACAGTTATAAAATAATGAATTTATCAATAAAGGAATATGTGATAAGTCTTAGGATTTTCAAAGATAAGTAATTAAAGTAAAGTTAAATATGTTCTTTCAATCCTCTAAACTTCTTTAGAACATACATTTTTAGTACTAGAACTTACTTTTTAGAAAAGCTAAAAAAAAAACTATAACAGTATTAGTATTAGCTAATTTAATGGAATTAAAAGAATTTCAAGACCTAAATCATGTGTTGTACATTAACAAAAACAAATTTTTTAAATATAAATTTTAAAATTAAGTTAAGAATCAAAAACCTTTTTAATCATTAAACTTACAGTGATGCTTTCGTTGGATTTTTATCTGAATCAAACAATTTTTGATAACTATCAATATATGCTTTTAGTATAGTTAGTCTAATGGTTAAGTAAAATTAAGAATAAATAAATTAAAAACAAGATAACAAATTATAACAATAAAAAGAGTTGAATTTTCCAATGAATAAATATAAAGTAAAAGACAAGAAACATTTATAAATAACTTGTAGATTAATAAACTTGATATTAAGTTCATAATAATAAATAATCACCAGACAATGAGAATCTCCATGTATATTATTAAGGAATAAAAACGACGTATAAAAATTATGAATATATTAAAAATAACTTATTATGTTTGTATAATTATCAGATCTAAGTTTTATATTTGAATACATTTTCTTTTACATCTACTTGACATAAATATACAGTGCAGTGCAGTCCCGGTAATCCGAAATAATTGGGACCGAACCCATTTCGGTTTACCAAATTTTTCACATGAAACAGATTTTCTTAAAACGTTCTTTTGATAAAACATAACATAAATAACATGCCTAACATTAAGTACGGTATTTAAGTTTTGAACGCAATAAGAGCCTATGATAATAAAAAGGAGAATGAACACTTTAATAGAAGAATACCTTCAACTGAGACATAAGATCAATCACTATTTTTCAAGACAACAAGTTGGAGTCAATAGCGGAAATCGATCCCGACCCCAGCGCTACTTGATTCCATTGCATTCGCCACTAGTTCACGTAATCAGCTTCTGGCGTTCTCGTGATACCTAAGACAGCAATCTTCTCAATTTCCACTGTCAGTCTCTTATCAACAGTTTGAACTTGTGTGTTTACTTATCTCAGTTTTGTTGTAACCTATACAGACGCTCTGGCTGCGTTTGAGAGCAACACCCCGACGCGACCCCAGTGGCTACGATGTTTTGAGACACTGGCGTAATTTAGTTTCGAAGGATAGGAATTCTTCTTTAGAGCAAAAAAATTTAACTGATATTTTAATTTTAAGTTTATTAACAGTTTAATACTTGAGATAATTTTTTTTCGTAAATTTTAGATATAAAGTAGTGGTTTTTACAGTAACTGCATTTTAATATTTACAAAATCTGTTTTCAATTTCTGTTTCGGATTAAGCGGATTTTCGGATTACCGAAGTTTGAATTTGCGGGACTAAACTGTATATATAAACATGGGATTGTAATTATTTTACCTATTTGAAAACAGTAAAACATGTTTCTCGATTGTCTAATAATTTTAAAATGGTTAATTTATATTTCTGCCGTTTAAAAACTTGTTCAACAGGTACTGATTCCCTATAGAATAATGCCGTATCCAATTTGGGAATGAAAGAATGCAGAGATGGCAATAGTCAACAAATATTTACTTATTTTTTATTTACACTGAATGATACTTTTTAAGAAATAGTCAGCCTTAGTTTGTAACGATGACTACATTCGTTCATCTAGACTCATCACACTCATTTGAAATCCATGTCTGCCCATATCTTGATGTTCGGCGTCATAAGAATACTTAAGTAAATAAGTTGTCTTGGTAAATAAGTAATTCTTTTGTGAAAATCATTATTTATATAATATAAAAACGGAGTTCTCACTCATCATGAAATATTCTGAACCACTGAACAGATTTTGATGAAATTTGGAGGGAAAATTTCTCAAAATTCCATTTCTAAGGGGTAGAAACAGCCATAAGAGTGAAATTAGCATTAATTTAATAATTTATTTCTAATAGCTGATACAAAAAACTTAAACAAGACACAAAAGCTTGTCTAATTTGGTTTCATTGAGAAATGTTTAAGGTCATTTCTACTAACCTTGACATTATCGAACTACTTTGCATCCCCCTAAAGTAGACTTATAGGGTTTTCTTGATTATAAAACTGTTTTATGTAGTGGTATAGCAGCAGGCTGAGCTTTTATATTGATGTGACGGTTTAGAGAGGACCAGGGAGCTGCTTGCTAGTTATTTTACATGCTGGAAATCTAAAAAACGAAACTGAATTTTTAAAATACTGTGTGTACAGAGAGGAGGTCAAGCGTCGGGGTTGCTGGCCCCCATCATGGTGCTTGAAGGACACCAAGGTGAAATCTATGCTGTCAAATTCCACCCTGAGGGACAGTTCCTAGCCTCGTCAGGATTTGACAGACAGATATGTAAGTATCACATCACAACAGTGATGAGTCTTAACCCTAGATCCTTACTATCAACATCCAAATGATTAAGTTCATCAATTATTAACCTAAACATACAAATACTAAGCATTAAATAATCAATACATATGTGAATTATAAGAAGTATTTACAAAGTTCAGTGGAGAGGTATTTTCCTTACCGAAGCACCTACAAAAACAAAGCATTGAGCTGTAACATTTGTAGAAGAAATTCACCGGAAGGCAAAAGTACTGCATCCTAGCCAGCGTACCTTAGGGTCATTGACTATATTAGTTATTAGATCAGCTATTAGTCACTTCAGCATGTGATGGTGAGAGTCAACGGGAGAGAGGGGGGAGAGGGAAGGAGAGAGAGAGAGAGAGAGAGAGAGACCACTGGTGTTACCTGTGAAAACCGAACAAGAACTATTTCCATACAATATGAACACCAGCTTCACGAGATCCATATTAGTGGATAGTGTTCTTATTTCTCTTGTCAACAGTGAAACTGATCAATTGTTGAAAGTAAATATTGATTAACTTGTGCTTGACTAGTTGCTTGCTATTAGACTCTTGCTGGCGTGCTGGCTCAGTGGCTAAAGCTTCAAGCTGCCGAGGGCAAGGTCCAAGGTTTGAATCCCCACTGAGCCAACGGTAGGTATTTGACTTGTTGCATAAAGTTCATGCACAGGCCCGTAGGCCCATGTGATTATTCATTGTACATGTTACACGGTAAGTAATTATTTATATAAATATGTCATAAGTAGTCAGAGTACTGATGCCTGCAGAAAAGCTCTTCAAGCTTAGTCCAAAAAAATTATTCTGAAATTTATTGCTACCGCCAATTCTGGGCAGGTAATCGTGGAGTTATACATTTAGTTTACTATGAAATTGGATTTGTAACACCGGCCTATAAATCTTATAGTTATTTCTGTTAATACAACATAAAATAAGTTTACTTATCTCAATCTTAGTTCAATTCAATTGAAAAATTGAAGAAAGAAATCAAAAAGTTTGTATTCAATTAAAGACTAGGTTATTTATGGTAATTGAATTTAATAGTTAATATTAAACAGAGACATATGTATTATATTCTTTTAAAAATGTTAGTTTTTTATTTTTGATACCAGTGCATTAAATTATTTATCTTTAAAAGAAAAAAATGAAATATAAGAGTGCTTTTATAGTATGAATATAACTGCCGAGTTGTCATAATTTTGTTACTGTATGGTT
This sequence comes from Stictocephala bisonia, assembly GCA_035578905.1. NCBI lineage: Eukaryota > Metazoa > Arthropoda > Insecta > Hemiptera > Membracidae > Stictocephala > Stictocephala bisonia. The sequence goes on along the minus strand of JAQJVL010000384.1, from coordinate 830,570 downwards.
GGTAGTAGATCAGTTCCTTTTTGCCTAAAAAATAATTATTTTTTTAAAAAAAGTTTAAATTTTCAATTTGTATGGTAATTTGAGCATGATCCTTATATTGACAACTTATTTCATATTTCCTGCTTGTTATGAATTGTCTTAATGTTTTTGTCATCAACATGTCTCTTGCTCTTTTAAAACTAAAAACGAGAATAGGGGGTTAAAAAGTAATATGGAAAAGACACAACTAAAAAAGCTCTGTAGAATTTTTAATAAACAGAATGTGCAACATTTTGTTAACAGTTTACCAGGCTCCCATTGTGAGAAAATATGACAAATTTCTTTCAATTTTTTAATGTATTTTGAGGAAGCATTTACTAAGGTTTACAGGTTAGTTAAAAATAATAAGAGTAAACAATGAATCACTGAAAACTTAAAGTCAGAACATTTAGCAGTTAAAGAATTGTCATGTTATTTTAGAAAGTTTAAATATAAGGATATAAAGTTAAAAATAAAGGAAAAAGAAGACACTTAAGAAAACTACTAACTTAACAAAAAAGACTTAAAATGATAACAAAATTAAGAATTCAAAAAACTATAGCAAAACTACTTGGAATATAATAAATACAGTAGTTGGTAAGCAATGTGAACCTCCGGAAAACTTTCATATTACGTACAAAGGCAATGTTTTTGACCAAGTGTGATAAGTAATTTACTCAATAATTACTTCATTAACATAGTGCCAGAACAAAATATTCCTCAAAATTATCCTGCTGTTTTTAATTATCCACACAAAAGTCATTTTCAAAATTCAAATATCTTTAAATTCTACACTATAAGTGAAAAAGAAGTTTTAAAAATTATTACTGATCTTAACAACACATCCTCAGCTAGTATTGGTGATATTCCAGTTTCAATATTAAAATCTGTCAATATTATATCCAATCCACTAGCACACGTTGTCAATTTCTCTCTCATAACTGGAATATTTCCAAATAAAATTGAAATCGCAAGTCATCCAAATTTTTTTTAAAAGGGGAAAAAGATGATATTTGCAGCTATAGGCCTGTTTCAATTCTATCCTCTTTTTAAAAAATATTTGAGCAGGTGGTCAGCAAGCAGTTCATTTCATATCTAAATAAATTATTCGATAAAGAACAGCATGGTTTCCGTCAAGGAAAAACAACAATAACAGAATGTGTGGAGTTTGTTGAACTGGGTGATAAACTCTATTGATGGTGGGGAGAAGGTATTAGGAATATTCATGGATATGAGCAAGGCATTTGACAGTGTATCCCACTTTCAGATGATGAATAAGTTATACGAGCTTGGGGTTCAGGAAAAAATACTTTCAAGGATTCAATCTTATTTCTTTGAAAGAAGGCAGTATGTTAAAATTTCTCGCGTCTAATTATTTATTTATTTTTTTTTTACTTATTCATAAGACACCGATCGTCAAGATATAGGCGAATATGGATTTCGAATGAGTGTGATGAGTGTAGATGAGCGAATATAGTCATTGTTACAAACTAAGGCTATTCCTTAGAAAGTGTCATTAATTAATACCCCGATGACAAATGAACAACCGGTGATTACCAGCTGATCCTTCTCAAAATGTATTGACTCTGATTGGGATCGAACTGAGAACCTTTAGCACATGAAGCTGGGATTGAACCAACTACGCTACATTATAAAATTATTGAAAAATTTGTGTCTTCATTGCAGACGGTTCGCTGTGTTATCCCCCAGGGCTCCATTCTTGGTCCTCTTATGTTTCTTTGTTACATGCAGGGGATTACCTGGGGTGATGCCTTGGGAGGGGGTAGGATGTGTCTGTATGCGGATGATGTAAATATTAAAATTGGAAGTAAAGATAAAGGAGAAATTGAATCAAAATAAAAAATAACTCACAAATAAATAATTATCTGAACAGAAAAAAAATCTTCTAGTAAATACTTTAAAAACCAATTTTATCACCTTTTCTACAAGACAGTCTAAAGAAAAAATTCGTCCAAACATTGTAATCCGTGATTCAGTAATTGACCAGGTCGGTACAACAAAATTTCTAAGATTAGTAATTGACTGCAACCTTTCATAGAATGAACATATCAATTTGGTCTTAAAAAAAAATCAGCTTCTGATGTTTACGCCGTACAGAAAATGTCTAAAATAAGTAGTCTAGAGACTTTGAAAATAGTCTACTTTTCCCTTATTCATTCAAATATCTCTTATGGACTCTGCATATATTGAAACACTTCAAAAAAGTACCTTGATAGCATTCTATTAATGCAAAAAAAATCTATTACAATAATGCTGGGAATAGACTACAAAATCAGTTAAACATCTTTTCAATTATTTGGGAATCTTAACTGTTTATGCTTTGCTCATTTTACAATCAATCCTTTACATAAAAACTCATCAAGCTCACCAAATTCATAACCATTCCCACAAATATCTTACACACAGTCAATTTATAACAGAGAAACAGAATTTAGAAATTTTTGCAAAGCAAAACCTCTTACAGAGGCCTTCATGTTATAAAATTCATTTCAAACCAAATTAAAAATGAAGTAATTATTGACAAATTAAAATCATATCTTTTGATTTTATCTCCATATAATTTAGAATAGTTTGTTATATTCATAAGTAGAATATACATTTAAAAAAAACAAATTACTTATTGACTCTATTTAATGTATACACTCTGTATAATTTTTATGAATAAAGACATTTTGATTTGATTAGTTTGAATTTTGCTGTAGGTTCAAACTTATTTACATTCAAGAACGTTTTCTTAACTTTAGAAATTTAAAAATGTTTGATTTTCTAATAAACATATTTCAACCAATTCAGATAACTTTTTGACTATGTTTGTTGATACTAATAGTGGTACATGCGCACAAAAATTGATAGTACACGTACAGTGGAGTGCATTGTGGGACCAGACGTGCAGTGTTAGATTTCTATTTGTTTATAGGTGGTGGCATGATTTTAAGGTTTTATTATAGGAAATAATGCACAGTATTGACCTTCATAAGTTAAACAGGTAAAATATTTAATACTTGTTATAATCATATCTGGAAACCAAAGAATTTTACTCCAAACAGTGGAATACACATAACCGAAAAGATCCTTTTTATTTTAATGAACTTTTTCTCCAAAAAGTAGATGTGTGCGAGTACTCGAAACTTGAAGTATTTGATTGAGTATTTTACTACTGAAACTCAGCTAGAAGCTTCCGAAACTACTCGAAGTTCGATCGAGTAGTTGTATTTCACGAAATATCAGATTTACATCTTAATTTAGTTTTAATAGTAAACAGGTTAAAAAGTAATGAATAAAAAATGTGCGCTTCCTTGTGTTTTATTTTACCCTTAATCGTACCTTATCTGTTTGGTATGTGTAATTATGAACTAAACAATACTCCTAAGAATAGTTAGTACATGACGACAGTCAAATGAACTAGTTGACGTAGTGAACGAGTCCGTTCATTATGATTTGAACTAGTTCAATTCAAAGTGAACAACAGAGCTGGGAAGGTAGCAATCATTGTAAATAGTTACCGTAGTGGCGATCACACATGTTGGTTTTCCGAGTCTACTAGTCACTTGTAACCTAGCCTAAAATAGCGTGAATAAAACAGAAGTGCTGGTTAGTGTCTTTATGACCCAAGAAAGGGGATTAGAGATCCGGTTCAAAATGCTCAAAAAGACCTGTTACCAATACAAATCTGATGGTTTATACGCCGTGGAAATCATGCATATTTTCGCTCATATCAATAATACCGCTCAATCAAAAGGGTCCCAAGAATGGGTCACTTGACATCCCAAGAATCTAACTACTCATCTTTTCTAGGGGAAAGTTCATCTCGGTTGTAGTTTACGTACGTGCTAGAAAATTATTGTATATTTCTCGCGAGTCGATTGAGGTCTATTTGATTTTTAATCTGAGCAGGGAATCGTCCAATGATTTGACGTAAGAAAATACCATATCATATCACATAAAATATTGTAATGGCATCCTAGCAGCGTGTGACACAACATTATTGATTTATTTTCTATTAAATAAAAAATATATGTATATGTATCCATGGCGAATGTCTATTAATTATTATTCCGAAAAAACCTTAGATCACCAAAGCTGTGTGTAACAAGTAGTTTCAAGTTGCACACATCATAATTTAAAAACTAATTCATTCTAAGCGAATTTACAATTTATTTTTAGTAAACCTGCTTAGTTATTATTATCAATTGATTGGACTACAGTCTTTGTCATCCAGATTTTCAAATTTTATTATATAATTCAGAGCTTATTTCCGGTTAGTTCTAATCTTATTATTGCTGAATTAAATACCTACAGAATACAGATCCACTCTTCTTGGCGTGTACACAATCAATTTTTTGTTGAGAGGAGGCAATTCTGAAAGCAAATAACGGCTGTTATTGTTAGGTCCATTAGACACCGCGATAAACTAAGTAGGAAACTCAGAAATCAACCTTTTATTACATTCCAACATAACAAATATAATAGGTATCGCAATATTTTACATTCTTTAATAAAGAAAGCTAAATTTAGCTATTTTAGGAATAAAATTAATCTCGCATCAGGAAACTCGAGAAAATTTTGGCAGGTAGTTAACGAGGCGGCTGGTAGGCCTGTGAAAAGGGAGGGGTTCCCTGTGGAGGCTTATTGCGAGCATGGCGACACTGCCTCTCCAGTTAAAATTAAAGAAATCTGTGATATGTTTAACAATTATTTCTCCTCTGTGGGTGCACGGCTGGCTGGTGCACTCACCCAAAATGGGCCCCGTAGGTGATGAAGATGTCACTCATGCCGTGGACTCAGTTTTTGTAATGAGACCTGTTACTCGACAAGAACTATTCGAGACTATACTAAATTTAAAAGATCGCTAGGCACCTGGTTGAGATGATATTCCAACTAATATTTTTAAAGACGATATTGAAGTACTGATTGAACCTTTATTGCACATTGTCAATTTAAGTATTAGAGCTGATGAGTTCCCAAACGCATTAAAAATTGCCAAAGTTATTCCTATTTTCAAATCAGGATCAAAATCTGTAATGAGCAATTTCAGACCGATATCCCTACTAGCAACTGTTTCTAAAGTAATTAAGAAATGTGTTAATTATCAACTAACAAATTATCTAAATCAGAATGATAATATCAAATGTGCAGTATGGGTTTAGTAGGCACAAAAATACCTCAGATGCACTGTTTGATATTTCTAAATTAATTATTTCAAATTTTGGAAAAGAAAGTTCAAATAAAATATTAATAACATTCTTAGATCTTGCTAAGGCATTTGATTCTTTGGACAGAGAAAAATTACGTATAAAATTTAAATACGTTGGGATACAAAATAACAGCTTAAATTGGTTCAGAAGTTATCTTAATAGGAGGGAACAAAGAGTTCACATTGAAGGCATATATAGTGACCCATCTTCAGTTGAATTTGGTGTAATCCAGGGTAGCACTCTTGGATCAACACTTTTCCTCATTTACATTAATAATCTTTCAAAAATAAATATTAAAAGTTCGTTATTTTTGTTTGCTGATGACACCGCTGTTGTCACGGTAGGTGGTAGGTGAGAGGAGGTGTACTGCCAGGGGTCGGAAGATTTGATAAAAATTAAAAGGTGGTTAGACAAAAATATTCTTACTGTCAACGTAATAAAAACGAAATGCCTCCCAATTTATTTACGAAACGATAGGCCCAGGTTTGAGAATGCTAAAAATTCATTCCTGTGGTGATCCGAGGTCTGCTGCTTGCAGTTGTGGCATTATTGAGCATGTGGACCACCATAAGTATTTGGGTGTTGTTATAGACCACAAGCTCAGCTGGGTTCCACACGTTAAGTATATCAAGCAACGAATTGGGAAATTAACGTATGCTTTTACCCAATTAAGTGAGGTTCTGACTACGGACCAGCGCCGAAATGTCTATTATGCCTATGTGCAGTCTCTCTTGCAGTATGGTATACTGGTCTGGGGCGGAGCCTCGTTAGCAGTCCTGGAGCCCCTGGCCGTGGCGCAGAGGAGAATAATTAAAATCATTATAAAAAAAATCAACGTTATCCTACCAGATTATTAAATACTGAATTTCCTGTTTTAAACATTAGGAAGCTCTTTGTAAAAAATCTTCTTGTCTACGTTAGAAATAATAAGAATAATATTTTGTTGGGTTTGGAACCTAACTATGCAACAAGAAATAGAATTGGCTTTGGTTATCAAATTCCATGACTAATTAATAAATTGGATCAATCTAATCCTTTTTATCTTGCGCATTATCTATATAAAAATTTACCACAGCAAATTGTTAACTTGGAAGGTGCCAGTGTCGCCGTGTAAAAGCGTACGATCAGTGAGTGGCTACTTCAACTCAGCCTGGATGATGTAGAGAACTTGCTTCAATCCCAATGTACATGACTTTCTAATTATTATTGTTAAGCACATACCGGATTGCCAACTGATTTTAAAAATTTTCAAAATTACCATTTTTTTCACATATAAATTCATTAGCATAGTCATCTTAAAGTTTGCAGTCCTTTTAGGTTTTTTCAATCAATTAATTAATTAATTTTATTTATTTATTTTTTAATGTTAATTAGAATTTTTCAGCTCTTAATTAGCCTGGATATTTTGGTGATGACAGTTGGCCTATAACATCTTATAATTGTAAAAGTTACCTTTTAGAATTAAATAATTAAAAAAAAATTAAGAAATATTTTTTTTCCTTGTAAATATCTCTAGAATACCATTGTTTATAATTAATACTACACGAGCCTTGGAGGAGCTCTCTCTTGCGCATAGACCAGTAGTTTATGCAAGAGACATTCTGTTGTAATTTTGTATTTTTTGTGTAATTGAACTTGAATAAAGCAATTTTTGATTTGATTTGAGATAAAAAAAAAAAAAAAATGATTGCATTTGATGATGACGCCTGAATTTTAGCATAAGTTTGGTTGTATGCAGTTTTTGCCAACAAGCTTCACTACATTTTCGCAGTACACTTTGAACTAAACCACAAGATATACATATCGGTCGGCTGTAAAACAGTATAATTGGCTTGCATAGAAAATCTGATCTGTGATTTGAGTGAACAGATTAAATTTCTATAATCTACGTTTTCAATTAATAATATACTTTCTTAGTTTCTTACATCATATTAGTTATGAAAAAAGGTAAAAGGTTGAACAAAACAATGCCACATAAAAATGTAGCAAGTTAGGAAGTAAAAAGTTTTTCTTATCAAATGTTACAGTTACAAACAACAAATCAAAATCATTGTGTTCAGTTTAGATGTATATATTTACAAATCTGGCAAAACTTAACATAGGCTTTTTGCATTTTATAAGGATGTTATTTGCCTTTTACAGTTGTCTTGGGTAATCCTTCTTTAAATACTCGTTAAAAAATACTCGATATTCGAAAAAAATGCCACGACTCGACTCAGTTTGAACTCAAAAATCACTACTCGCATAGCCCTACCAAAAAGTTTCCTAATTCCATACTCCTTCATTTAATTGAGTCATATAATATATATATAGTCATCCCCTGCATTCGATGTTTCAGTTCTGTGGAATGTGTACGGGGAGTGCGAGAACATTGCAGTGATGACAGGTCACACAGGAGCTGTGATGGATCTCCACTTCTCCACAGACGGAGGCAATCTGTTCACCTGCAGCACAGACATGACCGTGGCATTGTGGGACTTGCAGACCTGTCAGAGGATCAAGAAACTGAAAGGTACGGTGTTTGTGTAGGCAACCTATGGGTTGATATGTGAGCTTTGACTTACGGTATCAGTGGGAGAGCTCTGTATCGTTGTATACAATCAATAGATCCACTGAATATGCACCACGGACAATATATAATACATTATTTTTAAAATAATTGATTGTAATGTCATATAATCTTATTAAAGTTTTTAGGAAAACAAATAATTGAAATAATATGATATTTTTTTTAGATTTCATATATTAATCACGTATAATATCATAATCACATATATTGTATACTGTGTGAGTATCCGGATCAACCGGCAGTAAACCGATCCGGATAGTATTAAGTCTGTATATGTCGGAATTCAATGTCAGGTGGTACATGGGAGGTTGAGACTTATTCTCATAATCACATATATTGTATACTGTGTGAGTATCCGGATCAACCGGCAGTAAACCGATCCGGATAGTATTAAGTCTGTATATGTCGGAATTCAATGTAAAGTGGTACATGGGAGGTTGAGACTCTAAGGTTGCTCAGCCGGTATTAGGGACAATTTAATTCCGCTGCGCAGTGCTGACTGTGAGTTCCTCATACACACACACACACAATCCTTTCCCCCACGGTTTGGAATGGGAGAGGTATAATTGCAGGAAGTCGTTGAAGCGCGATCCTGCAGGTGCAGGTGCTGTGTCTCGTACATGTATTTAGCGATTGGATTGTTAAAAATGCGGGTAAAATACATCTACTGAGTATATAAAGTTAATTCATTTTGTAAATTGTGTGATATTAAAAAGCATAAGATGCCAAAAACGACATTGTATTTTGCGTCGTGATAAAATAAAAACAAACATATAACATTAATTATTTTAACTTATATTTGTTAATATGCAGTAAAATGATGTAATTTAAAATAAGTAATGATCATGACCAGACCTGTGAGGGTCTGTTTTTTAAATTTGGGAATAATCGGGAAAATTTATTTCTCAATTGTGAATGTTTTAAGAAATCCGAAATCTGCATCTTTGAGATGATGTATTTATAACTGGAAACATAATTTTAATGAAAGAAATACTTGGGAGGTGTTTAATAGCTGATATGAAGACAATGCAATCGAAAAAAATCAAATTTGTTTGACCAAACAGCCTTAAAACGTCAATGTACCTTAATTATGTGTATAAGTAGCTAAATGCTGTCTTAGTTTTATAATTATCCTATATTATAATTTAACTCAGTTATTGTATTGATTCTTAAATAAAGTTGATAACCTATTACTAAAGAGTAGGCTATATGGCATTTAGGTCTTCTATTCTGCTACAAAAATAAGAAGAAGAATAAAGACGTAAAACAGCTACACTTCACCATTTAGCTGGATCGCTGACAGGCTGACTGGTACATGATTACCACAAGTAGCATTGTACAACATACGGAAGGTGCGGGAAATATAACACAAAAGAGAGATTGGGAACTGAATGCGTCTTAATTTGCAGCACATGTGTATTGCTACAGATGCACATACTAGTGCATATATTGTAGACGCTCTCGACAATGACCTGATTTTACCAATGAAGAAATAAGCCACCTGTATGATTATTTGATCCCGATGGGACAGATTTCGTACTGTTGCAATTGGAATAGCTGTGAGTCCTTTGTATTTCACATCAAAGATGTAGAGACAAGCTTGATTTCTTGGCCACTCATTAATAGATATGCTATAATGAAATTTCAAGTTAACTGTACATTTTCAGTTACATTAAGGACATTTTCTCTGATTCCCTAAAGTTTAGTATTCCTTAATTGTTGTAGAGAATCGTAGTTATCCTTAATTCTATGTGAGGCAGATGTTAGAGATTCTTATGGTAGACCCCAAAAATAGACTGGCTACATTGCTGGCTTACTTTTCGATGCACCCTGTTTAAAACTTTTAACAATAACATAAGCTATGAAGATAATGACTAAACACAGCACTTTAATAGTTATGGTCACCTGCATACAAGTGTAAATCAATGTTTGTAATCTCAGATGACATATTGCTTGAGACAGAATTGTATAGTTTGTGATATGTACCTTAATAGAAAGGCAAATGTATAGAAAAAATATCTCATTATGTCTTTCAACTTTTAACTGTATGTGATAAATATTTCTTGTTTAACTTTGTTAAATTGTCGTTTAAAATTTAATTTTCGATGATTGGCTGCATTTCTGTAGTTTATATAATCACATCAAGTATGAACGGTGAAGTTTTTCATTTAGCGGTCGATGGTAAACCGGTCTTATTGCTGGAACAATCCTGAATGGTCATTACAATCCTGTTTCTAGCTCTTTCTCTTTTAGGTGGTAGAACAGTGAAGATTAAAATTATAAATTGTCTTCAAAGCTGTCTGCTCCTCGATGATTAAGGCTCGTGGTACTGCGAGATCTACGCCTAATTTAACTTTCTAATGATTTCCTTTTTCTTCTAAATTTGTTAAACAAGTAAACTTTCATGGCGATTATTAAATTAAAATAACCTTTTTCTAAATGACCTCTACCCAGTATGCTCCAACTCTACTCTCTAGAAAGCTCTTATTACTATCTTTATTAATAATAAAGGCTAATAACCAATTAATTGTGTCTGATTGCATACATTATGTTCAGGCCATGCTAGTTTTGTGAACTCCTGCTATCCTTCGAGACGAGGACCTCAGCTGGTTGTAAGTGGAGCTGATGACTGTACAATCAAGATCTGGGATCCGCGCAAGAAAGGACAAGCTGTGACACTAAACAACACGTACCAAGTGACTGCTGTCTCCTTCAACGACACGTCAGAACAGGTCATTTCTGGAGGCATTGACAATGACATTAAGGTAAACTTCATTGGTTTTCTGCAAAGTATATTGTAGTTTTGAATTTTTCAATATATAATGTTGATCATTATTAGCAAAAAATTCTGATTATTAGTATGGCTGTATAACTTAGTGTTCATTTTTTTGGAGTGTTGATACAGAATACATTTATTGCAAAAATATAGATGTTATTAGCTCCGCCAAGTATAAAAATACTTGTCAGTAGCCACAATAATTAAACTTTATGTATATTAAAACATAGATAATGTTATATTTAACCTTCCGTCAGGAATAGTGAATCAAATTGATAAAACACACTTACTTTTCTCCACCAATTTGCTGCACGCTAACTTTTGATCCCCACCTTTCCAGCCGGCGTTGCTCTCTCCTTCCCACTCTAACCAGTGGAGAAATAGGCTTTGTCCACTAAACCTGTGGCACCTTCTAGTTCTTTGAATCAAATTGATCATGTGCCACCGTTCCCGTTCCAATAGTTGTTTGTATCATGATGATACAGTGCGGCCTTTGATCTTTCGTTGTTAAATATTGTTTTTATATTTGTTACTAAATCTTTTACCTTAAAATGGCAAGACGACTGTTAAATTTTAATGTAGAAGATCTGAAATGCGCAGCTGTTGTTGAAGACATGCTATTTGACAATAGTGAGGGTGATTATGAAGGTGAGAGTTTTTAACTTAATCCCAATGAAGATGATTATGGTGTTGATGAACGAGAAGAGAATTCAGATATGGATCAGAGTGCGGATGAAGGACCCGAGGGCAATAATGGATACCAACCCCAATCACAGACATATGACAGCTCACACTTTATGCAATACACTATGATACTATCGAATATTTGTGGACAGTTCCTTGGGGAAAATGTTCCCCATTCCCCTTTTCCTTTCTGAGAAACTTAAATCTTTCCGAGGACGTTGCCAATATATACCACAAATACCGGCAAAGTATAGTGTTAAAATCTTTGCGCTATGTGATAACAAAACTGTTTACACCGGCAACTTAGAAATATTCTGTGGAAGGAAACAACCAGGTCCTTTTCAGATTAGCAACAAACTTGAAGATCTGATAAAAGGTAATCACAACATATTTATGGCTGTGGACGAAATTTATATCTGAAAAAATATTTGTTAAATAGATATTTTCCCCAATATTATGAATCACAATGAAGTTCAGTTGTTCCATTTGGGGCTGCTTTTTCTTTTAGAGTGGTCTGATTTGAAATCTTTGAGTGTATTTTTCATTGGCTAACCAAGACCTTTAAAATAATATGTTTATTTTTCATTGGCTAACCAAGACCTTTAAAATAATATGTTATAAGATTATAATTGCTGTTTGAAAATCTTTAGTTACACTCCACCCCCTTTCCCCTGTGGTTCAACAATTTTAAAACAATAATTAATAATATAAGCCCTTGTATCTAGTAAGATTGCTGCAAACTGACTTCAAATATCGAAAATGGCAAAAAAGTTAACACATACACTGCGGGTGACGTATATCTACGTAATGACGGTCGTCGTGAGCTGACTGATGATGTATAAAACAGTCATTCGACAGCGGCAGCTATTTAGTGTCAGTGTGAGGTTAGCATTGCACAGGAAACTATAGATCTTTGGGTAATTCTGAGTAATATATGAGTCAACTCTGATTTTTTTCATATTACAATATTATGTTCCTAATATATGTAGAATTACGGTAGTTAAAACTTATAATTACATGCCGGAAACAACATTAAAATACATAACTAACCTTAATAGTCGTCACTATCGGAGTCACAGTCCAGCTCCTTACGTTGTGGCTCTGTGCGATCACAATATGCTGAAATTCCCTTGTAGACATATGAAATCGCTCTGAATAAGTGATGTACTCGAGTCTTATAGTCACAGTACTTCCTTTTAAACAAAAACTCAGCTAAATGGCCAATGAGATGATGTTTTTGGTTGCCGTATCTAGGATTGTTACCTCTCACCTCCCTCCAGACCCTTTCAATGTTTTGGGTGTGAGCACCGGTGTCAGGATCGACAAAATTATAACTATGATTAACAGTTAGATGGTGGTAACCTTGATATTGTAAACAGTTATAACTTCGCCAACAGTCACTTATCATCATCATTCCCGGTAACACATACTTTTGGATTATCGGTAACAACGTTTCTTGGCCCCGTGTTGGAACAGGAACTAAAAAACAACGTTTGCTTTCACGTTCAGTGCCACCAAATACCCAATTACCTTCAATCATTCGGCCACAATTATATTTTCGCCTACCAATTTTTGCTTCGTCGATCTCTACTGTTTTCCCTACTCCTTCAATGGGTTGAGACTGTTCAAGTAGAATAATCATACAAACTTCCCTGAGATAACTACTCCAATCAACGACAGCGTGATGTGACAGGTCGAGTTCGTGTCGCAACAGATCGTGTCGTGGAGGTTTTAATAGGACCCAATAAGCGACAAAACGGCAGACAGTTTGCGGTGATAGTTTATGTTTTTCAAAGAAAGTAAATTGAAACTGAGACGCGAACTTTTTACACTGAATTTTCACTTTTTTCTTGTTTCTGTCGGTAGTTTCTATTCTTTTCCAACATCGAAACACGTGATCACTTTCATTTAAAGTCATTTGATTTCCACAAGGGGACATTTTTTATTCCGTGGTATTACACCGTAATCGTACAAAAAATTGTTCAATTTCTCACTATCTTCAGAGCTCACTATAAATTTTGTTAAAGTGAATTTGCATGTATTACATAGAAACGGATTAACATCGACATCCGAACTACAAGCCGTCATGATAAGAACTGAATAGAGGCCATATAACGGCGAGCCTGTTTGGAATTTGACTTGAACTTTAATCGTCCCATTGTTATCGATATACATCTTTCCGGCAATAAATTCCTGTTATTTTCGTTTTAACTTGACCTTAGGAACATAATATTGTAATATGAGAACAATCGGAGTTGACCCATATATTACTCAGAATTACCGATCTTTGTTAGAGTGGTCAATACATTGTAAACAACCTTTCATTCAGGTTTTTTCGCGGTGGCGTGTTTTTTCTCGTATTTATTTATTTTTATTGCCTCTTTATAGTATATGGTGTATATAATGTAAATGTTTCTAGTGTAAATATTTAGGTTACTTATAGTGGTTATAACATGGCTACCCTCACGAGGGGTTCTTTTTGAACAGAATATGAGTATTACTGAATAAGATGACGGTAGGTTTACAGTTTGAAGACATAACGGGAAATTCAGGTTTGTTTATTACAGCTTCTGATGATGAATAAATTGACTGAAATGAACTAAAAGTTAAAGTTAAAAGTTAAAGTTTGTCTTATTTTACCAGGCGAAGTTAGGGCTAAGGAGCCCTCTCTAACACTTAACCTGGGGACCAACGGCTTTACATGACTTCCGAACCATGGGAGCGGCAGGGCAAAATCTATTAGTGGTCACATTGGGAATCGAACCCGGACCGGCAGCGTGGCAAGCCAGCGCCTTAGCCCCTTATCTACGGCCGCTCCTACGGCCTCCTCAACTAGTGGGTTGAAGGGATTAAGTAAAATAAATACATAAAATATGAACTAAAAATATTTAATGCATTGCACATGAATCTATTGTACTTGTCAATACGTTGACATATCTAAGTGTGCGGTTATGATGCTGAGCCAGGGAAGGCTGCCTCGCCTACCATGTTAAGCGAGTCCATGCGCCGCCACAGCGAATTTGTTAAGGGGGGTGCAACTTAATTTTCAATCACCCTGTATATGTGTACTCTTTTATAAATTAATAGGTTTTACCATATTGTTATATTCTTTTAAAATATTTTTATATAGATTAAAATTACTTACATTACACATTATCATCATTTAAGCTTTATTTATTAAGGTATAAATGCATTATAATAATAGTAAAAATTAGTTTTAAAAAATTGTATCATTTTATTACACTATTTGACGTGTCCCACGATTGATCACATAACTATTTAGGTTGGATTGACAGAAGGTTAATTACTAGAAAAGCTAATCACTCTGTCTATACATTAAAAGTGGCTAGTGGTGGGAAATTCACAACCCCAAATGTAATAGTGGTAATAAATAACACTATAATTGGGCCGGACAGAAAGTGTTCTTAGTTTTATATTTAGCCCATATCGAGATTTTTGTCTGAACAACAATAATATAGTGTAGTGCTCTATCAAAAAGTGTAAACAATTTGATAACTTAAGTTTTTTTATGAACTTGGGCAGATCTGGGACATAAGGAAGAATTCCTTAGTTCAGAGATTGCGGGGTCACACAGACACCGTAACAGGGCTCAGTCTATCACCCGATGGTTCCTACCTACTCAGTAACGCAATGGATAATACTCTGCGTATCTGGGACATCCGGCCATTCGCACCTCAAGAGCGCTGTGTCAAGATCCTCTCTGGCCACCAGCACAACTTTGAGAAGGTATTTTAGTCATTATGCCAATCATTATTAAAATCCATTGACGTTTCCTTTTGCACAGATCATCGTACACAGCCTCCTCCATTTTTGTCTATCTGTCCAAGTTTCCTCTTTATCCAAATTGTCTTTTTTGCATTCCTCTTCTTTTCACATCCTTTCACACTTGGTCCTCCAACCTTTCTCTCAGTCTTCCTATTAGTCTTTTTCCTCGTTCTCAAGGGCTATCCTTGGCAATCTATTATTTTCCAACCTCTTAACATGGCCCATCCTCTCAATCTTTCTTCTTTGCCTCTTGTAGCAGTATCACTTTCAACTGTTCTTTAGTTTCGTTCCTTATTCTATCTTTTCTGCTAATCTTCTCTATTAAAAAAAATCTCATTCCTGCTACCTGTAGTCTACTTAAATAACCTTTAGTACATGTCCATGTTTCCTCTCCATATAATAAGATTGGTTGATATTATTATATGGATCATCTTGTACATCAATATCTTTGATTGCTTTACAATATTCTTATTCCATACATTTTAAAACCAGATTAAATAACTAACCGCTCTTCTATATTATGTTTCCTATTTTTTATCTATAACCGGTGCAATGTGTGTTGTAATTAATCTTTGTTTTTAATTCCCATTTAGCAGTAACATATTAAATTAAACATAGTATATTTTAAGGATGGTTTCAGTACAGTACAAGTTGGGGAGGGAGTTTGTCATAATTGTTGTTTTAAACATGCCTTGTGTTCTTTGAATCTCTTTAATTTTCTCTTTGTTTGCCATATGTATATAATTTTTTTAAAGTCATCACAATTTTGGTAAATTTTTAATTTGTCCTCTCCTGTCCTAAAGCAGAATAACGTGACAGTACGGCATTGTTGCAGAATGAAAGATATAGCTGCAGAAAGAAACCATCTAATTGAGAAACTATTTTTTCATACCCCCAAAATTACAACATTAATTGCTGTAGAATGATATCTGGTTTTGTGTATAAATAATTAATTAGAACCATATTAGTATTGCAACTTAAAAACAAACTATATATATTGACTGATTCACAATAACAGATTGATTTTGGGACTATACGAAATGAACAACAGCTGACTAGCAAAAACAGACTGCAGTAAGATGAAAGTCAGGTGCCAGGTTATACTTATAACCTTGACTTATCACGTAAAGGATGGCACCTGCATTCCTCCCTTCTTAGAAACATATTTCTATACAATTATTATTATTTTTTACTATTATTATTATCAGGGTAAATTTCTTTGTTTAGGTCAATCATAACTTTTACGACGCTTTGAATTTGACCTTAATTTTAACAAACTAAGGATGCAAGCTATGTCTACAAAATATTTTAGCTCTCCAAATATTAAAAATAAAACAACTTAAACTGTTTAGTTAATTAATTTATTTTAACTTTCTTATTTGTGTATTGAGTTTGAATGTAAGTCATTAAAATAAAATAATGTATAGATAAAAAAAGAAAAACTGTGCTTCTATCTCATTATTTTGGTAAACACCTTTAGGCTACATTATACAGGGAGTCCAAAAATTCCTGGACCGGTTAAATACTTTTGAAATTTTGTAAGATAGAGCCAAATAATTGGTACCAAGTTACCGGACATAAAAATCTAGTTTAACACATAATCAGTGACCACCACCATTTTGTAATGGATAAAGCTTTTGAAGTGTGGTTTGTGGAATTCTTCTTTGTAAGACCAGCCCTTTTAAATTATGTGCATATCAACCTATGCATACATTAAAATTTGTCTACTGACCCCTCGTCAACCAACCGTTCCCTTAGAAAAATAGCTGGACACTGAATACATTTTAAAGTAGTTGTTTGTGTACTGTAATCATGTGTGAAGTTTTGTAGCTTCATCTGATACGGTTACCATAAAATTAAAGCCATTCTTGCACATACAAAAAGATCAGTATTTAAACTTATGAGCACTGCCATTTTCTTTAGAATTAACCTTTTGATGTCTGATTTGCGACATGATGTTCTACCAATCAATACCTTAAAATGGTATCCATATCAACCTATGCATACATTTGAGATTTTCTTCCGACTCCTAGCACCTCTAAGGAGGCAACGGGTCACTGAATATATGTTAAATAAATTTTATGTCCAGTAACTTGTTTTGGCTCTATCTTAAAAATTTTCAAAAATATATAACCGGTCCGGGACTTTTTGGACACTCTGTATAGTTTGGAAATAGACAACATAACAATTGTTTTTTTCAGTTTAAATTTTATGTTATTGGTACCCCAATATAGTATTTGCAGAAAGTTTTTTTTTTTTTTTATACACCATTGCAGAAAGATTGAAAGTATCCGCTTTGGGGCTCTTATGCAGTTTTATCTTTGGTTTTCTAAAATATATAAATTGCATGACATAGTTCTATTATTGAATAAAATATTTGTACTGCAAATATTGTAAGTGTTACCAAACATAATTCTGAAAATAAATGTAGGACTACTTATATATATATGCTACTTAAATTTTTAAAGTTTCCTTATGCTAGATCCAAAAACTGTTTTCCATCATGTGGAATACAGTATATATATATATACATGTGGAATGTATATATATATATATATATATATATATATATATATATATATTATATTGTGAGTTATAAATAGAACATTTAATTTGTTTGTTTTTTTGTCTTGTAAGTTAAACTAATTGAGATTCGTTGTCTAACAACTTGTGTTTAGAATCTGCTGAGGTGTGCGTGGTCTCCTGATGGTTCTAAGGTGTCGGCGGGATCAGCTGATCGCTTCGTCTACATCTGGGACACAACCTCTCGCCGCATTCTGTACAAGCTGCCTGGCCACAATGGTAGTGTCAACGATGTTCACTTACATCCCAAGGAACCTATTAGTAAGTAATGAGCTTTCAGCTACCAGTGACCATAACGCTATGTTTATGTTAACTCAATTCTGAAAGTTAAGTTGAATCAAATAAATGGATAGGTTTTTGTTTTACAAGTTGAATTTAATGAAACCATTAACCATAGAAACAAACAGATGGACTAAGGCTATGCATTTGCTGTAGATGCTCGCCTGTGCTGGTTTGTAACTGTGAACAGTTTTAACACATTCGCTGCGGGTGAAGTCTTACATCGTCATGGCAGTCAATGTGTGCACGCTGATAACGCCTTACGTAGTCATTAGTCAATCTGAACTGTTATGTTTCAGTCTGAGTCTAGTATTGCACAGGTGACTGTGTTTCTTTGTAGCGTGTTCCAAACATTGCATATAATTTTGCTGTGTCCCAGTTTTTGCGTGCCAGTTTTTGTTTTGTATTTGAGGTGTACATTATGTAAATAAGTGTTTAGTGTGTATATTTCTTATTATTAGTGTTTTGTTTTTAACATGGCTAGACAATCTAGACTAGCTGATAATAACCAAAATGTGACTACTAGTTAGTTAGTAGATAGTGGTTAAGAGTTCAATGATAAAACGGATGATTTAGATTTGTTTATTATGGCTTCTGATAATGAATAAATAGACTGGAATAGAATGAACTGGTGGGTTGAAGGGGATTAAATATTATAATTACCTAACATATGAACTAAAAATATCGTATGAATTGCACAGTATCAATTTTACTTGTCACTATGTTGAAATATGTAAGCGTGCTGCCCTAGTGCCGAGCTGGGCAAGGCAGGGCCGCACCACGCGATATGCGACTACTTGTGCCATGTTAACACGTTAGCTGCCATTAAAATTTTTGACTTTTACAGAACTGCCGTGTAGGTCATATCTAGCCGGCACGTAAATTTTTGACCAGTGTTATGCCGGTCATATATGACCGGCAGTAGCCAATTGCGTTGTTATTTTTGAGGTTATGTGTTCCATAAAGTGCTGCGTTCTTGTGGCCAAACAATGAACTACTATCAATGTAGATTACCACTGCTACATACAGTATGGTTTTTATTGCTCTACGCCTTCCTTTAGTAGTCAAACAAATGCTTTGGATTCGGGCTAGTTTATGAGCTCTAGTGCCGGCCATAACTGACCGGCAGTAATTATTTCAATTTGTTGCCTATTTTTTATTGCAAATAATCAAGTTTTCTTGTCAAATGTGAACGTTACAGGCCTACTATAAATTAATGATAGGAAAATTCAAATTATACACATTACTGAACATAAGAATGGTATATTATTACATTGTTAAATCGTAAGGAATATACAAAATACTGTTACAAAATCATGTCGTCACTATTTATTTATGGATTTCACGGAAACAGTCCTTGCAAAAGTAAGGCTTCTCAGGGCACTTCTCACAAAACGTGTTTACTTTTCTTAGGTTTTTGGCTCCCTTCCGTCCTGTTCTTTCAACAGCTTTCTTGTAGCATAATTTGCAATACTTCCTTATCCTATGTTTGGTTTTTCCCTCGCCCGTGAAGTTTTCTGAGACAGAGAGATAGTGGTGTCCTGTGATCTTCACTGGAGGAATGATGCCTTCTTTTATTCCCATCAATGATTTGGCTAATTTTTCTTTGTAAAGAGTTATTGACATAGCATTCTTTTTTTGTCGCCCATCAGCTGTTGCTCTTGCTTTCGTCGCATTGTTGTAGGCCAACCACGAGTTTACAACAGCGGTTCCAAGAAGCATCTCTTCGGCAACTTTGTGGTACCATCTTCTTGATTTACGTACTCCCGTACTGTAGGACGACATCTGGTCTGATAAATCAATACCCATCTTTGATTTATTATATTCGGTTATAACCAAAGGCTTAAGGATTGGCTCGTTTTTCTTGTCTTTCTTGCCAGTATCTACAAAATCTAATCCATGGACAGTAGACAACATTCTTACTTCTCTCTTATCTTTCCATTTGCTAACTACTATGCCATCTGTAGTTTCAAGAGCCACCATATCTCCTTTCTTAAGTTTTGCCTTTATCACCTCACTGGGCAAACCTTTCCTGTTTGATCTGAGTGTACCTGTAAGGTGAGTTCTTTTCTCCAAAAGCTGTTTAGCCAATGGAATTGACGTATAGTAATTATCAACGTATAACCGGTGAGCCTTATCAGTGTGATCGGTCATTAGTTCCATCACAACCAAAGTCGAAACTTGTGCATTGTTAATATCGTTCACTGTACCTTTTCCCATGTAAAGTTTAGTACGAAATGTGTAGCCCATTTTGTCACAAAGCTTAAAGATTTTTAGGCCATATTTGTGTGTTTTGTTAGGTATGTATTGACGAAACAAAAGCCGTCCCTTAAAAGGTATCATGCTTTCATCTACTACTAGATCTTGGTCTGCAGATTTTTTGCTCAAAAAGAGATCATTTAGCTTTGTTATCAGTGGCAAGATTTTAGAGATCCGCCCATCCTGTTCAATACGGGCATTGTCGTTGAAATGCCAAAACCGGAGCATTAGCTGAAAACGATTCCTACTCATTACTTGGTTAGCTACAGAATTATTATACAGAATATTTTTGCTCCAGTAGTCTGTGATACGGGGAAAGCGAGCTAAACCCATCCACATAAGGATTCCAAGAAACTTTTTTATTTCATCCCCATTTGTAGGACGCCATTTTTTCAACCTACTACTTCGATTCAGACGTACATCTCTTAATACGTTGTTAGCATTTCTATTAGTCTCTAGGACCATCATCTCAATGATATCGTCAGTCAAAAATACATTGTAATAATCAATAGGAGTAGCATCATTTGGCAAATCAAAATTAAATTTTGAATCAGTAGTAAAGGGAAAATTTTGTTGCTTACCCATAAAAATTCCCCATTCGTCAACCTCACCAGTTCCATTATCGAGAGTTGCTTCATTTTCAGTGTTCACGTCACTAAGTACACTTTCAATCACACTAGCATCCATTGCTTCTTCCTCATCCGTGCTACCATCTTCAGAGTCACTTGGAGCAAAGTCCGGATCTTCATCCGTGTCGTCGACATAATCACTGCTAATATTCCCCAAATCACGCTCTTCCTCATCACTTGCTATATGATCAAATCGATCTGCTGCACTCGACATCGAACAATCCAATAAATGATCAATATGATCGTCATTTAAATTGGTACGTCTACTCATAATTAATTATGAAGCAATAAGAACGCAGGTCAAAATCACTGTAGAAAGCACACTAGGTCACTGAGTGCAAGCAGACTACAGAGCTTGATTGGCGGGAAACGCACGACAGCTGTAAATTGGCGGGAAACACACGACAGCTGTAAGTAAATTGACGGGCTCTCGGGCTGTGTGACACTTTAATACAAACCTCACCGAGCGAAATTACTCACGAAAAGTTGAAGACCCTTGTGGTCAGATCTAGCCGGCAGTGATTTGTTTGGTGAAATACGTCAACGAAAAAAGCTTTGCCGGTCAAATATGACCGACATTTTATTAAGCGCATTCTGTGTGTATTTTTTATTATATTGGGGTACACAGTAAATAAAAACCCCATATTATAATTATATTGTAAAAATATTGTTTTCTTTAGTTTGGCAATTACAGGGTTGTACTGGGCTATTGACTGGCATTTTGGGTAGGCTCGGAGCCGGTCAGATATGACTGGCACGGCAGCTAACGTGTTAAGTAAGCGCTCAGACGACTGTTTTACGTGCTATAAGCTCAGCTGTTAGTTACTTCAGCATGTGCTGAAGAGAGACAGAGAGAGGGAGATCACTGGCGCTACCTGTGAAGACAGAACATGAACCAGTTTCTTGGCACTTGCGGCGGACGGCGACGTAAAATGAATGGCATGAGATGATGCATGCTACCCATTGCGGGGAAAGGCGCGAAAATGTACCCGGATTAAATGCGCGGTTATAGATTGGATTGAATAGCAAAAGATTAATTACCAGAGGCCGTGTGAGATCATCGCTGACTAATTAACGTCGCCTGTTCCACCACGTTAGAAACACGCGGGCTGGTACAATGGTGTTGGCCGCGTGAGTGCTAAGTGACGATGCCTAACCAATCACAACCAGCTTTGATCAGCACTAAGAGTGATCTACCTTAAGGGTAATTTAATTACAAGTTAATTAAGAGATTTAATATAATGGTCAAATAACTGGTTGGCTGCGATCCCCTCGTGCCCTAGACTTCCCAATCCCTACATTTAATTGACTGATTAAAACCTACCCATCGGAAACTACTCCCCCCCTTAATGGTTAATTTAGCCTAACCGAAACATAATAGATATTATTAATTTAGAAACAATTCTTAAGCTAGGAACTTAGCTGTCGAGCCGATGCTTGACGGCGCTCTCCACCACTGCGTGTCGACGACTCCCCTGCGTGGCGACGACTCCGTACGCCGCACCCTTCCCAGATCCTCGCGCATGCGCACGCGATAGTTGCATCTCCGCCCGCGGGTGGCGCTCGCCACAATCTCCCCCCCCTAAAAATGTGTTTTTTTTTTTTTTTTTTTTTTTTTTTTTTTTTTTTTTTTTTTTTTTTTTTTTTTTTTTTTTTAGGTGGGAGGTAAGGAAGGTGTGGGGCTCAGCTTGTCTGGCTCAAATCCTGGGGGGGGTCCGAAGAGTCCGCCTCTCCTCCCGCAGGGAGGTGCTCTACGTACGAAAGTGATTCTGCGGGGATGTGTTGTCAGTTGTCAACAGTTGGTTGGTTGATGCAGCGGTCAGTGTTCTAAAGTTCTTCTCTTTTTTCCCCCCTTTTTTGTTTTTTTTTTTTTTTTTAAATAGAAGGTAAGGTGTGTCGGCTCGCGCGGCAAAATAACTACTTAACTATTTATGATCCTAACAGTAAAACTAATCCTAACCATTTTGCTGGAACTAAAACTAAATCTGAAGTGGTGCGGGAGTGTGTCAGCGAAATGGTGTCTATAGTAGGATGGATCCGATTGGTGTCACATCTTCCACCGGTTCTGATCACGCCGTGTGGATTCGCCACTCTTTGGTTAGCTGATACTTGTATAGGGCTAATAGCCATGATAGTGGGTTAGCCGTAACAGCGGCTGTGTGCACTACATAATAGTGGTTTAAAATAGATGCAGCAACTTCTGGTGGGGCAACCCATGCCTCAAGGTAGTTGAATGCGCCACTACCCGCCATAGTTGGAGGTCAGATATGGTAATCCATGCCGAAATGCAATAAGATGACAATGTGCTTCACACTATGAGATTGGTATATAGACCAATAGTGGTCGGACAGCTGAATTACTGCCCCTCCTCAATCCAGGGCTCAGCCGATGGACGATAGGATAGCTGAAAGGCGGGTGGTCGTTGTTCATAGATGGCGTAACTGGAATGACATCCCTTGAATTGGTTGAACCAGTAGACTCACACTTAGTTATTCATCCGCAAGTCGCTGACACATGCCCTTATCGGACGCAAATCCCCCCCGCGACTATCTTAAATGGTAAGGTAATTCTAATTATTCGCTAATTTGAAAGAAAAGGAATTTACTTGATTTAAATTAGTTATGGTTGACTAAAAATCGTGAATTACAGCAAAATACTAATATAATAAAGGTTAAAAATAAATAAAAAATATTAATATAAAAGGAAAATTTAATCTGAAAGCTTTATATTAAATACAATAATTGAAATTAGTAACCTTAGCTCTATTGTTTGACACACGTTACACTTCCCTTCAATCTTTGCTTATTAAATATATTGGTAAATAAATGCTGGAGAGAAACACTGCCTAGTCTGTGCGTACGTCGGTCGTTAGTAAACGCGATGGGAAAACTGTTGGTGAGAAAAAAAGGTAAACATTAAGTCGGTCTGTATGTGAGGTTGGTAACGTATAAAAAAACATCTCAGGTGACTCCAGTAATGG
This sequence comes from Stictocephala bisonia, assembly GCA_035578905.1. Taxonomy (NCBI): domain Eukaryota; kingdom Metazoa; phylum Arthropoda; class Insecta; order Hemiptera; family Membracidae; genus Stictocephala; species Stictocephala bisonia. The sequence goes on along the minus strand of JAQJVL010000384.1, from coordinate 806,791 downwards.
ATCCCTTTTTAAGCTGTTTTAAGCTGACAAGTGGAGGTGAAGGTAGGATATTAATTATTAAATTAGTTATTAAGGTTGATTATCAAATTTTAAATGTGATTATGTTAAATTAAAAGTGACCTAATAGATTGTGGCTTGGGCCAATTCCCCATTGTGGTGTATTGTTGTGGCGTTTGTCTGTTTATTGTCCTCGGTATCGCAGCCGAACAAAGGAATGCGATAAGACCGTCGCTCGACGTCGTCTTTCGCCCTCTTACTTCCAAGAATAATATTTTGGGCTATGTGCAGTCTATTCCTATATTGACCGCGCTCCCAAATAACATACTAGGTTTTAATCTTACAGCTACCTTAAATTATATGCCAACACCCGAATAGATATATATATATATTACAATATTTAATACTAGAAAATTCAATTCTTATAACTAACTGGCTCATTGTCCATTCTGACATGTTTGACCTGCTCCTAATGATCGTTTCTAATACATCGCGCTAAATAACCCAATTTCATTCACTTAACTTTATTGTACTACTTAAATTTAATCTGCCCGTATCCCTGGCTCATTGTTGGCATCCTTAAGTATTAAATAGAAAAGAAAGGTGATAGACAGAACAGAGATAGTCATGTGTAAGTGTGACGACGAACGTTGTACTACTATGTGTGAGTGACGTGTGCGTGTGCGTGTGGGTGTGTGTGTGTGTGTGTGACACTGCGACTATCCTGAGGCGTGTCGACTCACCTCACGATGGCTTATCCGCCAGCTGTGTGCCGGGCAAGCAGCATAAACAAAAGTGAATTACGAAAAAACAAACACAAAAACATTCCACAGCTTTTGTTTATACTGGAATTAAGGAACTCATGAAATGATTTCTTTAACCTAATTGATAAAAAAAAATTAAAACTTGCCACGGTCACAGCGGCTTAGCAGCGTGTTCCCTACTAACGATGTATAAAACGGTAAAAACTTTCGGCGCCTCACGTCAACAGGACGTCGGGCAATTTGTAGGGAAGTCCTCGTAAAGAAATCCCTTAGACTCAAACGCCCGACCCCGTGGTAACTAGAGGTGTCGTTTGGAAGAAAATTTAAACGCGGGAAGACGTGTAGATAGAATGAAGGAAAGGAAAGGAAGATAGAACTTAAGAGCTACACTAACCTAGGCTAGGGACCGTCGCATAGCACTCACCCGGCCATACTAAAACTGGGGCTGAAAAAAACGCTTTAATTGAGAAACGTGAGCCGACGTAACAAAGCTCCCCGTCGATGGTTTCACTAACTGCACGGTGACCGGTGTGGTGAATCGGGCTATAACACACGGGTTGGACCATTGCGGCATGAGCTTGTAATTCACATTATCGGCCGCTTTGGACTGGGGATGTAGTCTATACATAACCCAATCACCCGGTTTGAAGTTATGGGGCTTTTTGTCCCTGTTGTAGTACGCCTCGCGCTTTTGTCTCGCGCGACGCAGAGTGTCTAACGCTTGCCTCCAGCGGTGTTCCGTTGGAATCTGCGGGGCCGAGGGCACTAGCTCGTCGAGCCTCCACGCTAATTGAAGCGGATGTTTAATTTCCCTACCCAGGAACAAGCTAGCAGGCGTGACGCCTGTGCTGTCGTGCTGGGCGGAATTGAAGGCCACTTTAATTGGAATAAAATTTTCCAATTAAAAAAAATAACTGTTCAATCAACTAATTAAATCAAATTTATTGTTTAATGCTCTGTTAATTAAAATTACAAATTCAAATTATATTTATGGATTCCCTAATACAATCCTCATACAAAAGAATTGCTTCACTTTCAGTCAGTCATATTCGTTAGTGTGTTTGTTCCACCAATAAGTTCTCCTCAAAAAAATTGTGTAGCTAGAAAACTGAAACACTACAGGTAGGTCAGTCAGAAAAAACCCTATTACTTACAAAATACCCTAAAAAAATTCCCCTTAAAAAATTAACTGTTGCCTTCACTAATTAAATTGAATTTATTTTTAATTTATTAATTTACTTTTAATTTAATTTATTGTCAAATGTCCAATTAATTAATTAATAAAATTTATTGTTTAATAGTCAATTAATTAATAAAATTACAGATACAATTTATATTTTCTTGCTTTTTAAATGCCTAAATGCGATATTTATTTAAAAGAATTGTTCCACTTTTAGTTAGTAATATTCGTCAGTGTATTTGTGCAACCAATAAGTTCAGCTTGACACGGTTGGGTGTCTTGGAGTGGATAAAACCGGTTTCCACTGTGCCGATCGATAATGCTCAAGTATAGCTGGAATACCTGCTAATAGCTTGCTGGGGTGACATTTAATACTGGCTGAAAAGAAAATATGCTAAACTTAACTTAATATGAACTGTACATAATCACTAGAATACATTACATACTGTAAATAATAGAAACATTAATCAATAGTTAATTGTCCCTCCACTCAGGTTACTCCGAGATTTCCCAAGCGAAATTGTATTTTCAGTCTTATTAAATCCTCACATAGTTACTCTTTTTTTTTTTTTTTTTTTTTTTTTTTTACATTTGTTTTTACATTTTTTTTTACATTTTTACATTAATTTTTATATATTTTTTTTACATTTTTTTCCCTTTTTAATAGATTTCCATTTATTCATTTTGGAAAAGAGGACTACACTATTATTAACTTCGCTTGGAAAATAATTAGCGTGAAATCTCCTAAGTAGTTGGATGTAACCCAAGCTTTGAGAATATCTGTCATACAATTCGTTATCACAAGGTGTAATTAAAAATAGATTGCATCGCACATCTTAAATAAAATTAAACTATTACTAATTACTTAAATAAAATGAATGAAAAAACCCATCCAAAACTATTGGCTTTCATCTTTGCACTAATGGCTAGAGTGGAATTCCCTACACTTTGATAAATATTTGATGTTGCTTTATAAGATTGATAGTTAATATTTCTGACGTTATTTATATAAATCTGAATATTTTTCCCTTTAATTAAACTCCCCAAATTCAACAAATGTGGGCACGAGGTTCGAAGGTATATTGTTAAAAGCACTCACGCGTTCGTGTAAGAGGAAAATTTACACAAAATTGAATTCTTGACTTCTCCTCCGTTCATTTTTTATTATTCATCTTTCTTGAATGAATTGCAAAATGAGGAATATATACGGAACTTGACAATGCTGACATCACCGGATGCACGCCGTCGCAGCCTATAGACAGGTTTAAAAACGAACGAAACCGCCCGTCTACACCGCAGACGCGTACCTCTAGATTCACACCGTCATTGTTCTCCATATTTATTAAACAGAAAAATTAAATAACCTTGTTGAAAATAATATTGCCCTAAATTCAATTCTAGTAATTCGAAAATTTGTCGCTTTATCGTCGTTGCTGGGAGTGAAAGTCATGTTTGCCGGTCGGCCGACATGCTCGTGACGACATGCTCGCGACATGCCCGTGCCGTGACCGACATGTCCGTATCGGCTTCTTTTCGTGCAAGCTAACCGACCTTTTTACTAATAAAACATCCATATTTATTGCCAAAACTGCTATTTCACTCATAAAAAAAAATATTTAATTTTGACTCTGAACGCTCTGCTACCAATTGCGGCGGACGGCGACGTTAAAATTGATGAGAGGAGGATGAGATGTGCATGCTACCCATTGCGGGGAAAGGCGCGAAAATGTACCCGGATTAAATGCGCGGTTATAGATTGGATTGAATAGCAAAAGATTAATTACCAGAGGCCGTGTGAGATCATCGCTGACTAATTAACGTCGCCTGTTCCACCACGTTAGAAACGCGCGGGCTGGTACAATGGTGTTGGCCGCGTGAGTGCTAAGTGACGATGCCTAACCAATCACAACCAGCTTTGATCAGCACTAAGAGTGATCTACCTTAAGGGTAATTTAATTACAAGTTAATTAAGAGATTTAATATAATGGTTGGCTGCGATCCCCTCGTGCCCTAGACTTCCCAATCCCTACATATAATTGACTGATTAAAACCTACCCATCGGAAACTACTCCCCCCCCTTAATGGTTAATTTAGCCTAACCGAAACATAATAGATATTATTAATTTAGAAACAATTCTTAAGCTAGGAACTTAGCTGTCGAGCCGATGCTTGACGGCGCTCTCCACCACTGCGTGTCGACGACTCCCCTGCGTGGCGACGACTCCGTACGCCGCACCCTTCCCAGATCCTCGCGCATGCGCACGCGATAGTTGCATCTCCGCCCGCGGGTGGCGCTCGCCACACACTCATAAGAGTGTACAGTCTTCTTCTTTCTAGTCAGTGGTGAAACTGATCTATTGTTGAAAGCCAATCTACATTAACCTCTGCACTAGTTGCTTACCGTTAGACTTTTAACACTTACATGATGTCTGATTATTCATAACTTTATGAGTAGTTTTGAGATAATTGTAACGTTCTTTTGTCCCCAAAAGTCAATTGTAACAGCTCCCCCCCCCCACTGGGTGAACTGTGGCCGAGGCCGGTGCTATAAGAGTGGGCCTTTGTATGGAGGGTCTTGTGTTGAGACTGGATTACGAGAAGCAATGACTGCAGTTCTGTAGGCATTGCGAGAAGTATTCACAGGGCATCATCCTCTCACATGAACTTGTTTCTCTGGCCCTTCCTAAATTGGCATACAGTCAGTGATTACTTTTTGGATATGATTGCCTCACCTCCGAGTTTCAATGTCATTGAAGTGTTAATTATTATAATTTGTGCTACCACTTTTTCCATATTTCAAAGTTCATATTATTATTATTATTATTATTTATAAATATTACATATTTTTTCCTTCTTATAAAATATTGTTTACCTTCTATTCTTATTTATGTATATTTTAGTTGGTATAGACGTACATTTAAAATATTTTCCCCTTATATAATAATCTGTAATAGAACAATTACATTTTAGTCCTTTTTGAATAAAATACTTGCAACTCAGCCTACGCACTGGCAGTATGCCCATGTAGGCTTTTCCCATGAAAAGGAATTACTGTACGGTTTTCTATTATATTTGTTTTCATTTTAGACAGTTTGTTTAACGATTGCTTTATATTATTTTTCAATGTATTTTTGAATTATTTTGTATTATTATGTTGAACAATATCATTAAACTTACTGATTTATACATTTGAATGTTTGTGGAATAAATTTACTTTCATTTCATTTCCATTGTTGATAACATTATGAAATACTCGTATTAATTGATATAACGAAGGAGATTATGAACTTACCCGAGAAAATAAATCCAACAAATAGAACATAAGTCATATAAACATAACACAATAAACATACATTTTTTATGCTACTGGAATCTTCCTTCGAGTTTGAAGTGAGAGAAAGACTATATGCTTTATGGTTTCTTATTCTTGTATCCTTGGACTTATGGTTTGGAGGATGTTTGATGATGCTCTATCTCTCCTACTATATCAATTATTGGTGTAATTTGTAGAATGAGATATTTTTAACTATTTTACTACCCTTTACTACGAAAAATGAAATGGTTTTATAAAAAAAATTAGCATGAGTACGTTTTAATGAAGGCCTGTTACTTAGGATTTAGTAAAACGATTATGAATTAATTTTGTTATGCATTGAAAATGTATTCAATGTATTGTAAATATCTTTGTTTAATAATTTCATAGGATTATAATAAAAATTAGACTGCCTAGTTAAATCTATGCTTCAGAGTTAAGTGGAAGAAAGGACTCTATAGTTCTAACATCGCCACTAGAATGAATGCTTTTTTCATTTCATATACCTGGGGTTAATTGGTCAGTAGTGTACTTGGTTAAACTGAACTACATAAGCTAAAGGCTTGATTCCAATAAAATTTGAGTCTAAACTAATTTTGAAAGGGATTAGCTGATAACCACTAGATGTTTTTTAAACTTCACTTGCCAGTTCACATGGGCTTTCAAGCCTGTGCGTCAACTTATTCAACGATTGAAGTACCGACTGTTGGCTCAGTGGGGATTAGAACCTTGGATCTTGCCCTCTGCAGTCTGAAGTCTTATCCACTCAGCCACCACGCCGGCGTTAATGTTAATTTGTTATTTAGCTTTTAATTGTTTTAATTAATAGTTACCTTAATATGGACATACGAGATATATTTTGTAATTTCATGTACTGATTTATTCATGAATAAAAGAATCGAATTGAATTAATGACACTGTCTAAAAAATAGTCGGCCTTAGTTTGTAACATAGACTAGATCCGCTCATTTACCTTCACCACACTCATTTGAAATCCATGTTTGCCTATATCTTAATGATCTGTGTCTTAAGAATAAGAAGGTTTGTGCGAGTACTCGAAATTTCGAGTATTTGATTGAATATTTTACTACTCGCACTTGGCTTGAATCTTTCGAAACTACTCAAAGTTCGATTGAGTAGTTGTATTTAACATCTATTTATCAGATGTATTTATCAGATTTACATCTTAATTTAGTTTTAAGAGTAAATAGTTTTATAAGTTATGAATAAAAAATGTGCGCTTTATAGTGTTTTATTTTACCCTTAATCATACGTTATCAGTTTGGTACGCGTAATTATGAACTAAACAATACGCCTAAGAATAGGTAGTACACGACGACATTCAAATGAACTAGTCCACGTAGTGAATGAGTTTGTTCATTATGATTTGAACTAGTTCAATTCAAAGTGAACAACAGAGCTGGGAAGGCAACGATCATTGTAAATAGTTACCGTAGTAGCGATCACACATGTTGGTTGTCCGAGTTTCCTACTCACTTGTAACCTACCCTAAAATAGCGTGAATAAAACAGAAGTGCTGGTTAGTGTCTTTATGACCCAAGAAAGGGGACGAGAGATCCGTTTCAAGATGCTCAAAAAGACCTGTTACCGATATAAATCTAATGGTCTGTACGCCGTGGAAATTATGCATATTATCGTTCATATCAATAATACCGCTCAATCAAAAGGGTCCCAAGAACGGGTCACTTTACATCCCAAGAATCGAACTACTTATCTTTTCTAGGGGAAAGTTCATCTCGGTTGTAGTATACGTACGTGCTAGGAAATTATTGTATGTTTCTCGCGAGTCGATTGAGGTCTATTTATTTTTTAATCTGAGCAGGGAATCGTCCAATGATTTCACGTAAGAAAATACCGTATCATATCATATAAAATATGGTAATGGTGTTCTAGCAGTGTGTGACAGAACATTATTCATTTATTTTCCGTCAAATTAATAAATATATATATATTATATCCGTGGCGAACGTCTATGAATTATAATTCCAAAACACCTTAAATCACCAAAACTGTGAGTAACATTTGCGTATACAATATTTTTTCCTGTCAAATTTTTGTACGGTTTTCTGACTAGGTTAGACAATAAAACAGTTGGAGTGAAAAAGGTGGTAAAGTACGATAATTTTGATTCGTAAACTCACTGAACGGTTCCCTGTTCACATTGACGTCGATGTTGATGTAAATTGTAAAACAATCACGAATCAACCCAAGTGAGGGAGAAACATGTTGGAAGACCTTTTTAAACAAAATACGACAAATTTAGAGATTCAGAAAATAATATTTATTGAACCGAAGCCTTATGAAACGTCTCGTTTTTATTTATAATTTAGCTGCCTAAAATCTTCACTGTATCATTAGTTGGCACTCAGCTGATATTTCAGACTGCATCTTGTTTCCAAAATCGGCTAGACTTATTATATTATCCGACAACGTCTATGGTTTTCATTCGATTACGCCAAGTTTTCATGAATTTTTTGTTATGAAATAATTATTTATCTGTTATTCAGTGTAGCCTCATGTATCGAAGTAATTTCAAGTATTTCATTACCGATCATAATTTAAAAACTAATTCATCCTAAGCGACTTTAAAATTTATTTTTAGTAAACCTGCTTGGTTATTATTATCAATATATTGAACTACAGTCTTTGTCATCCAGATTTACAAATTTGATTGTATAATTCACAGCTTATTTCCAGTTAGTTGTTACCTTGTTACCACTGAATTAAATACCCAGAGAATACAGATTCATTCTTCTTGGCGTGTACACAATAAATTTTTTACTGAGAGGAGGCAATTCTGAAAGCAAATGACTGAATTTGGCGATGACGCCTGAATTTTAGCATCAGTTTGGTTGGATGCAGCTTTTGCCAACAAGCTTCACTACGTTTTCGCGGTACACTTTGAACAGGACCACGAGATAAACATATCGGCCGGCTGTAAAACAGTATAGTTGGTTTGCATAGAAAATCTGATCTGTGATATGAGTGAACAGATTAAATCATTGTAATCCGTGTTGTTTTAATTAATAATATACTTTCTTAGTTTCTTACATAATATTATTTATGAAAAAAGAAAAAAGGTTAAACAAAACAATGTCACATAAAAATTGATTTTAACTTTACAACTTGTGATAGTTGTATTCATTAAATCTGTTTTGTTACAGTAATGTCCGGCTCCAGTGATAAGGTGGTCTACTTGGGTGAACTAGAGTAACTATCGCGATAAAAGAACTACACTCCAATGGATCACAAAAAACATCGGATTTGTAATTTTAGTTGCTCTCTCTTAACCAGAGGTGAATCGTGTATCGTCATGTTTTGGTTATTATATTAATATGTTTCTTTTACTCAAATAGGTACCTGTGTGCTTTGGGGTAGGCAAAGTGCGAGTACATATAACAAATTAATCTGAGATTTTCTTACTTTCTTAATCAAAATCTTTCTCTTAAGTGAGTTTTCAATCCTGGAACTGCCGGCCATAGTTCATCATTTGGTGCCACTGTGGTTTTGGGTTACTTTTGCAAACATTTATTTAAAAAATATTTTGTAACTAGCCTCGCTAGTTTGGGAATTCCATTCCTAAATCATCATTATGTACCTTAATTTAGATGTTTTAAGCATGGAAGAAATTATAAGTCCAATTGAAAGTAGAGCTGGGACTCTGTGCATAGTCGACTGTCTTCATAAGTTGTCAGCCAACAACGACGCCTGTCAGTTAGTGTGAGAAATTGGTAGATACTTCAAATCTGGGGAATACTACGGTTACTTATGGTGGTTTCGTGAAAACCCACATACTCGTTTTTTAATGTTTCCTTCAATCTGGAAAACTAAAAGAATCTCAGTAATTAAAACAGTGACTGAAAATTATTGGTATTTTAAATTTTGGTACTGCTTAGAAAAATAGAAAAAGAGTACATCAGATGAAAACCAAAAATAAATCTGAAACTTGAAGAGAATCTCATACTCAATAGAACTGTATCCTTAAAATAAAAAATGGCAGCCTGAAAAAAAAAATAATCAAACTCCAGTACACGTTGGAATGCAAACTTAACACTTTTGAGCTGTTCTGAATAAAAGAAACTAAAAGTCGTATACATTGTTCATTAATTACTTTGTTTATTCATAAAACCTATTTATACTCGCAAAACTTAGGTAAATGTAAAAACATATACTTCAGGATTAAAATCTTTTCACAAAACTGCTCCAGAAAATTCATGATTGTAAATTTTACATAGTAATTTAGTATCATTACAACCCTGGTTCTTATGGGGAAAAAAACCAACAATATGCAATAACAAACTTTGAAATAAATTTATTGGTTGAAGAATGTTTGTTTATGACAGTACTTTTTTAAAATGCGGAAGATGTACTCTGTGATTACAAAAATATCATGTTTGATTCAGTTTTATTAGTGTCTTTATTTTGGAGGTGAATAAATTATTAAAAACAACCACAAGCTTACTATCTCACAGTTTAACCTTATCAAATTTTCTGTTCTTAGTCTATAAATTTAAACATTGAAACATCAAAATTTGAGCTACATAATTTAGGGAGAGCTGGTAGCTAAGGCGTCAGGACTACACGTTTGAGTTAATTAAGCGCAGGTTGTAATCCTGGCCTTTACTTACAAGTAATATTCACCTTGTACTGTACTGGATCACCTGCATACTCTTATCTGAATAAGTTCCCTGTACAGATCAATAGTCTAAGGGTATTTTTTCTCTCCTGAAAAATATTTGGAACCGTCAAAAACAAAGTAAAAATGTCTTAGTAACACTACCTTTTCCAGTGATAGTAAATATATTTACATAGGATTTTATGTAATTTAGGAGGCATCACTATACCCATAACAGGTGCAGCTAAATAAGCACAGATTCTAATTTAGTTGAAACACAACTGAATAAAACCATAAAGACCCAGTAGGCTGCAAGTAAATTAATTTTTTAAAAGTCCTGTTTTAAATACTACGCAGAAAATTATCTTTAGAACTATTAAATCTGGATGGATAGTACTGAATGATTGGATAGTACCATTGAAAGAACGGAATCATACAATTGGTGCTGACCAGCAGTTCCAGGGTTGAATAAGCTATTATTTAAATGTCCTAAAAAGAGAATCTCAATCAGAGACTAATAAACCGGAGGTGAGTGTTGAGTTTGGAATATACGGTCAATGTCGGGTGAGAACGTTTTTTATATAGTTTTTCTTTCCTTTTAAGATAATTTATAAGTAAGTAAACCAGGGCAGTTGCAAAGAATGAGGCATCTTTTAGGATACTGTCAGTGCCAAATAATTCAGTTATCTCGCTTTGCCGTCATAACTTTGGTTTACCTTTTGTATTTTTAGTGTAGTCTTGGGGTTTAGTCTACATACTTTTCTATATTTCTATTTTTTTTATCACAAGATTGTAATAAAAATATATTCTTGAATTCGTGATGTAAAATTTTGATGAATGTGTTGGAAGTGAGACTTATCACGTACTGGAACAACATTTACTACTATTATTGTTATGTAGGTGTAGAAATTGTACCTAAAATTCACATGTTGAATAGCTTTGTTTATAGCAATAAAAATTAATTATGTAAGTTATTTTAATTTATTCCTCCTATCAACAAACAATCTGTCTGTACAATTCTAGGCTGTGAAGCCTCAGGAAACATAGAATAGAATAAGTTAGGTTAGAACTGTAGGTAACTGGCTCTACAATCCTAACTTCAATCCAAAAAGTTTCTGACCCTCACCAAGGACATTCAGGAAGATATGTAGATACAGTATAAAGCCTCATTATCCGACATTCCGTTCAAACCGATGCACTCGTCCCATAATAATAGAAATTGTCTGAAAATAATATAATGGATTATTGTTCTCAACATAAACTCTACAACCTAACCACTCACGAAAATACAACAACCAAGTTATCAAAGCAATATAAAAAAAAAAAAAAAAAATAGCTCAGTTCAAAAATCAACCTAAAAGTAAAAATAGTATCCAATGCTCCCTACTTCTTGTCACTAACGACAACCTTGGCGCTTATAAACTTACCCTTAATACTGAAAAAAGCTTCAACCTCTTAAGAGCTTTCCCTTGTACCAAAAGTTTTGTTTTGTCACTTTCTAACGAACCAAAAATCTCCACAAAATCAAATCTGAAGAACAGTTGAACTCAGATAGTAAGCAGACTTCACAGGTCTCATGTAAGCATTCATATTTGTTTAAAAATATGCACAAAGTTGTGTCAGCGTCTCATATCTAAGAATCCAAGTTACCTTATCATAACAATAATTCTCTTCCCCAACAACTATTAACGGATTTTATTTTTGAAACCAAAAATCATCCAAAACTTCTCTTATTTCTTTCTAATAGAAAAAATATGGGGATACTTGTCTAAACTTGCATTATAATTAATTATTAACAAGGTTTCACATGTTTAGTTTTATTTTCATATGTATCTGTTGAGTTATTTTTAGAGGTTAAAAACATGGTGAAAAATCCTCCCAGTCTTTGTGTTTCAACAAAAGCCCAGAGTAGGTATAAAAAAGCGAAGATAAGATTGTGATAGTTTACAAGTGACAAATTAATATTCAAGTCACTTCAATAAGTTCTTACAGTTAGGTAAAGTAGAGAACTTTGAGTTTACGAACGCTGTGGTTGAATACCAATTTTGGATTCTTGTAATTTAAGCTCCATATAATTTTAAGGCATTTTTAATAACTTATATCATAAGTAAATTGAAATAATACAAAAGAAAAGTAGTTTCAGCGTTGCTAGTTAGCATTGAACCAACCAGATATGTTAGAACAACATTTATATTATAAAAGTATGAAGATAAGAAAAATAATTTTTTTATAAGGTAGGTAGTAAAAGTCAAACTCAAATTTGAAGGTGAAGAGTTTGTGAACTATTTAAAACATTGACAATATTAGATTTTAATCTTTTGTTTCAGCAGTAGTAACACAGTACTGTAACCCACCTGGAGACAAGGTTGTGGAGATTGTTGGCAATAGGTTCTTCAATCAATCATCTCTATTCTTCACGAACAAGTTTTACGGCGTTATGTGTACAGTTTGCGGGGAGTAACACAGTACTGTAACCCACCTGGAGACAAGATTGTGGAGATTGTTGGCAATAGGTTCAGTCAATCTCCACAAACAAGTTTTACGACGTTACATGTACAGTTTGTGGCGGGGTCGGCACCAGGCTGTGATGGGGTCTTTGAGCATCCTTAAAGATAATTTTAATTTACTATGTACACCTTTGTTTCAATAATATTTGGATGACAAATCAGAATTATTAAATTTGAACACTGATATCTTGTTATAGGTGCTCCAAATTACTAAAAAAATAGGAAAGTTTTTGGAAAACCAACTAAAACATATTCAGTCATCATACATTTCCCTAGAAAATCAACAACATTTCCAATACCAGTTAAAATAGGAAATTATTTTTGAAAAAAAAATTACCAATTTTCAAAGGACTGCCATGTTTGTGGTATACTGTAGGTCCATATTGGCAAAGCATTTTTATATCATTAATTTTTGCTGCTAAAAAGAATTTTTTTTTTTCAAAAACCACACTAACTGGCAACAGTTTTTTATTAGCCAATAAAAAATTTTTTTGCATATTAAAAAAAATCTTGTATTAAAAGACTTGTTGGTTTTAAATGTTTTATAATTTTATTCTTTTTATTAATTAACAATTGGTCCATTTTTAAAGTACTATACCTTGCCTTTGGCAAAGCGATATAAAAATAATCTAAAAGGTAATTTGTATATGTTCTAATTATATCCTTATACATTTTTACACACAAGTTAAAACACTTTCTGAGCTATTTAACAACAACAGATGAGTGTGACATTTTGGAGTGAAAATTAAAATTGACACGGGTGCAATTTTCTGAAAAGTTGTAAATAAAGTTTTTTTCTTAAAATTAGTTATGTTTGCCAAACCATTTCTTAGCCAATGCTGTGAGTTTTTTTTTTTAGTTTTTTTTTGTACCTCCATATCGAGTTCCCCCCACCACCTGAACCATCACGGGGTGGGCAATGTGGTAAGGAACAATGTCTCCCTTGATATAATATAACCAATTTCAAGTGAATATATTAATAAAAGAGAGGTTAAAATACTAATAAATAATATTAATAAAATGCCACGTATTTGTGTCTGTGCGTGTGTATTGACTGATGAGATGTTTACCATCGACTTCATGTGACGTCATTCAACTTAATTTCTAAAGGATCTGATGATGAGGTAATTACCTCAAAACTCGAGTTATCCATCTGGATTTAACAAGGTAAAACCTCTATTTAATTGTCTTATTCACTTCTGGAGGCTATATAATGTTTGAATAATATACATTACCTTTCTATACAAATTTACAGTTTTTCCTAGTTTGCTGTATTATAAAGTATCTAGTAGAACTATATGAATATTTTTTTCCATAAAGACTGGTAGTACGTGTTATTCGCTGCAATACACTTTGTTGGAATGGAGTCCCCCCTGCATCCTACGAGGGGATAGGAAGTATATGTTTACAGCCTACCTACTTCCACTTCACTCACTCGGTCTTGTACTCCTTCATTTTTATAGTTTTGTTTTATGCCTATTGTAAGAGTGGCACTTGTAAGTATAAATTTGTGATTGGAGAAATGGATCTAAGATTTTTATATAGGAGAAAATCTGACAGTAAAATAAAGTACTTTTAAAGAATGGCAGAAACTAGTCTGTCTTGGGGCCAAATAATTCAGGTAAAATGAAAAAAAAAAAAAAAAAAAAATCAGGTGTAGCAAGAAAAGAGACAAGAACACTAAGTGGTCTTATATGAAAGAATGTACATTTTTTACAAATATGGTATGTAACACAATATTTGACTGGATTTCTATGAAATTTCAGAAATACTATTCTGCAGAAATCCAAGGAATGTTCACTCCAAACGTCTTTGGAATGAATATGAAATGAAATGAAAAACATCTTTATTCATAATATGATAGAATTGCAAAGAAATTCAGTGTTCTATTCTAGGTTAGGTTAAAGGGCACTAGGCCAGGAATTAGTACATTAGAGAGATAGGACATCAGCAAACTTACCTTAAAAGACAAGTTCACTAACATCAGAGTAGTAGTCACAAACACAAAATACAAAAAATCACACAAATTTTCAACACCACAGGCATTTTCTTCAGGTGAGTAGAGAGTAGAGAGAGTTCTCTCTACTCACCTGAAGAAAATGCCTGTGGTGTTGAAAATTTGTGTGATTTTTTGTATTTTGTGTTTGTGACTACTACTCTGATGTTAGTGAACTTGTCTTTTAAGGTAAGTTTGCTGATGTCCTATCTCTCTAGTGTTCTATTCTAGCCACTCCTTGCAGAATTACTCAGATTTGAGATACCGACATAGCTTGTCTGTATTATAATGTGTTATGAATGGCATAGGGGTCAGTTGGGGGTGGCAACTGCCACCCCAAAAATGTGCAGCATGGTATTTTGCCACCCCAGAAATTTTACATTAAAGTCTGACAAAATTACAAACAAGATACAAAATTACAAACAAAAGTTGAAACTACCTTTCAATTTCAAGTTCGGAAATTCTTTCTCTTGCAAAGTGGTCATTGGTTTACTATGAAAATAGACAGTTAAACAGACTTAAATAATGTTTTATTGAAAAACAGGTTTTCTATCTCTAAAAAGACCATAAATTCCCATAACTAATTTTTAGTATTGACCAGTTCATAGTTCTGGGCGTGTAGTTCGAGCATGCACATCAATGCACTTCCCTCTCCAACGACAGTGGTACATTCATATTAAAAAATAAACATCTCAGTCACGGTACTTAGAAAATACTCACACTTGATTGGTTGATTTAGTTACCAGTATTTAATAGAATAATCAAACCAGATGATTTCGTCCATGTGACGTCACAGTCTACTGCCGCAGTATAAAACAGGCAGTAGCAACCACAGTAGCTATAAAAGACGGTAAGAATCACGTGCATGATGCGCAGTAAATCTTGTTGTCAATGACGTCACACATACATATCAGCTGGTTCATCTGTTACACTGAATGTAGTAATAATCAGTAACTGCTTTTCCTAAATCACAGTTTTCATTTACAACAAGCTTCATACCCGATAACTATTATTAAGGCTAAACAAATACTTTCAACAATAATATTATTAATACTAGTATACTATATTGATATTTTTGTCTAACGGTTGGTTAATATTAATTGATGGTTGTTTGGTTTTGATTTGGAAATGTATAAATAAATAATAAGTGTCAAATATTGAAAAAGCTGTTTAAATTAAACATAAAATTAATAATTACATCTTAAATTATTACAGTTATCATGCTTTTTTTAAATAAAAAAAAAGTTCTTTTGTCACAAAATATTCTATTTTTATTCCTTTTGACTAAATTTCCAAATAGTATTATTATAAGTATTGTACTGTCTTAGAAATGGTTACTAACAGGTTACAGCCTTGCTGTTAATGAAAACAGTGATTCAGAAAGAGCAGTTACTGGTTATTACTACATTCAGTGTATCAGGTGAGCCAGCTGATACATCTGTGTGACGTCATTTACACCAAGATTTACTGCGCACCATGTGCGTGATCCCTACCTTATTATTCTAGATACCATAGTACAATAGCCACGGGATATCTTGAGCTGTGGCTTAGTCACGGTCAGTGCCGGGGGGAGGGGATCTCTACCAATAAACAGCATTTAGTGTACTACTAGCATTGCTGTAAACATCAAGTCACTACGCCCACAAGTTAGCTTAGTTTTTCATAACACAACTCCCATCCGATTAATCACTGATATTGTTTATTTATAATCATATTACTTGGTATTATAATGTGTTATCATATTATAATTATAGGCCTTTAATTATATTACTGTTATCTTTGTCTAATATTTAATGAGAAAAAAATAAAATCGTAGTGAATTTACAGAATTTAGTTTATGTTAGTAAATAGGTACTGTTCAAGTTTTTTATTGTAAGCAGTCGGTAATTTAATTGTATATTAGGAAATACATACTTGTGAATAATATTAAATTTAATCTCTTTAAAGATAGGCAGCTGTTCTAATTAAATTAATATTTAAATTATAGAATCTGTGGTAGTTATTAAATACATAACAACTAATAATATAAACAAAATTATCGCACTTAATATTTTCAATAACAAATGCTTTTGATACAAAAAGAAGACATTGATACTCCAATCAGCTGATCAGCAGCGGTAGCCAACGTCTGCATGTCAGACCAGTACAAAGCCACGCATGCGTATGCCGTACCCCTCCCCTACGCTAACCACCAAGCATTTAAAAAGTAATGGTTTCGACAGCTCAAGATATTCCTTGGCTACTGTAGCGACACTCTGTTACAAAATTTACGACAAGCACTAGTGACGGGAGCGAGAAGCGTATATATCTGTATTGTTTACATTGACAGCTGTTATTATATCAAATATTCTGTCATGACCCTTTTTCTATTGATATTATTCCACTTATTTGCAAGACACAGTTCAAAACAACGGTATTGGGTTGTGTTGTGTGCTCCTGCTATTACGAGCGCTAGCGTCTTGCTCTACTAGTAGTCCCACACACAGCAATGTAAGGGAGTGTTTTAATGGGAGTGGGAGTGTAGCTATTGGGTGTTTTATAATGTGCAACTGCACAGCCTCGTCGTGATAACTACCGTATTTTCTAATTAGTGTTTTTCGGATAGAATAAAATCAAGTGTTTTTTTGTTTTCTTTTAAAAATATGTTTGCATTATTTAATGAGTGTTTACATTTTTCTCGTGGTATGTATCTAAATAATTTATTGTAAAATCACAATATTATAGAAGAAACACTATTATTTTAATTATCATGGTTATTGTTATTACTATCTGAATATTTGTTCCAGTTTATATTTCTTTAATTTCATAACACAAGCACCATCGAGGAAACTATATAAACATAGCTGATGACCTAAATAAGATTTTGAACAAACTGTACAAAATAGACAGGAGAAATATGGTGGGGGATATTCTCTAGCTTGCTTGCACTAACTCTCCTACTGGCCTACTAAATTGGACCGGTCTGTAAAAATAACATACTGTAGCCGTGTTCTTAAGAAATTTTACTTGTAGGCCTACTGGATGAAAGCGTTAGTTATCACGCGGCATTAAGAAGGGTATTGTTTATAAATGACAGAAATGTAAACACTGAAAATAACATTGGATTAGATAATCTGAAAAAACCAAGTCAATAACTTTTACCGATAGCAAAATATCTAGTAATAATAATAAGATTGCAATAAACAAACGGTGTTCTATAAACATGTTTCGTTTTTGCTATTTTAAATGTAACTAAACTACAGATACATCTTTAAAAAGATACATCTTTAAATAACTGTTAAAGACCTTTAAATAACTGTTAAGCATTTTTTATGTTTGAGAACACAACCAAAAGTACAAAAAAAATAATCAAAAAAATTCTGAGTACATAATTATTTTTACAATAACAAATTATGCTTCCTTGTTTCCTTCATCATAGCAAATTTGTTTATCGCTTTTTCTTCGTCCACATTTATGTCTCGATGGATGTACATTGCCAGTCCATTAAGCCGACTTTCACCACATTTAGATCTTAGATATGTTTCGAGAGCTCGAAGGGTGGAGAATGATCTTTCAGCACTGGCTATACTGACGGGCAAATATAGCTTAATCCGCGTGGTGTGGCACTGCGGAGGAAACATGAGTTGCAGTTTGTTCGGCCGCAGCAGCAAGCGAATAATAGTGTCGGTGATAGATGTGCGTTTGCGGCTAGTAGCAGCAGTGGTCTTTCTATCACTTATGTCATTAATACTATACTTATTACTGTACTTATTGTATATTCTAATAATATTGGTATCTTTCTAATAATATTGGTTCTAGAAATTAGGTACTACAAACTAATCAAATACATTTTAGTTTTTATTATTACACAAACAAATTTCAACCATCTTAGCAGACTGGGGGAGGAGACGGTCGCCCCCCTCACCCCCCTTTAATCCGCCCCTGACAGGGGGTACCCCTGGACTCCCCAGGCTAAGGAGTATTCCAAAGCCCCCAGACCCCTCGTTGGGGCTTGCCACCCCAGTTAAAAAGTTGAAATGACGCCATTGATTGCATGCGTGTGGATCACCTTTATAGTCTCTTAAATAATTGAGCTCGACTCGTGTTCAGAAAGTACCATTTATCAACAACCCAATTACTAGGGCTACACGTAACTATGAATCCGAAGAACGTTGTGTAACTATCTGATTTTCATCTAACTGATATGCCTGAAACTTGGTTTTCTTCCCAAGACAACATCAGAACTCTGGTCACCACTGAACATGGACCCATAGACTTTTGTCATAGTGTATATATTGATGACAACCATTGAGCAGGGTGGTATTTGTAGGACTGTATATAAAACCTCTTGCCTTTAATATTAACAAAACTTATCCCAGCTCAGAGCTACTTGGAACGTTAAAATGAAAGCTACTTGGATACTGGTATGAAAGTCTTTTTTAGAAAAAATAGTTGAATCTTATTTGACTGCCCAGCTGTTTTGGTACACATGACAGTATTCAAGAAATGTAATGTATTCCTGTACACATGTGCATGTCTTGGTCTTGGGTGAGTCAGACTTTACCAGACTTCTCTACCATTTTAATCCCTCCTCCTTCTAATTGACTTTTGATATTGTAATGTATTAATTAAAAATTTTTGTCATATAAACTGGTAAGCTTGAACCATTTTTGGATAAAACCAATACTTTGTTTTATTTGATATGACACCATATGGCATGATGCAATTAACTTATCTCATCGGGCACAAGCCATCTCACTACCATCTAGTTGTACCTTCCATTATTAATTCCCTTTGCAAGTCAGTCGAGTTCCAGCCTCCTTGCCTAGCGGCTGCAATTTTCAATTTGCTAACAAAGTCAACATATCTTGTCTCGATTGCATCCAGAACCAATACATAACAGATGTCTTCTTCCAATATATCATGTACCACATTCCTTTTTACCTTTCACCTACTGTCGGATCAAAAAGTTTAGATACTTGAACATCAACTGTGTAAAAAGTATAAGGCAGAGGAAAACTAAACTACCATCAAAACTTTCTCATCTCTTTCTGCTATTATAAGTGGTAGTTTTATATTTTTACCTTTTCACAATATGTGTTTTTTACAAAAATTGTAATAACTGAACCGTTTGACATACAATACTGAAGTTCAGTATTGAAGTCAATCTTAAAAAAACAAATTTCATGTAATAATGCTGTATGTCTAAAATTATCAGTTTCAAAATGGCAGCTGTCCAAAACACAATATTTGTATGCCAAATTCAATGATATGCCAATTTATAAAATAGGATGATAAATAACAGAGGAACATTTTTTTGTGACTGAAAGCATTGTCATCACAGTAAAGACTACTAAAATATGACAATGCTTTCAGTCACAAAAAATAGGTTTTCTCTGTTATTTATTGTTGGATCTTTCCAAATGGCATATCATTAAATTTGGCATAATTTATTCTACAAATATTGGATTTATATATTTTTGGGTAAAATTTGTGGTTTTCTCTATATTTGACTTTGAAGTTTTTATACAGTCACAATTTTGAAACTGATAATCTTAGTCATAAAGCATTTTTACATAAAATGTGTATTTTAAGATCGACTTTAATACCAAAATCCAGTATTGTATGTCAAACAATTTTTGAGATATTCAAATTTTTGTAAAAAACACATACATACACATAGACAGAAAACAAATCGAGAAAAGATACATGATAAACAATTGACCTGATAAACAATCCTCTAAAATATGTGACAGTCAAGGCTGGACACCTTTTATATATAAGAATAGTAAATATCTCACTTTTGAAAACCAAATTGTGAACTGAAGAAAAATTATATTGAATTATAAAGTTATTATAACAATATCCTATATATCCAAGGCACAGCTCTGCTTTGGTCAAGTTATTACTTAGGAAACCACATTCGTCTGAAAACTAAGGCACTCCTCCACAAGGTTCTGTTTCATCAACATCTGCATCATAAGGTTTTATGTCATTGGTTGGATTGTAAATGGATTGAAAGTTGGGAGGAAATGAGACTGTAAAAACATAGGAAATATGGTAACGAGAGATTTATTTACACATGGTATGTAAAAAAATATCAAGTGAAGGATTAGCAAATTCTGTTGATTGATGATAGAGAGAATATATTGGGATAAACGACATGATAAAATGTTTACTGTAAATGCCTTTATTATCATATGTAAGGAAAATGGTTCAAAGCTATCTTACTAGATAGGGGGTTACTGTACGTACATGTACGGCTCATAGTTTGAGCAGTTCAACAGTACATACAGTGATCTTGGTTCTCATACACGTCTTCATCGGCAAGAATTTTCATTTCATTTCAAAGTTTTTATGCTCTGTTACCACCTGATTGTTAATTTTAATTTTATTTATTAATAGTTAGAAATATAGGCTGCCCTTTTGTTAAAAAATACTCATAACAATTCTCAAATAAAACTGGAAATAAATGAGGAAATCTATGATTTTGGTTTGAAACATTTGTTTCTTTTATAACAATTGTTAATTGTTGCATTATAATTAAATTAGAAAATTGTATTTAGAAAATGTTAAATTTTGTAAGAACTGAGAGGTTTAGGAGTTTGTTATGTTTTCCAAAAGTTTTCGATATAAATTCTCCAAGTTTTGAGAAAAACTCAGAATCTTCCCCTTTCAAATAAAAAAGTAGTTTTTCCCATATAAAATAGTTAAATAACCAGTATTTTCACGTTTGTTAATTTCCTGTCAATTTCATGCAACATGTTTTCTGAAGGCAAAATGTTTGGTGAGCCTTACCTGTTCAGATGTCCTGGTTTAGAGGGTTCAAATTGGTTGATTTAGCTTCTAGAGTTAAGTGGGGGTAGGTCTGTTGGTGGAAGGGTTGCGGGCGTTCGGGAGTTCTACGATAACTTTCTGAGTGTGACCACGTGCGATCCTTTCGAGTACACGGCGACTTATTCCGTTTCGGTGTTCTTTACCGTTGCGGCAATTTTTCTTTTGTTCGCGTGTGAGTGATTGGTTGAATGCCGGTCGAGCTTTGTTGTGGTCACTTTTGGATTTGAAACCTCCAGGACAGCTACGTAAGTAATCTTTTTACTAGTTTTCTTTAGTTAGAGATTTTCAGTAGGATTTTAGTAGATAGGGTAAGATCCACCAGCATGCGCGGTTAAACTTGTTTCTGGTTTGAAGTCACTCTTCTAGTGAAACATTTTTAGAGTGTTTTGATTTTCTTTGTCTTGATTTTTAACTTTGTAAGTAAAAAGGAAAAATGTTTCAAGTCTCTAAAAGCTGGTTATTTCTTTTGGTTCCAGATCTCCCGGAGGCAATTTTAGAAAAATTATTCAATTTTAGAGAATTTTAAAGAATGTAGAAAATTTATTACAATTTTGAATTTTGAAATTTTTGATTTAAAAGTTTAAAGTAATTTATTAAAAAAGTCAAATAAATAAAAAAGGTTCTGGTCTGAAGATATTTAAGTTATCACTTTGGAAGAGTTGTTTTAATTTATTTATGTTCCATTGAGTCAATAAAAGAAGAGATTTTTATTTTCGTTTTCATCCTTATTTGTAGAAGAAACCAATTTATTTTGTTGAAGTTATTTATAAGAAGATAAATAAAGAAAAATTTTTATCATTGGAGAAGTTTTATTTTAATCTCTCATTTAAGTTTGTTCAACATATCAAAAATAAATAGAAGCTTTAATAAGGCTACACTTTAGATTATATTTATCAAATATGAGTGGGTGGTCATGGTTGTTTGTTAGAAAAAAGAAAGCAATACAAATGTAAATACTATTTACAATAATAGAAAGGAACAAGGAAATTGTAGTGAAAGTAAAATGATAAACTATAAAACTTAAAATTACAAATTGATATTTAGCAAGGACAATAAACTAGAATCGATTTTGGAAGGGTTGGCAATGACATTGGTACATCAATTGATATTCAGATACCGTCTACAGCTCCGAGCAGTCTAGAGTAAAGCAACTTCTACTGGGGCTTTGACAGTAACTTAGGCTCACTCTTATGTTTTGAAATTATAATTTTGAAACTATTATAAGCATTAACATTAAATTAGCTTCTCATCAATAAATAATTCAACTTTTTGGGATATATTTCGATTTAGTTTCTAAAATCACTTTCAATCTCTTCCTCAAAAATCAACAAACCTAAAATTATGTAAATAAATTATGTAAAAAGATGATGAATTTTTAGAAAAGTTATAAATAGTAAACATATGTTTTAAAATAGGTATTTGATATAAATGTAGTAAATAATAATTCAAATGAATATAATTTAGTTGTAATTGAAAATTTGTTTTTGATGTTTTAATACTTTTCTAATTTCGTTTTTTACTATAGGTATGTACATAGAATTTAGTTTTGCGCTTAGTGTAAAATACTATTTTTCTCTATTAGCATACAATATTTATATATCGAGATTGATTTTTGAGGAAGGGATTGAAAATGATCTTGGAAATTAAATCGAAATACTCGTATGTCCCAAAAAGTTGTATTATTTAATGATGAGAAGCTTATAACTTAATGTTAATGTTTATAAATTATCACAAAGAATAATTACATACCGTATGAATTAATTTTTAAACTGTTTAAAAAAATTAACCGATTTATGTTTTTAGTTGACAAATGGCAGAAATATTGCTATACAGTCTGAATTTAGTTACTAATTTTGTCTGATAATTAATTATTATTTCTGTTATTAGTTATTTAGTTGCATGGCACTGGACTGAATTTGTAATGAAATGTATTTTAGTCTAAGGTTCAAGTATTCTCATTATTATTTATTATTCATTATTCATTAATTATTCATCTCTAAGACGCCGATCGTAGAGATATGGGCGAATATGATGTGTGAATGAGTGTGATGAGTGTATATGATGAACGAGTGTAGTCATTGTTACTATCTGAGTTCGACTTAGCTCAGAAAGGACTATTTATTAATAGCCCAATAGCCAGGGCAACTATGGGACCTACAGCTTTACGTGGAATCCGAACCACGTAGTGTTGGTCTGATTTCTTAGTTCTCTTCCCTACACAACACCCGAACCTTGACTACCATTCAACACGGACACTCCAGACTTCTCTAGTAGTGTCTATATTGATGACAACCATTGAGCGAACGCCGTGTCGGTATTAAGGGTACCGAGCATGGAACCTATCGCCTACAATCTCCCAAACACTTTGTCCCCAAGTAGCTGAGTTACAGCACTGCATGCTGCAGTTCTCTATCTGAACATGGAAAATTTAATTGGACTAATAACCTTCATTAATTGAGGTGTTAACTGGAATAAGGGCCTATAAAGCCAAAAGTATGTTTTAAGAAAACAGCCAAAGTTTTTTGTTGCTATTCTCCGGCTTATAAAATCAGTGGCAATACTAAAAAGTATCTTTTTTTAGTAAAAACTTCACTCGCTAGTTCAAATGGGGCTTGCAGGTCTGTGCGTGAACTTTATTCAACGAGTGAAGTACCGACCGTTGGCTCAGTGGGGATTCGAACCTTGGACCTTGCCTTCGCAGTCCGAAGCCTTAGCCACTGAGCCACCTTCTGAAGTCTTCTTTTAATATAAGAATAGCTTGTTATTTATTACATTCAATGCATTTTGGTACGCATAAACTACATTTTGTCATATAATTTCTGATTTACTTTTATTAAAATTGGTCTGATTGACTCCCCAATCAAATAATCAAGAGCATCCAACAAAAAAGATCTGCAGCTTCTAAAGAGCCCAGGATTAGAATATAAGATTTTTTTTAGATGTAACCCCCAAACAATATTAATAAATAGTAACGTTCTAAGTTCTATTTCACTATATTTTACTTTCTCCCCTATGCGTTAGCAAAAAGAAAGTATTGTGATCGTCCAAAATAAATTTGTTTACAAATTGGTCTAAAAATTCATTTTTGGGTCCCCTGAACCCAAAAAAGTGGTTTTTGTGTCTGTCCGTATGTGCAGTTCACAGAAGACCAAACAAAATGATACATTTTTATGAAATTTGGCATGTAAATTTATTTAGCCAATATCTCCAGACAATTTTTGTCACTATTTGAAATTTTAATTTTAAAAAATTTTTATGGGCAAAAAACATACAAAAATAGAATTTTCTTAAAAAGGGCTGTAACGATTTTGATTATATTTTCAAGAAATATGTGAATTACAATTTAAAATATTGTAGTTAAAACTGCATGTCTCTAAATTGACTAGTTTTTTAGTTATGGCAAAAAAAAAAAAAAAAAAAAAAAAAAAAAAAAAAAACAGATTTAGGAATTAAATTGGTAATCTTAAAAGTTTTGATTTTTTAGTGTTTACTAAGGGGAAAAGTTTGTGCCAATTCTTTGGAACCATTTGTTTAGTTATTTATTTGCTTATCTGACCCAATAAGCTACCCACTGGGAGTTTTGGTATACAAGTAAGTGTGATCTGGTGTAGACTTATAGAGAACGTCTCTCTTCAAGCGACTTGTGTATGTCCAGTATTCTAGATTAGAAAAAAATAGAAAAAACAGGTCTTCCTTTCAAGTTTTACACTTACCAATATGATTTTTTTTAGTTTAACTTTTTCTTAGTTCACATGAGCCTGTCATGAACTTCATTCAATAAGTGAGGTACTGACTCTTGTGAAGTTAGCTTGGTTGGGAACTCAAACCTTGGAACTTCCCCTAGCAAAGTAAAGAAAAAATGGACATATAATTGTCTATGGGGAACTGTACCACATATATATGTACTGTGGTAATGAATACCATTAAACCAGAATGAAGAAAGCTGTATTTTTGGCAAAAATTTATCTGTAATCAAGAAAAGTTGTTGGAGTTCCAGGGAGACTGTACTGTGTTAATGTCTTAATAAGTTGTTGATGGCTGGTGTTCCTGAAAAAATGGAGGGTACCTGAATATGTCTGCTGGTGATTAACCAGAAAGTGTTTTTGGGACTTAGGATAATCGACATTCAGAAACTCCCGCTCTGTTAGAATAAATAGGATTTATTAAGAGTGTTTATCCAGGTGCCCAGTTGAGCGTTACAAGGAATTTAGTTCTAGATTTAATGCAACTGCCGCTAGAAGTAGCAAAGCGCATCCCCACTAACGAACCCAGAATATCTTTCCCTCCACTCTCTCTCCCTCAATATCCCCACTTGCCCCATTCTGTAAACTTGATAAAAGTACATTAACTCCCACATTTATAGTAAACTGTGACAAAATATTTTTTCCATTATTAATCTACTCTTTCAGCCAAATATTCAAATTTCAATTAAATATTTGCACAGTTGTCATTTATAAAAAATAATTAGTGACAATTAATAACAATTATTTATTTTAAGTTTTACTGTACACTAGATAGGTTGGTACATTTTGTCCACTATAGTTTCAAAGTTTTTTTTAAAAATATATCATGGTCTTTTAATTAGCTATGTACCGTAGGGTCCAAGGTTTAATTCCCCACTGAGCCAACGATCGGTACGTTCGTTGGCTAAAGTAGAATAAAGCTAACGCATAGGCCTGTAGGCCCATATCAACTGGCGAGTTAAGTTTTAAAAAGACAAGACTTATAATGGCCAACTAATCAACTTTAGCCAGCAATATCTCTAAAAAGAAATGTTGACATTTCCCCTTGACACATTTATCAATTAAAAAAAACTTATTCAAGACATTTTCAAAATTATATTTTTATCAAAGGCCTTTATAAAGCCTACTAACTAAAACACGTGTGGGGTAAAATATACAGTTGAAGCAGTAAATCTAAAAAAAGATCCTATTATAATCCTTCTTAAAATAGCTCATACTATTAAATTTGTAATATTTAATTATTTTATTCTTCATAATTTTAGCAATACTAATAAAAAATATAATGTATAATCTATATTTAAAAAGAAGAAGTTAAAAATTCAAAATCAATGCAGAGTCTTAGCCATAATAGGTAGGAACTTATATTTTTAACAGTATCGTCATTTTAGGATCTAGTATAATCATACTAAAGAAACTGAAGCTATACAGGCCCAAATGGTCTGATGAAAGAAAGCGAGAGTTTAGACGGATAATGAAACAACGCTGGAGAGAAAGAAAGAACAAAAAAAAGAGTTAATGTTGCTTTACGTCTTCCTTCATGGGAGTTTTACTGCGTAGATAAATATATACAAGTAATTCAGTAATTCTTTGGTGAACGTGATGAAAGACCTCACTAACAGTTCAAAAGTTGAAATAGTGAAAATCGTAAAACATTACAGTCAACAATTCTAATAAAATTCAATCAAATACAGTATATTAATCATGATAGTTATTAAAAAAGCACATTTAA
Organism: Stictocephala bisonia; assembly: GCA_035578905.1. NCBI lineage: Eukaryota > Metazoa > Arthropoda > Insecta > Hemiptera > Membracidae > Stictocephala > Stictocephala bisonia. The sequence goes on along the minus strand of JAQJVL010000384.1, from coordinate 780,110 downwards.
ATTCATCTAAATCAAAAAGAATCCAAGTAGTAAATTTACAAACTAAAAATAGCTTATTTTAGAAATATTCAGTAAAAAAAAATTAAATTTGCTATAATAAAATATTTTAACCTTTGCATAATTTAATTTATAAACAATAATTAACTAATGGAATTAAGTTAAGAGAATGGGGTTAAGTGTTAGAGAGGACTTTACAGTCCTAACTTTGCCCCTTTAAAAAAAGCATTTTTCATTTCATTTTCATTAACTAAAATGCAAAAGGTATGAGCTAGAAATCAATTGATAGAATAAAGCTAGAAGAAAGAATCGGCAACGGTAAATGATTCAAATGACTTTATTGGGCCGCTAAACAAAACAACATTGTAATAGGCTACGTCAATTTATGCAATATACTATACTAAAATTATAAAAAAGCATGCTAATTTAAGAAGCGAGTGTGGTTGTAGAATCCACAAATTTATTGAGGTTATAGGTTGGGTAAAGATCTTATAGTGAGTAGGATGTAGATATACCTTTTACCTGAAACAGGAAACCAGTTTAGGTTTTTGCTTAATCTACAAGTACTAGAGAAAAGGTTTGGTTTAGATTTAGGTTAGAATTAGTTCTAGTCTCATAGAATGCACATGCTGATCCCTAACAATATCTGCATCCATGCTCTTAATTTCTAGTAAACAATGAAGAATATATGTATTATATTCTGTTAAAATCTTAGTTTTAGAGAATAGGGGTCTGCAGTGATCCAACCTGCCAGCACCATTTACAGTTATCAATGTTCTCTTCTGCAGTAACAGAACCCTGAGAACACTGGGTGAATGTCCCTAGAGCCTGATTCCATACATTACATGGGAGTGAAAAAAGTAAAATATGCTATTTCTACAAAATGATCAGGCAACTCACTCTTTAGTTTTATAAGGAGGCTTTTTGCGCAAGTTATTAACATGCTCATAGTTCATACAAGTCGCTGTTTTTCTTTACAAAAATAAATTTCAGTTTAGGCGCCTGCGTCAATCGAGCTACGTAGCAGTGATGCGGGTCTAGCCTATAGGTTAATGGTGAAGGCACTTCTATTGGATGACTTGTATAAAATATGATAATCAAAATTAATAGGCTACTCTCAATTAGATTTGTTTTGTTATGTGGAGACTTACGTTCCGAAGCCGCCGAATGTAGAGATACGGGTGAATATGAGGGGTGAATGAGTGTAGATAAACTAGTGTAGTCATTGTTACTATCTGAGTTCGACTTCGCTCAGAAAGGACTATTTATTAATAGCCCAATAGCCAGGGCAATTATGAGAACTACAGCCTAACGTGGAATCCGAACCACGTTGTCTTCGCCTGATTTTCAGCTAACTGACAAGCGTGACACTCAGTTTTCTTCACTTTGACTACTATCCAAAATGGACACTCCAGACTTCTCTATGTATAAATAAATGAATATAAAATTTAATCTTTGAACATGGATGGCTTCAGGAAGAAAGCCGAAATATTACATACAACAGCAACGAATAGCCTATTACGTATACAACCAATGTTATTAATATTGAACATTATAAACACCATCACAAAAAAATATACACCAGCAACAGAAGACTGGTTACCATCATATTAACATTTAGCTCAAAGAGAGCTAAACATTTTAGAGGAAATTATGTTTTTTGTTGTGCCGTATTACAGTCGGCTCGCCTCTGGGATTGCAGCAATTACTCTATGTAAGTTTTGGTTATGTTTCTCTGTGTTTCATTTCGTTGTTTCGTGTTTCCTGTTCGTTCGCTCGCCAGTTCTAGTAGCCGACGATCTCAACTTACATGTCTGGCTAGAGTTCTGTTTGGGTAAGTGTTCGTAATGTTTGATTTTCTTCACGGTTACAGCCGAAATTTAGTTTATTTGTTGTCAATTAATGTTCTGTGTTTTTGTTTAGTTTCATTTCTTTAATATTGCTGTTGTCCGTTTCCTTATTTCATTTTGTTCTGTAGTTAGGTTAGGCGATTTCGAATGTTTCTTTGTGGTTGTTAAAGCTTATTTTGTAATGTTAATATTATTTTTGCTACCTAATTTTGATCTATCTAATATTTATCTATTTTGTAAATAAAAAAAGTTTCCTATGCTAACTGTACTTTTCACTTAAAACATACATGCCTGACCCATCTTTAAAAGTTTTGGTTGTAGGTCATTGTTAATGTTATTTAATTGTATTTATTCTTTAAATTTGGTTTATTAACTATTTAATTAATGTTACAAATTTCGCTAAAATGATTTTACGAGGGTGGGTCATGTCGACGAGGCTTCGTATTCTTAAAAAAACTAAAGGTAATTATATCGGTGTTATAAATCATATTGCACTCCTCGCTTTTCTCGTACCAATCTTGGTTATCACTCGCCTCTCAATACAATTTGTCGGCTGTGCAACAAATATGAAATTGATTTATTTAGGTATAGTTTAAAGTCATTCAAATTTTAATTAATTGAAATGTTTAAGAATAGCCGTAGGCCTACCTAATTAATTTTTTCCTCAATCACTAATATCTCTATTTTGTTGTTGTTGTTTGTTCAAATACTTATTTAGACGTTGTTATAGTTAAATTTTTTGATATTGACTTTTGTTGCTTTTGTTATAAAATTTTTCTGTTAATATAGTTCCTTGTTTCATATTCCTATGTGTGCATAAATGCTATTTGTTTGTTATAATAATATATTTATTTAAGTTATATATATTTTGTTAAACAATTCCATTTGTTTTACATTTTTATCGATTTGTTTCGGCTTTGAGAACTCTGTTGGAAGAAGTGAATATTAGACTTGTTTCTTTTTTTTTTAGAACTGAAAAAACAGTGTTATGTGGCGCATCTGACAAACAAGATCTTGCTATTTCTTTTGTTGTTATAAAAATGTTTCTTTTCTTATTAGTGCTATAATGTAATAGGCATTAGCTATTTTGTAGCATTTAAATAAAATAAATAAACAAATTACGTTTTTAATTATTTGATGTGGTGATTTTGCAAAACGAAGACATAGTAAAAGTAAGTTATAAAAATACAACATTTGTTTTAATTTAAACCTCCAATACACTGGTAAAATATCTTAAAATTCGAATAACGACCCATCTGCCTGCATTTTGCAAGAAGTTACGTATGCAATTTTCTCCTAAAGGAGCCAAAATGTCACTCGAGGATGAAATTTCAATTAGTCAGGTTGGGGTTGACTTGATGAGACTGAAAATTGGCAACCCACACGACACCGTTCTCACGGATCGTTTAGATCACCTTCTCCAGACTGAATTTATCACTTGCTCATTTCACTAACGATCGTCAAAACGATATTAAACAAAGTAAATGGTTCCAAAGAATTGGCATAAACTCTCCCCCATATTAAACACAAAAAAATAAAAACTTTGAAAATTACCAGCTTGAATCCCAAATATGTTCTTTTGCCATAGCTAAAAAACTATTCAAGTTAGAGATATGCAGTTTTTACTAAAATATTTTAAATTGTAATTCACATATTTCCTGCAAAAAATAATTCTAAATCGTTAGAGTTGTTTTTGAGAAAATTCCATTATTTACATTGTTTGCCCATAAAAATGAAAAAACTAAAATTTAAACAAATTGAAAAAAGGGTCTGGAGATATTGGCTAATTGCACAAACAAATCAGATGTGATCTATTCGTTTGGTCACCAGTGAACTGCACATACACACAGAAACAACAATTTTTTTCGAAAAAAATTCTTTTTGGGTTCAGGGAGCCCTAAAATGGATTTTTAGACCAACTTGTAAAAAATGTTTTGGACGATCACAATATTAACACAGATGATGGGAAAAAGTAAAAATTGATTCGGTGTTTTGGGACATGAATATACTGGGAAAACAATTTAAATTTTCGTAAACTAATTAGATTTCCATAAATTAATATAATTTCTGACACGATAATTTAGTAGCTGAGCTTTAAGTTGTAAAACACGAGGTAAAAGGTTAACATTTACTTTTGTCATACAATTATGTAACTAAGTAATAATTTACAATAATTATTAATATAATATTAATAATTAATACAATATTAATAAAATTATATTTTTGTAAACATTTAATACCATTTTGTTTTACATCTTGTCTAACATTTTCGAAAATACAATTATATATTTTTGGAAAAGAACTCCAATTTGTCAGGATACTTGAACATTATGTTTTGTAGCATCTGGCACAGAGAAGAAGAAGAAGAAGAAGAAGAAGAAGAAGAAGAAGAAGAAGAGAAAAAAACAGAGGTAATGTTCTTACGTCCGTAGTGAACTACTCAGTTGTAGTTAGAATTTAGGCAGGTTCTCTACAGCTGGTTATGCTTTTGGAGGGAATAGGAGAGAATGCTGTCTTTGTGCCGTAGCGTACAGGCGGGCTGCCTCTCTGGAGTAGCCCGCCTTACTCTGTGTGTGTTTTATTTCGTGTGTCGTTGTCTTGGTTCTTTCCTTGTGTTTCTTTTTCTTCTTCCCGGCCGTCTTTCCTAGGTCTTCTATCTTGTCGTTAACCATCACGTCAACCTTCATGTTCGGCTAAAGAGAATTTTGGGTAAGTGTTTGTAAAGTTATTGCTTTCCACAGTTACGGCCGAAATGTAGTTTATTTGTTGTCAATTAATATTCTGTGTATTTGTTTCATATCATTTTAATAGTGTTGTTGCCCGTTTAATTTTAATTTTTTTCTGTTGATAGGTTAGGTGACAGAATGTGTCTAATGTTACTTTATGGTTGTTAAAGCTATTTTGTGATGTTAATATTATTTGAGATTACTATTTAATGATGTTTCTGTCTAATATTTATTTATCTATTTTGTAATTTAAAATTTTTTTCTTTTGCTACCTATTCTTGCTGCTACAGGCATGCCTACTCTATTTTAAAGTAATTGTTCCTGTTTCTTAGTTAATATTATGTAATCGTATTTTTTTTTATACTCTGCTTAATTAATTATTTAAGTTATGTTCAAACTTTGCTGACCTTGTTAACTTTATTCTGATGTTTCATATTCTAGGCCTAGTCAACTCTTCAGGCTGTTTCCTATTTTTACAAGCCTTTGCCGTAATTGTGTATTTTCTTGTTGTGTAAATTAATCTGTTTGTAGAATCTGTTTTGACAGAATTAGTTTCTTTTAAAATAGTAGTAAACTTTGGTCTTGTAAATTCTAGGTAAAAACCAGTATTGATGTAGGAGGGTGGGTTGCAATCTCACCCTCATCTCATCTGAGCGAGATAGAAAACTAATTACTCAATATCCATCGCTTTATGGTTGCCATTGAGAAGACACTACAACAACACTACTAGAGAAGTTTGGGGAGTCCATGTTGGATGGTAGTCAGGTCCAGATGTTGTGTGTATATGGAAGAGAACTGAGTAACAGGTTTATCAAATAGCTGACAATCAGAACATTGCTACGCAAATATGTAGGTCTAGTGCATGCCCTGGCTATTGTGCTTGTAATAAATGGCACTGTCTAATGAACATTGTACATTAGATCGTAACAATGACTACACTCATTCGTATATCATATTTGCCCACATCTCTACGATCAGCGTCTTAATGATGAGTAGTAGTGTTAATTCAGTGCACTATCAGACGTGACCGTGGTTCTTTCTTCTCTGTGTGTATGGAGAACAGAAAAAATACAAATTTGTCCATTTAACTTTCTCCGATATGCGTTAGCATAGAGAAAGTATTGTAATCGTTTAAACATCTTCTTACAAGTTGGTCTAAAAATCCATTTCAGGGTCCCCTGAACCTGAAAAAGTTGGTTAAAAAAATAAATTTTTTATATATGTCCGTATGTGTGTATGTGCAGTTCGCTGGAGATCAAAGGGATAGATCAATTTTTATGAAATTTGGTATGTAGGTGTATTTAACCAATATCTCTAGACCATTTTTCACTATTTTGAAATGTCAGTTTTTTATGATCCAAAAACTAAATAGAATTTTCTCAAAAAGTCTTTAACATTTTTATTAAATTTTCAGTAAAGATGTAAATTACAATTTGGAATATTTTAGTAAAAATCGCACTTCTCTAACTTGACTAGATTTTTAGTTATGGCAAAAAACATGTTTGAAAATCAAACTGGTAATTTTTAAGTTTTGATTTTTTTAGTTTTTAATATGGGGTAAGTATATGCCAATTCTTTGGAACCATTTATTTACAGTGTAATGAGCACCTATCTAGACATATAGCCCATCTAGTACAAGAAATGTCACTTTTTGTTCGCCAATCGTTGAGCAGTGTAATAGATAATCTCCCTGTCATAAATATAGTTAATTGCAGCCCTATATTGTACCACACATTTTTTACTAACAGGGTATAATTTATTTATAAAATAAACGGTTCCGAAGGATTGTCACAAACTTTTCCCCATATTAAAAACTAAAAAATCAACACTTAAAAAATTACTTGTTTGATATCCGAATATAGTTTTTGCCATAACTCAAAGTAGTCAAGTTAGAGACATGAGGTTTTTACTAAAATATTCTAAATTAATATTTTCATCTTTCCTGAAAATTTAATCAAAATCGTTTGAGCCGTTTTTGATAAAATTCCTTATTTGTATGTTTTTTGCCCATAAAAAAAATCTAAAATTTCCAAAAATTTAAAAAAGGGTCTGGAGATATTGGGTAATTACGCATACAAATGAAATGTTATAAAAATTGATCGATCCATTTGGTCACCAGTGAACTGCACATACACACATACGGACAGACACTAACATTATTTTTCGAAGAAAAAAACTTTTTTTGGGTTCAGGGGACCCTAAATGGATTTTTGGACACCCTTGTCAAAAAACATTTTTTTACTATCAAAATACTTTCTCTATGCTAACGCATACGGGAGAAAGTAAAATGGCATTATATGGCGTATAGTATAGAAGGCAAGAGACCAGAGTGGTTTTGAAGGCACTTCACTTCACACCTAATGAATTTTCAGCTGGTCTCTTGTAGCGAGCAGGAACTCCTTTCGTGTTGAACTCAATTTTCCTGTCAGGTTTGGTCAGCGAGTCCTTCATGTCTGTCGTCCACACGCCAGTTCCAGCTTGGTGTTTTTGCTCTCTTTATCAGGTAGATTACTGTTTTTGTTTCTTTTCGTTAATTACAACCTCTTGAATATAATACTCGTATTTTTACAACAGAACACATGAGATAGGTTTACAGTATTGACTTTGTCATAAGTAATTTTTTTAATAATTATTTATATTTATATAAATTAGCCGAGAGCCCTTGTTTCCCTTACACGGTGGTTCTCTACTATTGCTTACCCTCCTCTTAATGGTTCTCTTTTAGCAGTCACAACAATATAAAAGTTCAGTCTGCTGCCATTCTCCAGGATAACATAGATGAAAGTCTACTTTGGGTGATTCAAGGAAGTGCAATCATGTCAGAGTTAGTAGAAATTACCTTAAAAATTTGACGATGTAAATCAGATCAGCCAAGATTTTGTGTCGTGTGTATATTTTAGGCATCATCCGTTTGAAATAAATTATACTACGTTAATTTCAATGTTACTGTTATGGAAAATAAATGGTTCCAAAGAATTGACACAAATTTTACCCCATATTAAACACTAAAAAACAGAAAATTTTTAAAATTACCAGTGTGATTCTCAAATATGTTTTTGCCATAACTCAAAAACTAGTCAAGTTAGAGACACGCGGTTTTTACTAAAATATTTTAAATTGAAATTCACATCACTTCTTAAAATTCAGTTAAAACCGTTTTTAAGAAAATTCCATTTTTGTATGATTTTATCCATAAGAAAAAATTTCAAAAAGTTAATAAGTTTGCTGGAGATATTGGCTAAATACACCTACATACCGAATTTCATAAAAATTGGTCCATCCGTTTGGTCTCCAGTGAACTGTACATACTCATACGGACAGACATAGAATTTTTTTTGAAAAATCACTTTTTTTGCGTTCAGGGGACCCTAAAATAGATTTCTAAACAAACTTGTAAAATTTTTTTGACGATCACAGTACTTTTTATGCTAATGCATATGGGAGAAAGTAAAAAGGAACGTTGAAGGGCTTTTTTTACCTCTTATGCTTTCTTAATGGGTTCCTATGATACATACTTCTAAGTTTACTCAAAATTTCATCAAAAACTATTCTGAGATTCAGGAGACTTCATGACGAGTGAACATCATTGTTGTATTACCTAAAGTGTGGGTTTACCCCCTAACTTGTTTCAACTGTAAGATACCAACCCAACTACATTTAGGGTTTCATTATTATAAGAGATTACATGGGTCAAAGATCTTGGAGTCAACTTTAAAATTTGAATTAGGAACGTGGTCATGTGATATGTAACGTAACACCACCATTTAAAGCTGGAAACGATAGTGCAATCAGAATTAAGAAAAGTAGTGCAGTTCATTAATTTTGAACTATTTTATTATTTTATTTGGTAATCTTTTATATTCCTAATTAAATATAGTTAGTCATTTAAGCGGCCAGTTACACCCTAACTTGTTTGCACAGTTTTATTTTCTTTTTGAATATGCTATTAAATTAATAGTAGTCCACATTACTTTTAGAGTGTTTCAATGTTATAAGGGAACTGTTCTAAGATCTAGGAACTGACTTCAACATTTAAATAGGAGTTTGTTCATGTGATTTGTCATTTAAAACCACCATTTAAATCTAAATGGTTCTGATGCAATCAGAATTTTTAAAAATGTGTGTTTTTCTTTAATTATTAATTATTTTCTTTCTTAAGAGTGGCCGTAGCTAAGGGGCTGAGGCGATGGTTTGCCATGTAAATGGTCCGGGTTCGATTTCCGATTTGAACACTAACAGTTTTTTCCTGTGCCGCTCCCGTAATTCGGAAGTCACGCCGTTTGTCCCCAGGTTGTGTTAGGGAGGAATTTTTAGACCTAATGGCGCCTGGTATAATAAGACGATCTTTAACTTTTTTTACTTTGTTTAATTAGTCATGTTCATTGGAATGTCCACTAATGTAAAATTCCCTGAAAACAACTTGCCTCTTTTCTAAATACCCGAAAAACACAAGTTTGGTTTTGTTTCAGCCATGATAAATCAGTGTAACTTGGAAAATACAAAGGTGATGACTAATCAAATAAAACAACAAAATACTTAAAAGTTAAAGAAACACACATTTAAAAAAATTATGATTACACAATCATTTGAAATGGTGGTGCTAAATGACATATCACATCATAACGAACCGTTTTAACGTTGACTCCCAAATGTTTGACACCAAGTGACCTTTTATGACATTGAAACACTACATTTATTATGGATCAATATTAATTTTATGGCATATTCTGTGGACTGTGTAAAAAAATAACTGACTTAAAACTCACCCTGTGTATATTAGGATTCATTCAATAAAAACTTTCAGTTTACTTCCCATAAAAGAATTTAAGCTATATTCGGAAACTGTAATTGGCGTAGTTTTGTTAGTTTGATAAAAAATTGTACAACCAAACTGTGACTAAGGATGGCAAAATTTTTCAACATATCGGTATATCGCAAACCAAACATCGATCTATAGACAGTATCGAAAGAAAAATATCGATATATCGGGTAATCACTATCGAATTGTAAATGATTAATCTGTTTAAAATTGTGTACCAACTCTTTTGTCATGAGTATAAATACACTCATGTTTTGCTGTCACTATTTAGAATAGCCTACTAAATGTAAAAATTAAATACATTTATCTACACGAACTAGTTGTGGTCTATGAGGTTGAATGAAAAAAAAATCATAATAAGAATAGTTATGCCTTTAATTATAATATTAATTCTAAACGAATAGTGTAATAACATTGTTATTTGCTCTCCAGAAAAAAAAAAACAAAAAAAACTGGGCTTCTTATAAATACTAAAAACTAAATAAATTAATACATTAAACTACAGTTTAGTGAGTTAACCTGACGTAAAAATAGTAAATAAAGTCATTTTTAATTCCAATGCAATGTTTTGTACGTGTAAGAGGCAATTTAAATGTCCATTTGTTCGAATCATGATGATTCTGAGGAGAGAAAATAACTTATATTTTTAGTGATATGATATATCGGACCATAATATCGATACGGCCGATTTTATCAAAAGAAAATATCGATACTGATATATCTACATATGGAACAATGTTTATCGATATTTACGATATAACGATATACAGTTGCCATCAGTAACTGTGACAACAGTTTTCTATGGAAATAGTTTAAAAATTAAAAGCGTTTAAATAAAAAAAATAAATAAATAAAATAAATAAATAAACACACACTAATGGAATCCATCAATAAAACAGTTATCGAAATCGAATAAATATTAGTACAGTTGGCACACGGACTCGTATAAATTACATTCGGGCACAGGTTCTGGTGGCCTTGCCATTACATATATCATATTCCAGTCAATTGAACAGTTGTACCAACCTTCCTCTGTAAAATTTTTTTCAAGAAGGGCATTAATTGAAATGTAGTAATGTTAGAAATATCAAATGTGATGTCAAGGTATGATTGTGCATTGTCTCTAATTATATATACTTTGGAGTTAATAAATCATGATAAATGTAGTATATATTTTTATTGAGCAAGTACGGGAGCAATCTGATCACTCGGTGTATAGTCAACGTTGTGTTCAGGAGCCTTTTATATTCTTACATATGAGACGCCGACAGAACTGTTTGCTTATTTCAAGGCGAATATGAATTATTACACGAGTGTAGGATGAGTGTGAATGAGTATAGTATAATTACTAACTGAGTATGACTGTTTCTCAGAAAGGGCCATTTACGTCAATAGCCAAGGCATCTAGGGGACCGTTACGTGGAATCTTAACCACGCAGTATTGATATGATTTTCAGCTTATTGATAAGCCTGACATTAAGTTCTCTTCCTATATAACATTTTGACACTCATTACTACCCAACATGGACAACCCAGATATCTCTAGTAGTGTCTAAGTTGATAGTGACCATTGATAGGACGCCATATATGTATTAAGAGGACTGAGCATATAACCTATCGCTTCAATCTTCACGACTCTTTGTTCCCATCGGGGTTAATCTGCGTGGTGGACTGCGGAGAACCAAGGTCCATGAATCCTCAACTGAGCTAATGGTCGGTACTGCGCTGGTTGAATAAAGTTCACGCACAGGCCTGCAGGCCCATGTGAAAAAAGAAATAAACTATACCTGCTCTATTACGAACATCTCTTCTTTCAAACTTGGAACTCTTTTTTATGTTTCCTTTGAACGTTCGAATTAAACATTTTCTAGCGGTTGGTTGATTATTAATTTCGGCAAGTTAGTCTGATTAGATTAATATTTCCACTTCAACTTCAAACCAGCCGAAAAAACTGAAGTTTTCTAGGAATGATCAACATAGCGTAGAAACTGTTCATGATTACATTTTTAAAGGAATTTGTTCAGCATCCGAGTGACCCCATCTTTTATGAGCTGAGATTAAATCATGTCTGGTGGTCTTATAGAATGAACGGTCTATATCTCAGAGAAAAAATGAATAGAATTCGCTTTCTTATGGTCGCAGTGAACGCCTCAGTGGCTTATATAAATAAATAACAAGTAATGTAGAACTTTATACATGTCTAGTATAATTTTTGAGGGTTTGGGGAGAACAAAGGGAGGAACTGACAAAGTGCTGGCCCTGCCATTCACATGGTACAGTGAAGAAATAACTACTCGACACACTAACTTGACACACATTCATCCCTCTCTTTGTTGCGACCTATGTTTCTTTGTTCTCTGTGCTTATATGGTTCCTATAGAGTGGCATCGCTTGTTCAACTTTCTTTAAAAATAAGATACGAACATTGAAATTTAATACAGTTTTGAAATAATAATATATTAAAATCCATCGAGATAAATACCAAGTTAGTTAAAACTGCTTTAAGTTTTGAAAAGTTGGGATTAAAATTATGTAGAAATGTTATTGAATTAACTTTTTTTATCTTTTCGAGACGATTGTTATTGTTAATCCGTATCTAAACTCGGATATTTGACAAGGATACCAATCTGCAATGCGGATAGGTGAGGGGGGCAGCCCTCCAACTTGCACGGTAGTAAAGCCTCGGTTCATGTGTTCTTTATGGAGTATTCTCCCTTCAAACTGTAAATACATCGCAAAGGTCAGACCGTAGAAGCCGACTGACTACACTACCAACAAACGCCAAAACTCAACTTTGGAGTGTTATATTTCTTTATTACATGTTATAGCTATATGATGTATGTGATATGTCGACAAATGAGAATAAACTCGAGTTAATACGGTATAATAATAACGTGTCGATTTTAAATTAATCACAAAACTTTCAAGAGTTAATTTTTTTCGATTTGTTTAGTTCTAAGAGTTAAATTAAGATAGTAAAATTATGTTGTATTTAATTTCCATGATATTAATGGTTTATTTTTATTTTCTCCCATATGCGTTAGCATAGAAAACATATTGTAATCGTACAACAAATTTTTTTTACAAGTTGGTCTAAAAATGCATTTTAGGGTAAACCCAAAAATGGTTTTTTTTCAAAAACATTTTGGATGTCTATCCATATGTGCGTCTGTCTGTGTATGAACACTTCGCTGGAGATCAAACGGATGGATCAATTTTAATAAAATTTGGTATGAAGGTGTATTTAGCCAATACCAGAAAGTTTTTTCAAGTTTTTGAAATTTTTTTATTTTTACGGGTAAAACACTTACAAAAATAGAATTTTCTCAATAAACGATTTTGATTACAATTCCAAATATTTTGGTGAAAACCGCATGTCTCTAACTTGACTATTTTTTTTAGATATAACAAAAAACCCTATTTGGGGAATCAAACTGGTAATTTTTAAAATTTGGATTTTTTTAGTGTTTACCATGGTGGAAAGTTTGTGCCAATTATTTGGAACCATTTATTAGTTTTATTGTATGATTTTGGTTGTTGTTGTGGATTTTGATAGTAACCACCATTAGAAACGATGAAAAATATAAAAACCCCTTATCAATAATCGTCAATCACTGGAGAAAACTGAAAGGTGGGCAGTGCATTGAACTAATTGATTATTAAAATTTAATTTAAGTTGAGCTAACCACGGTTGCTGGACATTGTGGGTGGTAATTCCTGTCAATACTTATTATCGATTTTAAATATATTTCTGTTTCTGAAATAAATATCAGTATTTTGTAGATAATAAGCGTAATGTTCATAACAAACTAAAATTTACATACTCAATCGAACCAGTGACCTAGACAACGTTAACGCAAGATAACGGTGTCAAGCAAATGGAGTTAGTTTTGGTGAGTTCTGAATTGCATCATAGTATAACTATCATAGTAATAAATACATATCTATTAGCAAATGCGTATGAATATGTATACGCATTTGCTAATAGATATACATTATTCATGTGTATTGAGCGTGGCTGTCCCTTGGATGGGTGACCGTCTGAGTGATCCCGTCCTTGCCATGTGCCCGGTCAATGGTGGTGGTTCGGAAAGCACCCTTAAACCGTTGGTCTCTCTAACTTTACCTGGTAAATTAAGATAATCTCTAACGATTTTATTTTTACATATATCGTGCTATTACTTAATAAATCAAAGATTAGACAAACTGATTTTAGACAAGATTGATATTTAACTACGCGTCTGTATATTAAGAGGGCCTTAACTAATCACACTTTAATAAAACGTTGTAATTAAAAATATAAGTTTCAATCAATTTAATAAAGATTTGTTACTGAAGAGATATTAAAGAGGTAAATCAATTGAAGCGGCATTTACACACTCCATTTCAGTGTCACAAAAACACTTCTTAAACATTTATAAGTTCACTCTTTGTTAGAGCAATTAAAAGTTTGAGACAAGAATAATTGCGATGCTCTTTGAGAAACAACTTGTTCTGTCGTAGTCCATAAATATTGACTGAATCACAATAAGGTAAATCACTGGTTTGAAATTTTGTGTTAGTAGTTTTGTTTAGTTTCGCTTTGATTTCATGTTTTTTTTTTATTGTGATGGTTTGAAAAAAGTTTACAAGTAGGTCAGAAATTCATTTTAGCGCACTCTGAACCAAACAAGTGATTGTCAGACTTCCTTCGGAATTTGACGATCATAAACAAAAGCTCATGAAATTGGAATTTGTTAAATTTATGTCAAGGTTGTGTTTTTCAAAATCTTGCCCAAAATTCAAAATCTTGATTTATAATTTCGTTAAAACAGAAAGCCATGTCATCAGCATACTGTAAGAGTGCACCGTGCTGTAGCGATGAACCAATTTCATTTAATTATATGAGGAAAAAGAGAGGGCTAAATATTGATCCCTGTGGGACTCCATAACTTAGAAAAATAGATCCAGATCGTATTTAAGAAATTTGGGCAGTTTGTGTTCTCTTATTACTAAGATATGATTCCAGCCCCTGAAGTGGTACTCCTTGCATCCCATAGGTGTGGAGATTATGAAGTAGAATGTTCCAAAGATAGGTGACCTTTAAGAGATCCCGTCCTTGCACGCAGCTCACCAGGTTACTGGTGGTGGTTCTCCACGTCAAGTGTTACAGTGGTATTCATAGTCCTAAGTTAGCTTGGTAAAATAACACTTTTTAAAATTTTTATGTTGTGACGTCACACAACACAACTGTATCACAATATAAGGACACAATGTACAAATATAATGGTAATAGAGTTCGATAAACCACGTCTGCCTTCCTCAGTCTAGAGGGATTTTAATAAATTGGCGTTATGTGACGTTGACTTGTTTAAAATGAACAAATTTGTGTTATATCTCATATAAATGGAATAGTTTGATATGAAATTAATCATTTAAGAGGCCTTTTATAGTTTTTGTAAAAACATTTTTATTTCAATCTGATGTCCATGCATCTTATTACCCACATAAAAAAATGAATCGTTCGTTTTTACGCTGCAGAGTAGCCCTAAGTACTAAAATCAGTAAGTTTTGGGAGAATATAATATATTCTTAATTTTTTCAGTTTGCTTAAGGTTTGAGAAATATAAATACGTAAAAGTTTGTTGAAATAAGCTGAATTTTTTATTCATATGTACATATATATCCAAACTAGCTGTACCCGCCCGCTTCGCCGGTCATAATATTGAGTTTGATTTAGAACCTAATAGCTGAAAGAATTCGTGCATTTTTGCTTCTTCTACCAATATTAGATTTTTTAGGAGGCTTGTCACAAAAAGTAAACTGCAAAACAAATAATTATTTATTTTTATTTTCACATTTCACCACATGTTTTAATTACCGAGGAAAAAAGGTTAACACTAAATACAGATCACCTGATAAAGTAAAAGTAGTGTGTGCTACACTCTCAAGGTGAAATGTAGAACTACAATAAATCAAAACATATACAGTACTGTTGTTGTGAGAACTTCAATCTGCTTATGGCATGTGAAACTACATTAAACCACACAGTCATATGTTTTTTGTAAACAATTCAGATTCTCCATTTGAATAACATGGGAGCTTTAGGAGCCCGTGGGGCGGGACCCTGTGGACGGATCTGCATCAAACTTCACAGAAACCATTTCGGGAGTATACAGGACAACATCGTAAAGTTTCATGGCGATCGGTTGGATGGTTTGGCAGCGCATAAATTTCAAACATATATATATATATATATATATATATATATATATATATATATATATTATACAAACATCCTCTTTTATAAATATAGATACCACTGACTGACTCACTAATCACAAAATCTCAAAAACCACCAAACGGATTTACATGAAATTTTATAGAGAGTTAGTTTTAGTATCGAAGGGACCCACTGAGAAAGGGTTTTTTGAAATTCAATTCCTAAGAGGCACAAACAGCCCCTCAATATTTCCTTTTTTCCATAAGACCCATATTATGGGTTGAGTTTAGTAAATTAATAACTGCTGTTTTATAAATAAATAAACATGTTTATGTTGTATGTGACATTACCCTATTGATGCATTAAGAGTTTAATCTTCAGATGTAAAAAAAAAAAAAAAAAAAAAAAAACTAAATAAACACGTTTGAAATAAATAGATAGCAACGCAAGTGGTGTGAGTGAAATACTGTAAATAAATTAAATATTATGATTTTACGTTATACAGATAATCTACTAATATTTTGTAGACAAAGTCACGTACCGAGGTCGAAGGCCGAGGTGTTTCGAGCGCAGCGAGAGTCGGGGTTGGCACGCGAAGCGTGCAGGGGTGTCCCCTAGTATTAAATAAAAACGTTTGTTACAAGTTAAACACGTGATAAAACTTGACAAATTATTTATAACAATAAATATTTAAATCTTATAAAGGGATTTTTTAACAAATATCAATAATATGGTCCATAATTTTTAACACACAGACTGAGGAAACTTTTGAAAGTTTTCTTGGCGATGGCGTTCAGCTAAGTGTTGTCTATAGATTACTTGTTCCTAGACTACAGTTTGAAACTTACAGACACCTCTTGTGTTTTCTGAAAGTTATGATGGTTCAAACTCAAAATTCCTTTATTTTAATTATTACAGTACGATTAATTGTATAGCAGCGTCACAGAGAAAAGAATAATCGTAAATAGAAAATGCTACAGATTCATAGGTGGTAATAATGATCAGTCTATTTACACTATCTGGGATAGCATTAATATACTCCCTCACCTGTCATAGCATCGAGTGATTAACATATTCTTAACGATTCTGCTAAACTTGGCCGTGTTGGTGTCCGCTTTGACAGTATCAGGCATTTGAGTTGTTGAGCCTGATTCCATTACTTATCAAGTGGCTTTTTAAAAAAACTTGTTTTGTGGCGAGAAGCAAAAAGATTTTTCTGGCCACGGAGGACATACTGGCTAGAAGAATTTACAGGCGTAAATAGTCTGGGATTCCCCTAACAAACATGACACAGTGAACTATTTAAATAGATGAGAAAGTTAAAATATTATGATTTTTGAAACAAGGGTGTCTAAAAGATTTTTTAAAAACTGTTCTGATAGATTTTTTTGAATAGGAATTGAGTTTTGGTTGTTTTGTAATCCCAGACGACAACGGCTTATGACAGAATCGGATAAATAAAGCAATAGTAGACTGTGCGGAATAGAAATTCTACTTTTAAGCCTGCCTGCTTGTCCTCTACTGAAAAAATATCTAGAATGATATTGGAAAATCTTGCCTTTCTCATTTTTCTGAGTAGTCGGAATGTCACTCTTGCAAATACATTTCCTGCAGACAGATACTGCATTTAGAAGGTTCAAGAACTTACTGAATTCTTTAAGTAGTGCCTCCTGACGTCTTATTTCTGGGGGAGCTATTGCACAGCACCGGGAAAGGAAGTGAAGAGAGCTCTCATGACTATGAAGTTGGGCATCAATCCTATATAAAGGGCTGTTGCTTAGAACAGCTCACGGATTCAAATCCCGAGGGGTCAACTACTAATTTGCTTGATGGGTTTGGACCGTTGTCCCATAACAACGTTTGTAGAATAAGTTAAAAAAATGCCACTGGCGTAAATTGAGAACGAAAAACCAAAGGAGTTTTGACCATGTTATGGTTGGATAGTAAGAAAAGTTTTTCTTAAACTTAACAGTTTAAGAAAAACTGTTAAGGCTTAAAGTTACTTAACAGATACAATTTACAAAATTTTGACCAAAAAACTTAAAAAAATTAAAAATTGTGTATATCACTTAACCAAGGCATTGTTTTTTTCAGCATCTGTAAGCACATTATTGAATACAACAATGCAATTCCAACAATTAGTTGTATATTTCAATACACAAAAGAACGAGTTAATACTCTATAATAAATATTATAAATCAAATAATAAATACTAATAGTAATTATTAGTTTGAAACAAAATACTAATCATAAACAATAACATACTGAAACTGTCGTTAAAATTATGCGTGGCCTTTAGAATTCCACAAAATGGTTACAAAAACTACAGTACAGCCTCAAGTAGCAATGTCAAGTATTTAAAGTTGAACTAGCGTGTGTATGCAGCGTTGACTAATTCATTTTCGACATAGGGACAGACGACGGTCAGATTGTTAGACTCTCAACTGTTTCTTCTTAACTCGACTTAACCTATAGTTGTGCTGTAATCCAGCTACTTGAGGTCAGCGTAGTGGAGATTGTAGGCGATAGTTTATATGCACGGATCTGAGCCGGGATCCGCTCGATCGTTGCATCTACGTAGACACTACTAGAAAAGTCTGGGATGTCCGTGTTGGCTGGTGGTCAGGTTCTGGATGTTGTGTAGGGCTGAGAACTAAGTATCCGGCTTGTGTTAGCTGAAACTCAGATTAATATTGAGAGGTGCAGATTTCACGTGAAGCTGTAGGTCCTTTATTTGCTCTGGCTATTGGGCTTTTAATAAATGGGTCTTTCTAAGGAACAGTCGACCTTAGTTACTAACAATGACTACACTCATTCATCTTCACTCATTACACTCAATTCACCCCTCAAATTCGCCCATATCTCAAAGATTGGTATCGGAATAATGAATCTCTCTAGTAATATCCTCATGCCACATCGACTACAACATCAAACAATTTAGTTGATGAATCAACTTATGAGTCAAAGTTAAAAGTTTAAAGTTTGTCTTATTTTACCAGGCGAAGTTAGGGCTAAGGAGCCCTCTCTAACACTTAACCTGGGGACCAACGGCTTTACGTGACTTCCGAACCACGGGAGCGGCAGGGCAAAATCTATTAGTGGTCACACATCGGGAATCGAACCCGGACCGGCAGCGTGGCAAGCCAGCGCCTTAGCCCCTTATATACGGCCGCTCCTAAATGCACACACACTAAATGTAGTCAAGTGGGATGAGATCATAATATTCAGGTAGAAGTTGATTAATATCAAAATTTAGTTTTCCCATACCACCATAAGCTTCATCAGTCAACTGAAAGTAACTTCATAACAATATTATTTTTAAAATAATAGATTGAATTATTAAAAAAAATATAAATTATAAGTGGGCCGGATAGTAAATGACCTGCGTGTTATATTTAGTGCATGTAGAGGTTCCAGCAGCAGAGGGGAATCATTCCATCACTGAGCTGCTTTGCTTCTAGGGCGTCACTAACTTCCGCAACAGTGTTTAGTTGAAAAATAACTGTAACGAATGCTAACATTTGTTTAATTGCTATTTATTGCTCATGGGCCCATTATTATTAATTTTGTTAATGCTTAATTTTGTTATTGATTGTTATTCGAATAATAAATAACGATTTAATTTAATCGCTCTTAGCTTTATTCGTGTTAATCAGACCAACCAGTGGTCACTGTTGCTAATGACGTAAAATGGGCGAAGCTTGCTGTTATACCGTCAGCACACGGCCTAACACTCTGGTTACTATGACACTTTTTATATGTGTCCATAAACACAGTGGGAGAATAGTAGCTGTACTTGCACAGCTCTTTGCATCTCACTCGCACAAGTGAGTCGAAAAGGTTGTTTTCTAAGTGGCATATGTACCTATACTGCAATACTAGTTTCCTTACAAATAAAGATATTTACTTCATTTCTTAAATATAATTATGATAATAATGTGATCTAAACAATATATATGACCAATCTAATAATGTATTCAACGCTGTAATGTAAGCCGGTGAGTCAAAGCCCCAGTTGAAGTTCCTTTACTCTAGACTGCTCGGAACTGCAGACGGTATCTGAATATCAATTGACTTACCAATGTCATTGCCAACCGCTCTACAATCGATTGTACGAATAAACTATCGATACCAATCGATCGATAATTTTTAGTGATAATACATTACATTCATTATGCGTGTTTATTTTTATTATTATAAAGTGTTACTCAACTTAACACATCACATGCTGAATAAGCTTAAACTGAACGGTTATTGTAGGAATTATTAATGTAACAAAATATGGATAATTAGTTTATATTTATAAAATCCAATTCATAAAAAATAAAGAAAAATAGCAATTTATCCATTTATTTGTATTTAACGCGTTTGAACTTTTAATGAAGCAGTTACTTAATTGATACTCAATTTTATTGAAACAGAATGTAATACAATATTTTAACGACCTACTAAAATAAGAACACTATTCATTATTTATTTATAAGACGCCGATCGTATAGATATGGGTGAATATGAGGGTGATGAATGTAGATGAACGAGTGTGACTATCTGAGTTTTACTTAGCTCAGAAAGGACTTCTCTAGTAGTATGTAAAACAATTGTTAGTATGTATGCTTTCTTTGGTCTTTTTGTGTGATTTAAATCATTTCATTAACTTCCTAACTACAACTTTCTAATTTGAATATTAAATTTAGAACTAATCGTTTATTAGTGTCAAATAATTTTCAATATGACACGAAAATGCTGAAAATGAGGAATCACATTTTTTAAATGATATAATTTCCACAGAGAAGAAAGAAACAGAGGTCCCATCCAACAGTGTGCTGGATGTGTGTCGAGTTAATGTGTCAAGTAGTTACTTCTCCAGTTTGCCATGCGATGGAAGGGCCGGTACCTTGTCAGTCTCTTCCTACTCCCCAAAATCCTCAAGAATAAACATATATTTATAAATATGTACATTAGTTTGAGTTTAGTTATAAGTACCATACCTCGTTCGTTGTGGCTATAAGAATACGACCCCTGTTTCTTTTTCCTCTGTGTACGTGCTTATTTTTGAGTAGTTTTGAACGGGTTTTATTTTATGAATATTTATTATAGTTTACTCCGCGATACTTCTAATGTCTACTTGTAAAAGTATGCCATTTATGGCACATCAACCACATTGGCATAGTTAAAAGTTAGACAGTTTATAAATGTTCAAGTCACTATTTAAAAATGTTCACACTTTGTAAAATGTTATGAATCCATCCACATTACATGAATTGTTGGGCCTACATATTTTATTTATAAAAGAATAAAATGAAAAGATTGGAAATACCAGTTTAACATAACTGGTTTATTCTCATTGTATAATTTTGCAGAGAAAGTCGAACTCAGTTAGTAACCAGACTTCACAGGTCGTCCACACTGATCCACGATCATTCAAAACTTCATATTCACATTAACTTTAAGCGCGTACTTACGCATAACGTCATGTCGGCGTATCATATTTAAGAGTCGAGTGTAACTTAAGTCTAAAGTGTTAAAGTTAGTACGAAAATAAACATGTCAAAATATAAACAAGGGAAATGAAGAGAGAACAAATAAGAGGGGAGATGGTTTCCAAAGAGGAATGTCAAACTCTCATGAACTGCATTCCTACCTGCCTGTCACCCCCCTGTTCTGAGGTTGTGTTTATCCCCTAAATATCGGGAAGAAATTGGTCCCTATATTTGTTGATTTATCTTTGGAATTTAAAGCGTTTCACCTTCTTACTTGAAAATACTATAGGCGATGGATTCTATTCTCAGTCCTCTTAATACTGACATGATGTTCACACAATGGTTACCATCGACGTGGATACTACTGATAATTCCGTGTTGAGTGGTAGTCAGGGTCCAGATGTTGTCTAGGAGAGATAAGTGAGTATAAAGCTTGTCAGTTAGCTGAAAATCAGACCAATACTACGTGGTTCGGATTCCGAGTAAAGCTGAAGGTCCCTTAGTGGCCACTTAAGTTAATAACAATGACTACACATGTTCCTCTACACTCGTCACACTCATTACCACTCTCTATTTGCCCATATCTCTACGATCGGCGGCTTATTTAATAATTAATAAAAGTGAAAATTTACGTAAAAACTACTTATTTTATTTGCGAAACTGTAGCAACTATTTTAGATCGTTTGTTACGAATTAATATAGAGAACTGCGAAAAAACACAATTCAATTCTAATGTTATAAGTCTACAGACTGCAGGGCAGCATGAATAAAACATGGAACAATTCCCCAGTGAACGAGATCTCTTCAACTGTAAAACGCCGGCAAGGCTTGTGACTCAATAACCGCGTTTACTTAAGGAAATACAGCAGATACAGTAGTTTATATTTATTAATAAGGTAATAACTGTAACAATAATAGAAAATATAAAATTTATTTTAAGTAGTCTGCACGTGTTAGTTTTATTTATTGACTTTTAAGACGCCAATTGTCAAGATATGGGCGAATGAGTGTAGAAGAATGAATTAGAAAGCGTCTTTAATTTTCCAATGACAAATGAAAAGCCAGAGGTTATCAGCTGATCCCGTTCAAAATTTTTTGTCATTCTGATTGGGATGAAACTAAGACCGGTCAGGCTATGAAGCTAGGTTTTGACCAACTGTTGAATTTGGAATATTTATGAATGGTTTGAGTATTATAAAATCTTTTTAAACGTCTACTCTTCATAAAAAATGAACCAAGATGATGTCTAGCCTATAAAAGAACGAAGGCTGTTCATCAATAAACTGGTAAACGTAATTTAAAGGTTTCTGTTTCATAACTCATTACGGTGGACAAAATTGAGTGAAAAATGAAAATATCAAGTTGGTATTGATAATTAATTAACAAATATATCTTTAAAGGTACAACAATCTAATCAAGACAGACCAAAGAGGAATGATTGAGGGTCGAATAGAAATTCCAAAGAGGTATGTAAAACTTATAGCAGAATGCTCTCCCTCCTCAACTTAAGCCTATCTTAGTTTTGGTATTACTGCATGAATATGAAAAAAATTATATTTACAACATTCGTTGTTATTTAATTTATTGATTTAAAGGAATCCTGAAAGACTTTACTCACTTTCTATAAATCACTTTAACTCACTAATTTTTATATTTATTATACTATTTTTATTTATATATGCTTTTTATTAATTTCACACAAAGGACGGGCCAGACATCGAGACTTTGAGCTTTCGTTAATATTATCTCAGGTTCGAATCCAGCCTGGATATGGAATTATTTATCAGTAATGTTCACCTTGTACTGTAATGGTTCAAACCCTTTTACGATTTGAAAGGCCAGGCTTCAAACCTTCTAACGGCCCTTAAGCCAAAAAGGCTTATTGTGCAACCTCATTTACAGGACTTCAAACCTCATCTAATCCAAGGTCCTTAGAGACCCTTGAGATTGCCTTGATGAGGTTTTCCTGTGATTTTCCTGATGAGGTGAGAGCCCACTTCCTAGCTAGAGCCGGGCAGTGAAAGAGGACGTGCCGTCCAGACTCCTCCTCCTCCACATATTTCCTACACAAGAGAACGGGGGTTTGGAACCCCATCTTGTTCATGTGTGCCCGAAACGTCAGTGTCCAGTTATAAAACCAACCACCCTTCGGAGTTCTGATCTTGCAAGAGAAAGAGCTTCAGCCGTGTTGGAGTACAACGGACCCGACAGAATCTCCTTGGCTTGCCTGTTACATGGCGTTGCCTCCCAGATCTCCGGGAACTTGCCGGCGACTCATGTAGAGGCAACCCTCTTGGTGAGGCTGTAAGCAACCCCAAACGAGACGTTCCTCAGTGCCCTTCCTCGCACGGTGGTCTGCCTTACTCTGTCTGAATAAGTTCCCCGCACAATATAAGGGAATTGGGCACTGGTAATACTAAGAATAGAGAGACCTTTCCTTAAAAATAAAGAAAATACCAAACTTGTAATTTTCAATAGATAATTATAAATTAATATAAAAGTGGTATTCTTGCTTGAGTTCCAAAAGGGACTCACAAAATTTTTAAATAAGTAAAATCTGTTTTAGAGAAAAAATTTCATCCGAAATATATTAACGAAATTTGTTACAATACCGTTTTAAAGCAGATTATATTTTATTAGAAATTTCTATTTTCTTTTAAATAGCATTACACTCTTAAAGTATGTACCAGAAGTCGTTAATCTCTATCTACATACGTTTAATTAAAACTTCCGTAAGTTTAAGCATTTCCCGACCTACCAACGTTTAAAATATTTTAATAAATGTAAGTTGATTACTGTGACCAGATGATTGTTTATTTATGAAAAAATCTATAAGTTACTTTAATTGAAACGTTAAAAATAACTTGAAATCAGTTAATATCAGATTAAGTCACAGCAAAGCGTGTCTGGGTCTAACTAGGTTTATACAAACAGTACTTACTGTAAACTGAGTTATATAACTGCCGGAATATTCAGAGGCAGCGCAACTGGAGGGAGGTCAGTTCACCGACCGATAATTAAGTTAGTAAGTGGTTCCACAACCCCGATGTACTTGTGGTTAGTTTACTATCTGTGGTCAATGTCTATAATGTGATTTAACTTAAAACATTTCGCATGTAACATTTGAGATTTACACAGGGGTGTTTGCTTAGTTTGGCGTCTATCTGTCTGTGTGTGTGTTCTTTAAAAAATACCATATCTCCTAAACAGTATTAACTGTAGTTTTGAAACTTGACGTGAATATTTAAATTCACACCACCTAACATACTCTAAAAACATAAAATAATATTTTCACCCGTTTCAAAATGGCGGCTGTTTAAAAGTGTTAATGCTATATTTCATGAAAACCAAATTAAAAACAAAAATTGTCACGATACCTAATATTTAGCATAAACAAAAACAAATATTTTGGTACCTAAGTTGTTTCAAATGGACAGTAAATAACTGAGAAAATATAATTTGTCTAATTGTGTGTAAAATCTTTCGTATACTTGTGTCTATTGGCTTGAACAAAACCTCCAGTCAAATTTTGTTCACAACCAGAAAAATTAAATTTTCTCAGTCATTTACTGTCCGATTGTAACAAGCAGATACCAAAATATTTGTTTCTGCTTATGCTAAATATTAGGTATCGTGAAAATGTTTTATTTTCTATTTGGTTTTCATAAAATTTAGCATTAACATTTTTAAACAGCCGCCATTTTGAAACGGGTAAAAATATTATTTTATATTTTTAGAGTATGTTAGGTGGTGTGAATTTAAATATTCATATCAAGTTTCAAAACTATAGTTAATATTGTTTAGGATATATGGTATCTTTTAAAGAACACACACACACACACACACACACAGACAGATAGACGCCAAACTAAGCGAGATAAGACACATCTTCATAGGAACCTTTTTGTTTATTTTTAACTATTTAATAATTTGCTGAAGTTTCGCCCCATACTTTTCAAACACCCTGTATATAAAACTATGCGCTGAGAAACACATTTACACAATACTGATATTATTTAATTTTACTACGAATATTATAAACTAAAAACACGATAGAAGTTACAGTTATTTATTAGTTTTTTTTATTCTTGAGAGTAAAACTTCACTCGCCAGTTAACAATAACCGTGCTTGTAAGTGAACTTTATTCGTTCATAGTTAATTGCCAAGAGGCCGATCGTAGAGATATGGGCGAATATGAGGCCGCGAATGAGTGTGACGAGTTTAGATGAACGAGTATAGTCATTGTTACTAACTAAGGTCGTCTTTTATTTAGGAAGAGTCGTTATTATAGCCCAAAAACCATGGCAGCTAAAGGATCTACAGGTATACATGGAATCCGAACTAAGTAATATTGGCCCCATTTCACTATCATCCAACACGGACACTCCAGACCATTAAAAGGTCCAAGCTTACAACTTATCATCTAAAATCTCAACAAAACTTTGTTCCCAATTAGATGGGTTACAGTGTTTGTCTATGTAAGGTGTAAAGAACCGACTCTTAGCTCAGTTGGGAAGACAGATAGCCTTAGCCACCATGCTGGTGTTGATAGAAGAAATACTATTTAAAGGTTCATAGTAAGGTACAATGTGAGAGCTAATGTAGCTATGAGAATTAAATGTTAAGGGTGCGCTTAAAGGTAAATTTGGCTAATACATTAAATGTCAAAGGAAATGGTTCTAAACGTTGGTGCTTTTTGAAATTTTAAAATGACTGTAAGTGACTAATATATTTGATTATATTATTACTTATATATATATATATATATATATATATATATATATATATATATATATATATATCTTGTAATAGGAATATTTTTCTTAGTAATTTTATTACAATTGGGCCTCAAGAATTGCGACCTGCGTGTTATATTTAGCATAAATAGGGGTTCCAGCAGCGTAGGAAGTTCCACCACTCCACCGCCGTACATAACAGATGAGACTAACTTTCATTCTTACATTCTTACATATGAGACGCCGACAAAACGTTGTTGGTATTTTAAGGCGAATATAAATGGTTAATATAAAGGTATATATGAGTGTAGGATGAGTGTGGAAGAGTGTAGTCTGGTTACTAATTGAGTTCAACTGTTCCTCAGAAAGGGCAATTTATTAATAGCCCAACAGCCAAGGCAACTAAGGGACCTACAGCTTTACGTGGAATCCGAACCACGTAGTGCTGGTCTGATTTTCAGCTAATGAGAAGCCTGATACTCAGTTATCTCCCCCACACAACATCCGCACAATGATCACCACCCAACATGGACACCCCAGACTTCTCTAGTAGTGTCCACGCCGATAGCAACCATTGAGCGGACGCCATGTCAGTATTAAAAGGACCGAGCATCCAACCTATGGCCTACAATCTCCCAAACACTTTGTCCCCATGTAGCTGGGTTACAGCACTGCACCACCAGTGCCGACAAAGTTTTCGCCAACCAGCTCCAGTTTGTGTTAAGCTTTCGCAATAATGCTGTGATGAACTGTACAACTTTAATTTACTGTTATTCATTGTGTTGTTTGAATAATAAACAGGTCTAATGATTTAATTTAGTCATCCTAAGCTTGATTCTTTTGTGTTAATTAAACCAACCAACGGTCACTGCTACTGATGTAATGGGCGGGGCTTGGTGCAACGCTGGCAGCACACGTCTTACCATATACCTAATTTCTATGCACTTTTCAAATCGAATCAAACAGTGGGGGTAATAGTGGTTCTCTATCTCACTTCCACCACTCAATGTATCTCTTTCGCATTGGTGCTTTCAGTAGGTTGCAATCTAATGGCCCATCAATAATCAGTGAGGTCTCCTATCACATCAGGTTTAAACTGTGTTAAATTTACATTGACCCCCACTACCACTACATTACTGGACCTTACAATAGCTGATATAGACACAAGGTTTAATATTATATGAGAAATCTATTTGTGTGGTATATAAATATATAACTAAAATCACTGATAGTGAAACTAGTTAAATATGTTATTTACAGCTTAGCTGTGTATCTAATATCACAATGATTTTACTTCACAAATGTGAAGAGCCACAGTGGAACATGTGACTAGTTACAACACAGGTTAATAGTTAATTAACATGGTGGAAATGTGATTAAAACTTCCGTGAGACATGCCAAGTGGGCTGCCTAAATAACGTGGTGAGGTGTCCTTTTTTGGTATCTCAAAATTCGTTTTACAATAGTTACATGTTTTTTTTCTTTTTTTAACTAAGGAGGGACCATCTTAAAATTACTAAGCCTAAACATTCTCTATAGATTATTGATCTTTGCGGGGATATTATTCAGAGGGGGGGGGGCAGTAAATACAAGCAAGTTGATACAGTACTGACAAAATCTTCCAGTTCAGGACAGGGTTCGAACTTTCACTGTCTCTACCTCAGGTTCAAGTCCTGACGCCTTGGACTGCTCAGCCGTCTACTCTCCCAATGTCATTATTTAAAAAATGTCTAATTCATAATATTATATTAGCTGCTTTCAGTACACTTTTTTGTCAGAGAAAACAATAATTTTGTTATTAAAATTATGACTATCCAGAAAATAAGATATTTCCATCGCTCAAATTTTGTTTTAACGATAACACAATTTTAGTTGTTGTCAAACTTGATCTTCCAAAATGTTAAAACGCCGGATTGTCTTAAAATAGTCCATAAATGTTGTGTCTTTGTTATGTCTTTTATGTTACGTTATTTACATTTTTATACAGGTGCATAAAAGATAATTTTAGGGATACACCATCTTTAAGTACAATGTGCCTTTATGAGATCAGTTTTCACACTGAATTTTAGTAATGGACTCTAAAAAGTTTTTAAGATATTACAATTTTTATAAAAATCACACCCAGACACACAGAAGAAAATTGATCACGATAAGAAACTTTTATATTGAATGATTTGCTTGTTTTGAACCTAAAACACAATCCGAATAATTCAATATCACTTTACACATGTGTGAGTAGGAGAGTCATCACCACCGTACGTGTATGGGTGGGTGGATGGATCAGTAAACATGACTAATTTAGAAACAAATCCACAACTCTTAGTTTATATTTTTTTCAAATGGACCAAAATGACGATAAACAGGAACTGATAAAAATTTTCAAATCCTTTGTGGTTTGATAAAATATTAATTGTGGTTACTGAGGTGCAAAAATACAGTTTTTTACTTTTTTTAGTCGGAATAAGGAAGAAATATGGTGTTCTGTGTGGCGAGATTCCTGTTTTATTGTGGACACTTTCCCTAAAAGCTTCACATCCACCTCAACTGGGGCGGAACAAAGCAGTTGGCTTGTTGTCCTGTTCTATTGTCACTGAGAGAAGAAGGGTGCCCTTTACGCGTACGTAGGATTCCATCATTTATAATATACATATTTTACTTAAATTGGTTTTAGGATAAAGTTCATACTTTTTGCCTTTCTCTACAGTGACAACCTTCACTCTCTGTTACTTTATATGTATACATATTTGCCTACATACAGCTTTCCAGCATTTATGTTCACGTAGATGAAAATTTAAAATATCTTTTATTAATAAATTTGATGGAAATTAAAACAAAAAAATCATTCTAATCTTCTCGAACTATACCAATAAGTACCAAAATTATATAATCATTAAATTCTCTAAAAGTGATTCATAATTTCAAATAACTGGCTATAATTACAGTCAGTAATAACAAATGTCAAACGAATTAAGAATAAGTAATATCAACAGTGACTACATTAACCCTGTTACTTTATATATGTATACATTCGTATGTATAATACATGAAGCTGTTTTTTTGTCAACGCACCTCCTCTCTTATTTCATCACCAATTTAAATGGTTGAGGTGTTAACAATTTTGCCTCTGTTCGTAGTTGTGCATTAAGGTGACAACTCTTCAATATTTTCACCCTAAAGGGTATGGAAAGTACGTTTTTCACTCAAGTACGTCGTTTCACCCTCAAAGTACGTTTTCGGCCATAAGAATAACATGGAGATATATTTTAATGAATCGAAAAGTAACAGCTGTTCAAATGTAAATGATTTCCAACGTAGCCGGAAACGGAGTTGACACGTGAAGCGTGCAGGGGTCCCGCCTAGTGTTTAACTATTTGGGATCGAGCTCAGAACTCTGTCTTTCCCACTCGTCCAGGTATGAGAGGAAGTATCCATTGGCTTTAACGAATTACGTTACCGACCAACTAAAATTGCATTAAACAGACTTATTCAGAGAAGAAATTTAATTAATTATTTTCTTTCATCGATTAAGATTTGAATTACAAAATAATTAATTTTAGATATATAAAGTTTATTATGAATTAGTCTTTATGCCTTGAATTATCTTTGAACTATTTTTCAACTACGAAGTGGATTGCAAAATGATCGGTCAAGTGACTCCGGAGTCTAAACTCAAACTATGTATCATAGAGTTAATTATTGTCCATTGTGTTCTTCTCAGGCCCGATCAGCTGGTCTCCGTCCAATCGGAGAAGCAGGTGTTAAATGGTTATAGAAAACCTGGATTTGGCTGTGTGACTGGAGATCAGTATTCAATCACTAAAAACCGAGACACAAATACTTTGTAGTTAAGATTTTTAAAATTTATATATTTCATATTAGTGTAATTTTTAATGTTAAATACTTCTCCTTTTGGTAGCTGGCTTTGAATTCCATACGATGTATAAATATATACAGGATGTAACTAAAAAGGTGTTCAGGCTACATTTCTTCGGACTCTTAACCTAATTTAGGGCAGAAAATAAAGAATAAAGTATTATCGAGTCAACTCCATTATCTGCAGATTGTGTTAAAAAAATAAATAAATAAATAAAATAACTGAAGAACAGTTCTATGAAATTTTGCACAGCCCTTTACTGTAACACTACTAAAGAGCACAACAGTAGTAATTGAGTTATCTTTAGCCATTTCAAAATGGCGGTCTTTTAAACACATTTCAACCAAAATATCTTGTAAATAGATGATCTAATAGTGTTATCAGTCGAGTTTTGCTAAAAAATATATCGTACTACAAGTATTTACAGCATCCACAGGATGCAGTAAAATATATTTTATACAAATACTCCACTATTGACAAGTTTACAATTATACTTAAGGTACCATTAGATTTATAATAAAAATGACTAAAACTAATTGTTTTTGTGTAAAATGTATGAATCTAACAGTTTAAAAGATATTTTGGTTCGAAAGTTTTAAAATATCGCCACGTTAAAATAATTAAAGATAGTTCAATGATTATTTTTGTACTTTTAAATAGATTTAATCTAAAGAGCTGTGCAACATTTCAAGTCTTCTAACTAAACCGTTCTTGAGTTATTATTTTTTGCAAAAGAAATATATATATATATAGGTTGGTAGCTCTGGTTCTTCTTCTTCTTCCTTAGCTATCAGCTGATTTACATTGTGGAATTGTTGTTCACTTTATTTTCGTTTCGAGCAGTCTCATTAAGTTGAGGTTAGAAACATGGTTTTGAGCAAACTTTGAAAAAGGTGTCCAGAAATGTTTTATTCTCTTATTCTCATACGAAGTAAGTGGGTTAGAGTAGTAAGAGCAGCGCCAGAACTAACGGAATCAGTTCAGCAACCGATAATGAAGTTACTGATTGGTTACTAGCCGCAACGTATTTGAGGTTAGGTTACAGTTTGTGTTACATGTCGATCAATAATATCGCAGTCTGAAATGGTATAACTTAATCAACGGTAACAAATTCCTTCGATTTTAGTGTTATTTTATAGTTCTTTAATATTTAATTCCATTTTAATCAAGACCTGATTTATGGAAGACCAATACATTTTCAGGATATAACTTCCGCACAGAATACTGTTACATTAAAAATACAGAATAATAAGAAGAAGAAGTGTACAGCTGATTAGATAAATAGAAAGTTTTATTTTTAGTTTAAAGTGATTTCAAAGAACTTTGCTAAATAAAAAAATCTACATGTCTGTGTGTAACAGTAAAATATTTCAATTTATCAGTTAAACTTCCATTAATTTATCAGTGATGTGTAATCCATTTATGTGCAAAATATCAAGTGAATCCATTTATTACTTTTTGAGTTTTATGTTCACAACGAAATGGAAGTTGTTTTTATATAGAGAGATATTGAAGACTTCTGGTAAATAATTTAAGAGTTTAATAGTGTATTGAGAAAATATAATTTTTCTAAAAATACGTGCTGCTTTGAACGGTTTTTTAACAGATTTTATAAATATTCATAGGAAGAAACCTTTTTTTCTAAAAAATATTTTCCTTCTTAAAAAATGTATCCTTTTCGAACTCAAGCAGGAAATACCACTCTTATATTATGACAAATGTTGGATATATAAAATTACCATTTTCGATTTATTTATTTTTTTAGGAGAGGCTGATCTCTTCCCTTACGATGATTTTATAGTAATATACCGGTAGGTTTAGACCTAACTTAATACACTGAACGTTCTTAGTTTGATCCCAATCAGAGTGATCGCATATTGTGAAAGGGATCAGCTGATAGCCACTGGATGTTCATTTGTCATTGGGTTATTAATTAATGACTCTCTCTTTAGGAATAGGTGGCCTTAGTTTGTAACAATGACTACATCCACTCATCTACACAACCAGAGAGAGAGCAGTGTCAATATTTAGTGATATGATATATCGGCCAAAATATCGATACTGATACATCGATATATCGAAACATATTTATCGAAATTGCCGATATATCGATATACCGTTGCCATCCCTAACCATAAGTCGTAATGTATTACTTATAGGGGTTGAGATAATATGTTTATATGTTGTCCAAACAATGTACACAATTGATATTATCCTGTATATAACAATTTGTAGCCAATGTTTGGACAAAGTCCGCTAAACAACCCTGCATTTATTGTTTATGCTTTGAAAAGTGAATTCATTACTCTCAATATATAAAACTATTATTTACCCGAGGACAGAATGTCATTGTTGGGTTTTATAGTCGATAAACCCCCATAAGAGGGTTAATATACTTTGTCGAATCATTCGGAAATGTTAGCATTTATACGTTTAGATAATGAGCGTTCATAGTAAAATTCTTCAGGGAAGTGTTTTTTTACTTATTTTGTTTGTCTGTAAACTGCCTATGACGATATAAAAAATTCATCATGCACTGTAGACCTTTGAATACGACATAAAAGCAGTTTAAAACTGGAAGAAAAAGTTGATTCTGGCAGTAGTCCAAAGTCCAATGTTTCTCCACAAGTCGTTAAAGCAAAGTACCTGGATTGCACTAAAATCTGGAGCTAAGTTTGCTTTTAACATTAAAAACTTAAAAATAATTTTCAATTTAAATAATGAATACAACACATTTATGACTCAGCTTTCGTGATTTGTAGTAAAATATCTTTAAATATCTAAACCAACCAGGGTTAAATTAAGTTGTTTGAACACTTCCTATAAAACATGATAGAATATTCAACGAACATTATTTATAGCTAATTATAACAGGACAATATTAACTGTGTTCCAGTATCAAATATTTTACGTAAATTAAGGCTAGGATTACAAAAAGAAAGAACTATTTTCTTTTTAACGGTTTTCTGATAATTTCTCAACTGGAGCGATCTTCTACAGACTGCTGTACGTCATAAGACAAATCAGTTTGTTTCTCTTTGTTGTAGATTACGATGTTCTGTAGGTAAATGTAAATAACTTACCAAACAATCTATAGTAAAAACAATCTTGTTTTCCTAGAAGACCAGTATAATGACATTAGTCTTGTACAAAGAATTTATCAGACCAACCGTAAACGTCTTGTGTAACTAATAACGTTATTGTCTAATTAGGAGTCGGCAGAGGCTGTCGGAGGTTGTCGTGCATGTTGGTTTTAAGCCCATAAGAACAATGTTTTTTAGAACCGCACATACGATCACGCGTATCCAAATTATACAGTTTTTTAATGGATTTTTCCAAACAAATTGCATTTCATCAAGAATGAAATTGCGCATTGGAATTACTTTGTAAATTCCTAAATTAGTTTCAAAGAGAAAAATATAAAAAATTGTTAATTAAAGTTTTTATTTTCACCTATTTTTCAAAACTAAGCGTATGTTTTCAAAATATCAAAAGCAAACCCAATGCGCAATGTGATAAAACTAAAAATGACACCTCATACACAACTTTTGGTCAATAAATAACGACAAAATATGGATTCATAAGTAACATTGTTTTATGGGATTAAAACCAACATGGCCGACAGCCTCTGCAAACTCAAGTAAACAAAGGCCGTCTCATTTTTACCAAGTGAAGTTGAGAAGAAGAAGCCGTGTGTAACATTTACTCTGGAGACCAACGGCTTAACGTGACCTCCGAACAACAGTAGCGGTAGAGCAAAATCTGTGTGGTCTAATCGGGAATCGCACCCGGACCGGCTGCGTGGCAAGCCACCGCCTTAGCCCCTTAGCTACGGCCACTCCTAAGTCACTTACAAGTAAAGTGTGTGTAAAGAAGAGTTGTAGATTAACTGTCGTAGTTCTGCTTTAGGGAGATTAGAAGATCGATAAGATCGGCCATAATCCTGCGTATCGTAGAGTAACATAAAGAATAAAGTATTGTGTCTAAGTAAGTTTTGAAAACTGACTTTAGTATTGTTTAGTAACAGGAAACCAACAATAGTATTGATAAGCTGCCACATGTCTACTGTTAGGATGGTTGATAGGCTAACTACAATCATTTGAGTGGATGTGGTAGATCTTTGTCTAAAAATATGGTTTTAGGGAGAGGAGGAGATAACACATATAACTTTGAAGGGAGAAGTAATGGAACAGGAAGAGTAAGTGAGATACCTAGGAGGTTGGATCACAAGAGATATGCGATGAACAAAAGAATAAAAACAAGAATTAGCAAAGGAAGGTTTAAATGAAAAGAGAATATGACTATCAAGACCGCTGGAAAAAGAGCTAAAAAGGATGTTAATGAAATTTATCATCTGGAGTGTGTTGCTTTATGGAACAGAAACATGGTCACTAAGTAAATAAGAAATAAGAAGACCATAGGCAAAAGGTATGTGGCTCTGTAGGAAGATGGAAGATGTAAGAAGGAAAGACAAGGTGACTGATGAGGCAGTAGTGAGAAAAGGCAAATAGTTAAAGATATAAGGAGGAGACAAGAAATTGAATAAGACATACAATGAACAAAGAGTGTTTATTGAAGAAATGGTGAACGGAAGAAGAAAAAGATATTAATTGATGGATGATAAACATGATGAAAAAGGAAACTGTGATACAAAAGAGATGACGCAAGGCAAGAACATAAAAATATATTTCATGAAAACTTACCAGGAGGCAGAAATATCAATTATGGTGATGGTAGATTATTATTGTTATGCTTAGATGTTATGGTTTTGCATAACAAGATTAGGATGCCTCTAAATTTGTTCAAGGAAGGCTAGTTTTGTGTCTGTAGGTCGAGTAGATAATCTACTAATTTTATACTAGTTGATTTGTGTCTTAGAGTATCATTTTTATTCATCCATTGAAGTACCGAAGAAAAATAAAACATAGTAGAAAAATAAAACAATTAATGTTACCAAGATAGAACAGAGAATTTCAATTGCATGAAGTGGACAAAGCGGGAATGAACAGTAAGGGATCAATATGTATAATTGGGTTTAACATACAAAGCGCTGAGTGGGCAATAGCCAGCGCAGATATACAATTGGCAGAGTCAATGACAATTTGCACAGATTTCCAGCGATCTACTTCAACGTGTCAGCTTTTTATCCAACATTTAACTGAAATTTCATGTGACATTTTTACTAAGGAATTAGTCATTTTAAATTCAAGAGTTTATTAGTTCCTAAGAAATTATCTGCTATGAACATTAAGATAGTGACTCCATATTCCGACATCGTTTAGTTTGTACAAAAAACGTCTTAATTAGTTACAATAGTTATTTAATTTTGTACATAAATTACTTGTTAATGTCTGGTATTCTCCTTCCGGATATAAAAATAGACGCACGCCTAAATAACATAATATTTCTATTACTATTTTAATTATTCAGCTTAAAATTCAGATTTGAGATACCGACATAACTTGAGCATATTTTAAGGAGAAAAGAATGATTGCTTTAGTTTAGGATTAGTATGAATCCATACTAACCCAAAACTAAAATCTTCTTACTAACTGAGTTTGACTTAGCTAAGAAATTACTATTATTCATTTATATCCAAGGCAACTACAATACCTACATCTTTACGGGGAATCCGAACCACTTAGTATTTTCAGCTGACTGACAAGCTTGATATTCAGTTCCAGACCTTGAATACCACCCAACATGGACAACCCAGACTTCTCTAGTAGTGTTCACGCTGATGGTAACCACTGAGTGGACGGCATGTCGGTATTAAGAGGATTGAGCGAACAACCTATTACCAATTAAGTAGCTACGATAACAGTTTGATCCTCATTTGTATAGTGCATAAAATAAAAATCGGACCTTTCCCATTAATTCACTACCACTACTTTTGTTAGGTTAAGTTATGTTTGGTTAGGTTATGTTAGGTGAGTACCATTGTGTGTAAAATGCGAGTAAGTCGGTCAGTACTACTGTACGTGCATGATGGGTGGTGGAGTCACTACCCTCTTACGTGTAGGGGTGGAGAGTTGGGTCACTTCTCCTGTACTTCCAGAAGTGGGTGGGTGGGTCACTACCCCTGAACGTTCAGGGGTGGGTAGGTGGGTCACTATCCCTTTAGGTGTAGATGTGGGTCACTGCTACTGTACGTGCAGAAGTGGGCGGGTGGGTCACTACCACTGAACGTGCAGGGTGGGCAGGTGGAAAGCTACTTTCTTGGCTTTAAGGAGAACAGCATTGTTCTTAACGGTAGAGTAACATGTTGTGGCATTGGATAATGAAAGGGATTTTAATCGAGAGAAAAGTAAAGTTAGCTTTGGCGAACTTCCAAACTTCAATGGCTCTTCAAAAGTGTTGTTGAGGTAGGAGATTTTGGAGGATTGCCTGGCCATTTCCACTGGAATCCCTTACCTAATCGTGTTTTTAGCGATAGGTAATGGATGACGAAGAGAAAGTTTACTTTGGCCCTAATCCAATCTTTGTGACTTTTCATGTTTCTGCCAGTTAGGTACATTACTTTGGTTAACCGACAAATCTTATCATGATTTATGGCTTTTTACTTTCTTCCATATGCGTTAGTATAGAGAAAGTATTGTGGTCGTAAAAAAAACACTTTTTACAAGTTGGTCTAAAAATCCATTTTAGGGTCCTCTAAACCCAAAAAAGTTGCTTTTTGAAGAAAAAATATATTGGTGTCTGTCTGTGTGTATGTGCAGTTCCCTGGAGACCAAACAGATGGATACGTTTTTGTGAAATTTGGTAAATAGGTCTCCAGACCATTTTTCACTTTTTTTGAAATTTTAGTCTTTTTATTTTTAGGGTCAAAAGACATAAAAAGTGAAATTTTTTCAAAAAATGGCTCTAACGATTTTTATTAAATATTCAGGAAATAGGTTTATAATTGAAAATATTTTAGTAAAAACCTTATGTCTCTAACTTGACTAGTTTTTAAGTTATGCAAAAAAATATTTGGAAATCAAACTGGTAATTTCAAAGTTTAGATATTTTTAGTGTTTAATACGAGGGAAAGTTTGTGCCAATTTTTTGGAACCATTTATTTTCATCGTATAAATGGCAATATAATTCGATATTGATTTAACTTTTTTATTATGTCTTATTTACTATTTTGCTACTCTTCCACGAGCATAAAATCAGGTCGCCAACCCACACTCTCATGAACAGGATATCTAGTGGTCCATCCACTAACCTTCGGCCC
Source organism: Stictocephala bisonia (assembly GCA_035578905.1). NCBI lineage: Eukaryota > Metazoa > Arthropoda > Insecta > Hemiptera > Membracidae > Stictocephala > Stictocephala bisonia. The sequence goes on along the minus strand of JAQJVL010000384.1, from coordinate 743,206 downwards.
ACCCTCTACTCCATGTACACGGTGTCTCCTAGCCCACCCATTCTTGTATGACAGGACACGTGGTGGACTCCTAGATATTTTGTACGTGGCAAGAAGGGTGGATCATCAGGTGTGCTGTCCATGGGTTAGTGAGTGGGCCTTCAGATATATTTTTGTAGAAGTGGGGCCACCAGGTTTTGTCCGTGGGTTAGTGGATATATTTCGTTCATACAGGAATAGTTGGACTACGAGACATCGTCTTCATGGACTGGTTTGTGGGCCACTAGACTTGGTTCGTGGTTTAGTAAATGGGCTATAAAATATATCCCGTTCGTTGAAGGAAGGATGTGCCACCAGATATCCTGTCCGAACAATAATTGGTGGGCTACGAGACATGGTCTTCACGGATTGGTTGGTGTGCCACTAGACTTTCTGTTCGTGGTTTAGTAGTTGGGCTATAAAATATCCTGGTCGTTTGAAGGAAGGATGTGCAACCAGATATCCTGTCCGAACAATAATGGGTGGGCTACGAGACATCCTCTTTATGGATTGGTTGATGTGCCACTAGACTTTCTGTTCGTGGTTTAGTAGATGGGCTATGAAATATACCGATCGTTGAAGGAAGGATGTGCCACCAGATATCCTGTCCAAACAACAATTGATGGGCTACGAAGCATAGTGTTCAGTGGTGGGTGGGCCACCAGAATTTATGTTTGTGTTATAGTATGTGAGCCACCAAACGTCGTGTTCGTAGGAGATATATTAAGCCTAGAGTAGGTAGGTCCACCTAATAAGAAATTTAAATTTGTTGTTTTACATCTTAGATCTTACTTTTTACCTTCTTACTTTAATAGTCCTTTAGAATTTTGGCCTAAATTCGAAAACAGCTTTAATAGTTATACAATTTAAAAACAGTATTCAATAGAAAAATAGTTTTCTTTTATAATTTGGAAAAATAAATTTTATTAAGCTTAATATAACTGATAACCTTTAGTTTGTAATTAGTGGGGATATATCAATTTGACAGCCAGTTAATTTGTGGCATAACAATTTACTTATTAAGATTACAAAAACATGTGGATATTTACAGAACACATACCACCGGGCAAATGTAAATAAATAAAAAGAATTATGTGAACAACACGTTCATTTAAAATAACCGATCAGTAATTAATTCATGTCTGTGTATATTTCAATTGACCGTTGTTTTACTGTCAGTATCGGAAATTACATGCTTCAAACTCATTAATATTGAGCTTGAAGCGTAGTTTTAGTTATTTATACAACTAGTTTCCTGATAGTACTAATCAAACTGAAAATATAATGCTATTGTATGGTAATTTAGATGGTTTGTCAATGTTTACATTATGGTTATTTGAGACTGATATTTAATCGCTTTTTCACTACACTACTATGAGTTCAGTTGTTTTCGTTATGTGTTTACAACCTGCGAAACATCATATTTTCAACAGCTATCTATTGTTTACTACCGAAAGTAACATTGTTTACAACCGAAAATTTTCCACAGTCAACAACACCTGTTTTTAAAAATGTTTCTAATTTAATAAACAGTTAACATTCCAAAATAGTATATTTCATAACAAGAGTGGAAAGTGGGGTTTTGCATGTTCGAGACCATATGTTTGAAGTGCGAGACTTGTCGAGTACTTCAAATGGTCGAGAACATACAAAACACTTTCACTCGAGTTTTGAACGATACTTTTCACTACACTACGGAATAAAAACAAGTGTTGTTGACTGTGGAAAATTTTCGGTTGTAAACAATGTTACTTTCGGTAGTAAACAATAGACAGCTGTTGAAAATATGATGTTTGGCAGGTTGTAAACACATAACGAAAACAGCTTAACTCATAGTAGTGTAGTGAAAATGAGTTTTTATTCCGTAGTGTAGTGAAAAGTATCGTTCAAAACTCGAGTGAAAGTGTTTTGTATGTTCTCGACCATTTGAAGTGCTCGACAAGTCTCGCACCTCAAACATATGGTCTCGAACATGCAAAACCCCACTTTCCACTCTTGTTATGAAATATACTATTATATTCAATTCAGTCTATCATAGAATCAAATAACAATCAGCAATAAAGATATAGGTATACCTTTAAATTTGCTATAACATTAGTAGAAGAGAAACAGCTGTGAACGATCAGCGAACGGAAGTATCGTAAGGCGAGATGACATTTAAAACTAGTCAGTAACAAGTTGTATCAGTCACTAACTTTAAAACTTGAGCCAAGTTTAGCCCCAGATGGTTTTAACTTGAGATCGTCCTGTGTGGACAACAATTGATTAATCCCCAGATTTACAGCTTTGAAATCTTAATTTTGTAAAACAGTTGTATTTTATCTTAACATTTTAAAAATAGTTGCTTGTTAGGAGCTGTAGGCGATGACTGCTTATTAATTCATTATTATGACAAAACGTTTAAAACATTGCACATAAGAAAATGACCACGATACAATTACAACGGACAGATCACGAACAATTGTTTTCACTTGAACAATTCCGTGCATATTAGAAAAGTATGATTGAGTATTAATTGATACATTGTACTGTCATAGAATGTCGAATAGTTCATGTTAATCAAACAAAGGCCACTATATTATACGTACTGTCAGAGAGATAAAATAATTAGTTATATAATTACATACAAAATCAATATGCTATCAATCTTAAAACTTAGGCTTAAGCGGCCGGTGTCATAACTAGAATCTACAGTTTCCGGTGACAACCGCGTCAAGGTACTATCTACAATATTTACAATACTATCTTGTAAATATTGTAGATAGTACCTTGACGTGGTTGTCACCGGAAACTGTAGATTCTAATATACTATCAAGCTTAATGTTGAAATTCACTGACTTATTCACTCACTGACATGAAATGTTAAGACACTTCTCGGCCCCTAACCCATTAACGTGCATTCTTGAATCGAAGCTCTCGGTTGAATATAATATCTATATACTATAAAGCTCGATGTAGTATATAGGTCCCCGTAGGATGTAGATATTCTCCAATGTGCTACCTACATCATTTGTGAACTTGAGTTGAAATCTCTGTCTGGAACCTTCAGGAATATTCACAAAATTTCACTCTTTTCAAAAATAACAAGATAGCAATATGTTTTGGCACCATAATTCCCATGTATTGCTTATGGTAAAATTGTTAAAAAAAATATCCAAGTGGGGTATAAAAATTAACCGTATTAGTCCATTGATTTCCAATATACTATTAGATCTAAAAAAAATGGTTATAACCAATCAGACTATGTTTATAGGATCCACCACATCAAAAACCAAAGCAGACCGAGATCCGCAAATGGATATACTGGCAGAGTTCCCAGATGAAGCCGAAGGCAGAGATAGCCCACTAAGAAGCAGACCGAGGTCCACAAATGGAGATACAGGCAGAGTTCCCAGATGAAGCCGAAGGCCGAGATAGCCCACGAGGAAGCAGACCTAGGTCCACAAATGGAGATACAGGCAGAGTTCCCAGACGAAGCCGAAGGCCGAGATAGCCCACGAGGAAGCAGACCGAGGTCCACAAATGGAGATACAGGCAGAGTTCCCAGATGAAGCCGAAGGCCGAGATAGCCCACGAGGAAGCAGAAAAAGATCCGCAAATAGGGATACAAGCAGAGCTACCAGATGAAGACAAAGGCCGAGATAGGCCACGAGGAAGGAAATCGAGATCCACAAATGGGGATACAAGCAGAGTTTCCAGATGAAGCTGAAGGCCGAGATATGCCACGAGGAAGCAGACAAAGATCCGCAAATGGGGATACAAGCAGAGTTCCCAGATGAAGCTGAAGGCCGAGATAGCCCACGAGGAAGCTGACCGAGATCCACAAATAGAGATACAAGCAGAGTTCCTTAGCGAGGGATAAATCCACAAATGGAGATACAGGCAGAGTCCCCATATGAAGCCGAAGGCCGAGATAGCCCATGAGAATGCCGACCGAAATCCACAAATGGAGATACAGGCAGAGTTCCCAGATGAAGCCGAAGGCCGAGATAATCCACGAGAAAACAGACCGAAATCCACATATGGAGATACAGGCAGAGTTCCCAGATGAAGCCAAAGGCTGAGATAATCCACGAGAAAACAGACCGAGATCCAAAAATGGAGATACAGGCAGGGTTCCCAGATGAAGCTGAAGGCCGAGATAGCCCAAGAGGAAGCTGACCGAGATCCACAAATAGAGATACAGGCAGAGTACTCAGGTTAAGCACTATTAATGGGACTACAAGCAGAGTTTCCTGACGAGGCCAAAGGCTGGCCTTGCCTACAGGAAACTATACTAATATCTACGAATTGAGATATAGGTAGAATTCCCAGGTGAGACCAGTGTCCACTAATAGACCCACAGGTCCTGGTGAAGCCGAGCTTGCCCACAAGGAAGCAGACCAAGATACAAAAATGGAGATATAGGCAGATTTCCCTGTTGGGCCACGGTCCGAGCTCTCTTCACAAGCGTAGTGAGTGACAGGGTTGGCACGCGAGACATGCAGGGGTGCACTATAGCTCATTTAGATAACAGGGACAGTAGAGTATTCCTGATTTGTAAATACGAAGAAGGATCAGTTTCATCGTCTTAATATTCATTACGCCTACTATAAACGATTTTCAAAGGAGTTTGTTAGCGATTTTTAGAAACAATTAGGAATAATTTCTGCCGAATAATTCCTTGCATACAGTGACCCATCTTAATAAGATAGAGTGGACTATATTTAATTGTTCCAGAGGTACAAACTCCAGGACATAAATCTGTCTGGATTACTTTGGGTGGTCCAGTAATTAATCGGTCTGGCCGGGACAAATGGCAGCTGAATTAACTTGACCCTCCCAAATCATGTTAAACAAGAAAGGCAACTTAATCCTGGCTACTAGTCTGTTTTATTGATTATACTTCCCGACTTTGGATCTAAAATCTAAATAAAAATTCAAGAATATGGAATAGTAAATATTTTGTTCGTAAAATATTGCTGCGTATTGGGAAGTATATAAAACAATACTATCCTATCTATCATAGCAACAGTAGCTATGAAACATATATCCTTACCTCCAAAGTACATATAGTGAAAAATAGGCCAAAAGATTGTGAAGATTATGAAAATTCTTAATTTTTCCATAGTTCCAACCAGGTTCAGTTGAAAAGGCTGAGTTGTGAGCTAGTTAACAATAATTTCCTGAGTAGTGATTCAGTGAGTATGGATTTGGAAAGTATCAAGGTTCGAATCCCAAACTGAGCTATCAGTTGGTACTTCAGTCGTTGAATACAGTTCACGCACAGGCCTTTATACCCATAAGAAGTAGCGAGTAACGTTAAAAATATAACAAAGGAAACAGATCAATAATAGTAATTATCGTTCAGGAGAAAGTACATAATGTTATTTCACGGACACAACTTTCTTGGTCTATTATATTAAAGCTGTTTTAAGAGGTTCTCAAGTCACCCCTTACGGTTGATGACAATGACAGTTTAAACTGATATTACGTGGTTTGGATTTCACGTAAAGCTGTATGTCCCTTAGTTGTACTGCCTATTGGGCTATTAATAAATTGATCTTTGTGAGGATTAGGTGATTTTAGTTAGTAAAAATGACTATACTCGTTTATCTACTCTCACCACGCTTATTTCGCCCCTTATATGAGGAGCAAAAGAGGGAATTATAAAAAAAAAATACTGTTCTAATTCCCGTAATTACAATTCCAGCTGATAAGTGATAAATAACTTGCTCATATTTAGCTGAATGGTTCTATGCTATTAATTGGTAGATTTAGTTACCAATATATAATAGAATAAACAAATCAGCTGATTTTACCCTTGTGACGACACAGTCTCCCCATGATTCACAGGAAGTCTTGGAGACTCTGGAGGAGAAACACAGATAAATGTTTTTCTCTGGGCAGAAATCAAAATATTCCAAGTGTTAAGAGCGGTGCCAATCGATTTATCGTGGTCGAAGTGACCAACAAACATTTCAAAATTAAAAATCCTTTGAGTTCTTTATTGGAAATTGTAAATAATTTCTCAAATTATTTAAAAATCCTTGAACAAAAAAAGGTCTTCCGGACGTGGCTTGTTTTAGATAATAAGATTTAACACCTGTTTTATGTTTTTAAAAATTCATTGTAAAATTGAATCTAATTAATTAGAAATAAAGATATTTATAAGAAGTGGGTTTATGTTCATGAATTAAAAAGCAATGTAGTTTTTTAAGCCTCTCAGAATGTTAGTGAAACTTGTTTGCTAAAAGTAAGTAGTCAAAAAGTACGATGAAAATATAATTAATAGTGTCAAGGAAGTGTTTGTTTTCAAAAGAATCTTGACCTGAAAACGTGAATGTGATTCACGAAATTGCAATTGGACTCTTAAGTAATTTTATGTTTGAAGGGAAGTTAGTCTTACCAGGTAATTAAACTTTTACAATTTAACCTAAAATGTTCATTAGAAAAACGAAATTTTCATGTATATTGAGTTGAGTTAATAATTTTAATCTAATAGCCATTATAGGTAAGGTATTTAGTGTTTTCATTTTTAATAGACTTCACTCTGATAATTCTTAAAGATATATTGGTAATTTGAACCCCACGAACATCTTAACATTATAATATGAAGTGTGGAAATGTTTGATTTTTTCTGGGTTTTTATACGAATGCACTGGCAAAATTTACAACTCTAACAACAGTCGGACGTGCGTAAATATTTACATCAGTAAGTGAGCTTCATCATGCATATTTGTTTCCAAGGATACGTTTTATATGAAGTACGTATGTATTGTTGTTGAATCTATGGAGACGTTGTTAGGTCTAACATATATTTTAGTGAGAACAACTTTATTCAAGATTTTATTAATCCACTTAATAATGCTTCCAATTGATGTGTTTAAGGTTGTTTGGGGTGCCTCTGCAGCAGCAAGGGCGGTGCACCTCTTCTGGCGTTGGTGGATTGATGAGGGGCTACACCAAGACCCAGCCCATGTTGTTCTTCCTAGCTTCATGGTGTCTTCATGAAGTGTCTTGATTAAAGAATCGAGTTCTTTAAAGTAACGGAGGTCAATAAGCGTCCAGTTCTTCAGCAGCAGGATGCAGTTGACCTGTTGGATAAATGAACTGGACTGATTATCAAGAAGGGCTAAAAAATATGACGTAAACGTCCTTTCATCTTTCTAAATCTAACCTTTCACATATGATGGCATAAAACTACATAAAATCCGGTTGACATCAAGAGATAGATTTGAACTTTCACCGATTTGACTCCAATCTAACAAATTGTCAGATAACTCTCTGATTTTCCGTATCTCATTCTTTAACTATAGCAACTCCTAATAGATGGTAATGTATCGAGTAGTCACTTCTGCATGAGGCAGGTTTATGTAGCCAATTGTGCATGAGGCAGGTTTATGTAGCCACTTGTGAGTGAGGCAGGTTTATGTAGCCAATTGTGCATGAGGCAGGTTTATGTAGCCACTTGTGAGTGAAGCAAGTTTATGTAGCCAATTGTGCATGAGGCAGGTTTATGTAGCCACTTGTGAGTGAGACAGGTTTATGTAGCCAATTGTGCATGAGGCAGGTTTATGTAGCCACTTGTGAGTGAGGCAGGTTTATGTAGCCAATTGTGCATGAGGCAGGTTTATGTAGCCACTTGTGAGTGAGGCAGGTTTATGTAGCCACTTGTGAGTGAGGCAGTTTTATGTAGCCACTTGTGCGTGTGGGAGGTTTATGTAGCCACTTGTGAGTGAGGCAGGTTTATGTAGCCACTTATGTGTGAGGCAGGTTTATGTAGCCACTTGTGCGTGATGCAGGTTTATGTAGCCACTTGTGCGTGAGGCAGGTTAAGTAGCCACTTGTGCGTGAGCCAGGTTTATGTAGCCACTTGTGAGTGAGGCAGGTTTATGTAGCCAATTGTGCGTGATGCAAGTTTATGTAGCCACTTGTGAGTGAGGTAGGTTTATGTAGCCAATTGTGCGTGAGGCAGTTTTATGTAGCCACTTGTGCGTGAGGCAGGTTTAGTAGCCACTTGTGCGTGAGGCAGGTTTATGTAGCCACTTGTGAATGAGGCAGGTTTATGTAGCCACTTGTGAGTGAGGCAGGTTTATGTAGCCAATTGTGCGTGAGGCAGTTTTATGTAGCCACTTGTGCGTGAGACAGGTTTAGTAGCCACTTGTGCGTGAGGCAGGTTTATGTAGCCACTTGTGCGTGATACAGGTTTATGTAGCCACTTATGTGTGAGGCAGGTGTATGTAGCCACTTGTGCGCGAGGCGGGTTTATGTAGCCACTTGTGTGTGAGACAGGGTTATGTAGTCACTTGTGTGAGGCGTGTTTAATAACCACTTTTGTGCGAGTCAGGATATTGCAGCCACTTGTGTGTGAAGCAGGTTTATGCAGCCACTTGGGTGTAAGGCAGGTTTATGCAGCCACTTGTGTGTGAGGCAGGTTTATGTAGCCACTTTAATTACGTTATTATTTAAATAAATTTAATTTGGTTTACACTTTTAACAATGTAATGTGAAAATCAGAGCCACCCATTAAATTGGTGATTTTCAGGATGTACAGGATGTTTGTTTTCTATTCTACCTGCTATAAAAAATTCTTAAAAGTCTTTAAAAAATATGTAAGTTATATGAAATTACGTAGAATTAAATAAGCTAAATTTGATGTTCAACACAACGAAATTTGAAAGAGCATTTATTTTGTAGCTTGGTTCAAACTCGAGTACACTGCTTTTGTAATCCGACAGTAAATGTTCCTCTTCTTGTAACCACTTTCTTGTCCATCTTGAACGTCAAACTGTACGTTCCCGTTTAATTTGGCACGGCGCTTTTTATCAATTTAAATAGCAAACATAGAGAGAATAATACCTTCCTCCATACTGATTAACTGCTTGAAACTAACTGAGAGTTGACTAATGTGTGCCTAGAGATGTGATGTTAGAACTGTGCGTGTGGATAGTTTTGGGGTTTAGACACGTGTGCGCAAGTAAATGTGAGCGTGTAGACAGACCGGCCTTAATGGTTAGCACGTCTGCTTCATATACATTCATATACAGATAATAGTTTTTTTAATTAGAATACTAAGTGTTGGTATATATACAGTACAAGTAAACGTCACACAACACAAATTTATTCTTTTGTGAATCCCTCTGGTCTGAGGAAAGTGAGCGTGGTTCACCGAAATCGATTACCATAATGTTTGTGCATTTTGTACTCGTATTGTAATATATTTTTGCATTTTGTGCTTATATTGTAATAAATTTGTGTTGTGTGACGTTTACTTGTACTGTATAGGCTATATACAGACTGTCACGGGTTCAAATCCCGAGATGTCGACTTAATTTTGCCATAAGTGTTTGTACCGTTGCCGCTCAACATCGTTAGAATAGCAAGTTCAAATGCCACCGGCGTCTGGTGTAAAAAGTAAAAAATAAAATAAAAAGAATAAAAAATAAATAAAAAAATAAAACTAAACAAAAATTAACTTGAATTGGCATTGTTAATTTAATATAAATTGGAGGCCTATAATCAGCAAATACTATATATACTGTATACTAATATACATGATTAGTTTACTAATATACAGTTAGTAAACTAATCACGATATGGCTAACTAACATTACTTTTATTGTTTGTTTTTAATTTTTTATTTGTTTTGTTTATTTTTATCTGAAAAGTTATATGTTGGGATGTATATAATATAACTACTTTAATACTACTGTTTTTGTAACCAAATTATCATTAAGATGTCTCAGCCCAAAAAAGTCCAATGTTCATATAGCGTTATAAAATTAACCACCGCCATAATTTAGAAGAAATAATTTATTATGGCTTACTATAATTATAATTTTAATTATATCTTTATAATTCATCGATGGAAAAATAAAAATATTAGAGAGTCCATCTAACATTAATTACGATAAACTGCAAGGGGGAAGTTGTTACTATTTTAAAGAGTAAATATACGGTTATTCAGGAAAACAAATTAAATGAACCATAAATATATGGTGAACTATCGATGTCATAAACTAAGGACCAAATGAAATACATCTGTCTGGCTTCTGGCCAACTGTCCACCCTCTAGAGTATATTGGCAGCACCCATCTAAACTGCCAACACTATCAGTTTTATTCTGTGGTATGTCTTCCCACTCACACTTCAGATTGATTACTTCCTCATATGAGCTACGTCACGTCGTATTTTATATTATTTCCGTTGTTGCGAAGCACGTTCAAACTAGTATCTTAAGGCTTACGTTATAGTGAACAGTACAAGTAAGAGACAGTTTTCCTCATCTGCCAAAGACGAGTCCATTTTGTCGTGTACGGATATTGTACCAACTACTTATATATGTTTAAACGACCTAAAATCAATGACTTTGACCGGAGCGTACCGAGGTTATGGCAAGATATCAACGTTAAGCAGCTAAGAGCATGGCTTTTCCTTGGATAGGTGACTGGTGAGAGATCCTTTCCCCCATCCTGGTCAACCCACCTGCCCGGTCACTGTCGCTGGTTCCGAAGTCGCTTTTAAGTCATTGAGTGTTAGAAAGGTCATATTAGCCCTAACTTCACCTGCTAAAATTTATACTTTTTACTTTTAACCTTCATTCGCTGAGAGTGGTATGAGATAAATATTTTTACTCTCTCTGGCTAATTAAAAAAAAATGTATCATATAAAGAATGTCATAATTATTTTTAAATACAACAAATATATACTGAGTTGATTGTGTTGAGCCTAGGTATACTGAGTGAGATCCCATACGGGCCCTGGCTAGGCGATTCGCAGTCGTCTACTTGCTATTTGGAGTAGTGGGGATGGAGTAGTAGATGCCTGCCCCTCCACTGCTGTTCCTCCCACTCAGTGACCGGCCTTTCCCTACCGCACACTTCAAGGCCCCTATGGGATCTACCGCAGTATAGATAAATTATATTTTTCAATGGGTCTAAATTCGAACTGTCGAAAATCAGAAAGTAAAATTGCAACAACCCCTAATACTAAGAGCTAAAACAAAATATGAAATGGCTTCATAAAAACTCAACTGTGAGCCTAAGAAACACGGTTACTGAGCTGAGGAGTTGATGAGTTCTAAGTTGTATACCCAAAGTTAAAATAGTCTATAACGTTCTTTAAATTTGTATGAAAAAGAGTGTCATTGGTGACACTCCCATTCTCCAACGAAACGTGAAAACACTAGCTTTACTGACAACCAGCATAAAACATAAATTTGTATAAGATTTGTTTTGGATTTGCAACAGTGTCCTTTAAGTGATGTACAGACAACACTCTTACTTTATTTATATAGATTGTATAGTTTATTTAAGATTCCGGTTTGACATAACAATTCAACAACTAATTGGGAGAGACCATGGCGAAGCGGTTTAAGGCGTCAGGACTTTGAGTTAGAGATGGGCTTGGATGTTTTATTAGTACAGTAATATTTATTTTGCATTCTACTGTTTCACCACCTTACCCTGTGTGAATAAGAGTTCCACTCAGGTATATGGTCTGTGGGGAATAGACAGATTAATACAAAGGAGTTGACAAATAGATTTAAAATATAAATAAAAATATGAATTTTTTTAAGGTTAGGACTGAAAGACTTCAACTCCTCCGAAAAAGAGTTTTCATTTACAAAAAGAACATTTATTAATTGAATTCCACGTTGAATATTGACTAGTCACTCTGTGCTTGGGCCTCACGCCAAGATGAGGCGTTGGAGTGAGTTACCGACCTCGGCAAATTGCTAAGTATTTCACTCAGCCAACTTTGTTGTCTACATTGTTTTATCTTGATATTTATATAAGAGCTTAGAGTTTTATTGTACTATTTTCCTTATAAACGTGAACTAGTGTTGCCCTTAATATGAGGTTTGATTGTTTGAACCATTTTTAGAGCATTTGTACTCCTTTATTGCGTGAGAACTTGTATGATTTTAAAAATGTTGCACACGTCTAAGCAATAGCTTTAAGTACATAAAAAAAAAGATCTTCTATGTGTTGAAACGACTAATAGAGTAATACTTTTGCGTATAAATAACTGTAGCTAAGAGTCGTATCATGGTTTCCCAAACAGCTATCCCGGTAATATTTAGTTATTTTCTCTACCACTGCTCCCAAGATTTTGAAATCATACTGCCCGTGATCCCAGGTTTAGCAAAGGCACCCGTACATCCTGCGGCAAGCCATTCTTCACTGTATTACAATCGTTTTGGGAGCACAATCCTAACAACGATATTGTAAGTACTTTATCACAGCACCTTCTACTTCGGAAGATAGTTTGTTGGAATGTGACCTTAATCTCAACTTTTAACTTCTTATCAGTCATCAACTCGAGTACTTTAGGTAGAGAAGTATCATGAGAAATGCAGCAGTTAGCAACACTATGTATTAAAACTTTCGTGGTTTTCATTTCAAGGTTCTAGGCTTTGTTCTACAAAACTATTCGTGGTTTATTTTTCGGCAATATTTTGCTGTACAGTAGAACTCAAATTATCCGAATCAATTGGTTCCAAACCCCATTCGGATAATCGAAAATTCGGATGATTGGATTGTTGTCAATAAATTGTGTATTTTATTTAATTACTTTTGTATGCCCAAATGAGATGGCAAACGATATTTTAAAAGAATATTAAATTACATGATTGAAATTAAATTCCTTGGCAAAATTTGGATTTAATTTTTTAAGACGGTGTTATAGTTTATAGTATTATTTGAGCATATAATGTGTCATATATTGTAATTTTTATTCTATGTACATTGTTATTTGAATTAATATATTTTTATCAGAATAAAATTAAAAAAAAGTTTAAGGTTTATTTCCTGACAATCTGATAGCAATTCGGATAATTGGCGATTCGGATAGTTGGAGTCGGATGATTAGAGTTCACTGTATAAAAATCAATAAAGATTGATTAACTTCTTGACTTGTTACCACTATACTTATTACTGATAATAAGAGAAACGTAAAATAAAGAGAATGTAATAGAGTCTTTGATTACAAATAATGATAGCTGATTATCTGTATAACGTAAAATCACAATATTACATTTTATTTACAGTATTTCACTCACACTATTTGCGTTACTACCTATTTATTAGTATAGGGTATTATTACTTAGCCTATTTCAAACTTATTTATTTCATTTGTTTTCGTTTAACACAAGATTAAACTCTTCAAATGTTCAAAATATTAAAATGTTAAATATTCAAAATAAAATTGTTTATTTACAAATAAAACAGCTGTTATTAATTCACCAAAATCAACCCAATGTTATTATTATAGGAAAAAGGACAATTCGAGAGATTGTACGTACCCCATAGGAATGGAATTTTGAAAAATGTTTAGTTAGTGTGTCCCTTCAATACCAAAGCTAACTTACTTTAAACATTCTTATAAGTCCGTTCGGAGTTATTTTAGATTTCGTGATGAGTGTCAGTGGTATTTGGCTTATATATAGAGATATACTATAGTAAATTAATTATAAAATATGGTGATCAATTTTCTGATATGCCTCAATTTAATATAGTTTTGATTAGACACACTTTTGTAAATATTTAACACAAAAACGTTTGTGTCTATGATTTCTTTGAATAGCTAAATGTTTTTGTACAGTTAATATTAAAAAATAAAATATACGTATTCAATAAAAATTGGTAGTGTTAACTTTGTGGGTTGGTCATTATCTATCAGAGAAGTAACTAACAAACAACAAACCCTACATACTACTGTGACCTTTCAGAATATCGACTCAGCAGTCAGATGGGTTAAAGGCAATAGGATATTCAAGGCCAGAGGAGAGTTATTGTTTGCTGCATGAAGAGTGATATTTGCTTCCTTGCACAAATCACTTGTATTGGCAACACGAACTTAGAGTAAGACCACTGCAGTAATAGAACCTTCTCATCGATGCAGTTTTTGTTATTGTAGGCGACCATTAAAGAAGCTTAACATTCTATTGATATTTTTCAATTTTATATAATGATGTGAAAAAAGTCAAACTTGCTGTGAAAAAACACTTTTACCTTTCGTAGTTGCAGTATAACATACCTTAAGGCGTTGTCTCTCATCATTCAATATTCTATTACAGTTCCTTAAGTGGAGGTGTGAAATCTAAATGTAGATAGTGCTGGTAAGCCAAGCCAATGACACGGGTTCAATTCCTAATAAGTTATAGGTTATAAGTAATTTGAACCCCCCCCCCGTGATCCTCTCCTAGATAGAAAATCATATTAAGCATTTGAGCCCTTTTTTAATTTTAGGAGATAGTTGCTTTTAAATCATAGCTTCATTTGAGACATTCTCTAAATAAATTTTCCAACAATACTTCACCGTTTCAGTTCAAGCGTATAAGCCAGGTTAGGTTAGTTTAGGTTCGGTCAGGTCAGGTTAGGTTAGGTTAGGTTAGATTATGTTAGGTCAGGTCTGGTCAGGTAAGGTTAGGTCAGGTAAGGTAAGGTAAGGTCAGGTCAGGTCAGGTCAGGTCAGATCAGATCAGTTTATGTTAGGTTAGGTTAGGTTAGGTTAGTTGAGTTCAGGTTAGGTTTTGTTAGCTTATGTTAGATTAGTTTAGGTTATGTTAGGTTAGGTTAGTTGAGTTCAGGTTAGGTTTTGTTAGCTTATGTTAGATTAGTTTAGGTTATGTTAGGTTAGTTTAATTTAGGTTAGGTTTGGTTATGTTAGGCTAGTTTATGTTATGTTAGGTTCGGTTAGTTTAGGTTAGGTTATGTTAGGTTAGGTTAGTTGAGTTCAGGTTAGGTTTTGTTAGCTTATGTTAGATTAGTTTAGGTTATGTTAGGTTAGTTTAATTTAGGTTAGGTTTGGTTATGTTAGGCTAGTTTATGTTATGTTAGGTTCGGTTAGTTTAGGTTAGGTTATGTTAGGTTAGGTTAGCTCAGGTCAGGTTAGGTTAGTTTAGGTTAGGTTAGATTAGATTAGGTTATGTTAGGTTAGGTTAGGTCATCCGAGTTAACTGTAAGAGCGAGTGTAGTGAATGCATTGATGTTTCGGATTTTACAGTGGCTGGTAAAAAGTTTCTTCGATACATCTACTGATGACTATTGACTGGTTATCCCAGTTGGAGTTATTTTAAATATCGCTTTGTGAAAATAGTGGTGATTTTGGACCATTCATGATTTATTAATTATTTTTGTACAGTTATGAAAACAATTTGCATCTATTTAGACGACAATAATGGGCATAGCTACAGACATCTGCTGCAAGTTTATCACATGGTTTTACGTAGTAATGTTGTTGCTCTTCTTCTATTTTTTGAGACGGAAAATGGAGATTTGATCGTCAGTTTAAAATATAACCAGTAACGGTCTCGCCAAGCATAAGTGTGCCTAGTTTGATAGATGGCAAGGTATGATAATGAACTTGTTCAAATATATTTCCATATTTGAAATATATTTGAATATATTTCAAATATATTCAAGGGAAGATTAGTTACCATCCATTCTTTGGCCCTCAGTTTAATTCTTTGTATAAATGAAGTTATTTGAAGGATTCCTGAGAAGGAACAAAAATGGTAAATTCACAAATGTAAATACATATTCACAATCCAATAACAGCGAACAAGACAGAAGAGAGCAGGAAACACAGAAAAACGAACGAGACATGAAACATACACGGACACACAAATTAAAAAAAAAAAAAAAAAAAAAAAAAAAAAAATGGAGTAATGTAGGGTATCCCAGAGACAACCCGACTCTGTCTCACGGCACAATTGTAAGAAGTTCTCTGCCCACAAATAACTCGAGGCAACGAATTCTACTCTGAGCTGTTCCTTCAGAGGTTTGTTGGGCGTGGGGAGTGCCGTGAAGTCCTGTGAGTAGGCAATTTGATTGCTGTACCCATTTTGCGTTTACCAGTGGCAGGCGTTCTTTGCTTACACATAACTTGAGGCGTTGACTATTCACATATACAGGGAGGATACATAACAAAAATGGAAACACTTTCACAATAACGTTATTTTTTCCATAGATAATTTGATAACTTAATTTTTTTTCAATAATTGTGTTCCATAAAGTATTTTTTTTGTTCAGAATAATTTACTTAAAGCCGTTAGATAGCGGAGAAATATTATTGTTCAAATTAGTTACTTTGGCATTCAAATGACCGCTACTCTGGAAATTATTAACCTTTCGAAGTCCGGTTTGTGGCAATTAATTTCCTTGGAATATATCTTTCATTTGATACCAAACTCGACGTAGGCTTACGTTGGGAATTTCGTTCAATTCCTCGTAGGCCGTCCCCCTTAAAATATAAAATGTCGCTAATGGCGTCAAAAAGTATGTTCTTTGTAACCATCCATGATTATGTACAAGATTTCACTTTTATATAAGTGAAGTCATACAACAGTTGTGAAAGCGTTTCCATATTTTTTTTTCAACCCTCTATATATAAACAATGCTTATGTCATCAAATAAATATAGCTATAAATAAAAATAGCTTAAATTGAAATAAACAATTCAAAATTAGATAATCCCTGCATAAACTGATTTTAGACTAAAACATGTTATTTTTGCTTGAACTTTTGAAGGGCATAATTATAATTCATCAAAACGTCAAATTGAAGGATAGCCTTTTTTGTTGGATAAAGTAATTGCAATACACAGCATTATAATCTGCTTAGGACGTGCAAAATTTATAGTAAACTAAAATTATTGAATATAATTTTTACTTTACATGAAATACTGTACTATGTCAATAGAATGGGTGACTTTGGAATAGCTTTTTATGATCTTTGGCCAATACTGGTATTAATCGTACGAATGCAAAACCTGATGTACAAAGTTATTACATTGCATCCTAATGTAAATAATAATAATAAAAAATAATTGGGCGGATCGGCTTTAATGCATATTTACCAAGAATAATAATAAGCTAAAACATTCAGGGTATTATTAATATGTTCTGAAGTAAAATTTGGAACTTTAGAAGCATAAGAAATATTTATAATGAAACAAATAGGAACACTCATGGTGCATCAATTAACACTAAACTTAAAAAAACCAAAAACGTGTTATACAATTTACACAGTGAGATTTTACATATCAGTGTGGCACGTGGCAGAGTCAGTGACCCCAACCCCTTGACATATTAATGTCCAAGGGAAAGTTCCATAACAAACAACACTCGTAGAGCATGGGGCGTGCCCGGAAGTCTGGGAGATTGAAACCCGTAAACACAAATTTTCCAAAATAGTGGAATGGGTATTTAACCACGAGGTGCACGTTTCCAAAGGAAACGAATTTTGAAACGAACTAATTATAAAGCATTGCCAGTGTTATATTATATTTCATACATTTGAACAATATTTTAAAGGATTAAAATTACCCTACTCTATTTAACAACGATACTCATTCGATGTTGACTGTGATAAATTTACTAGTTTTCAAATTGCCTCTTATTGCTTTTAAACTATTCTATTTTCAACCATACATTACAATTGAAATATTCATGTTACTCTGATGGCAGTGGTACTACATAAATAATGAGATTACTGTAATCATCTAATTTTAGAAATAAAACAATTTTAAGACTTGAATCAAAGGAAAATGACTTTTATAATCAGCAGTTTAAAGTGTTTAATTGGATAAGAAGTACCACCTATGCATTTAAAATGCTGTTTCCTGAACCCTTCACATTACAAAATAAATAATATTCTTCATCGTACAAAGTTAAATATAACATAAAAAATAACATTGTTCAATTTATGAAACATATTTATATATAACTATGTTCATATGGGGATAAAATAAGAAAGTGGAGATTAAGGATTTGCCATTTAAAAAAATAATCATTATATTATGTTAAATTGATGTAAAAAAGTGATAAAATACAAAAATAGTTGAATGAATGTTCAACCTCTCACACGATGTGGATTTAATTCTTTTAACTAACAGTGTTTACACTTATCACCATCCTCTGCAGTTTCCAGTCGTCACCGGGTCTGCCTGGTACAAAATCTTCTCCACCACTTTTTGTATCCCCATCTTCTCTCTTCCATGATGTCTTCCCACACTTCCCAGCTTCAATACACTCTCCCTCACTCCATCTGTCTCTTGGTATTCTTCTCGGCCTCTTTCTTTGAAATTCATATTCCAACCATTTCTTCGGAATCCGCTTTCCATCCGTCCATCCTGTTCATATACCAGAACCATCTCAGTCTTCCTCTTTCTATCCTTTCTAGCAGCGGTTCTTCTCCTAAGCTATGTCTTATTGTCTGGTTTCATATTCTACCTCTATTGGTAATTCCTTTTCTCGCCCTCAAAAATCTCAATTCACTTGCTTGAAATTGCGTTTATCCCTCTTCTTCATTGTCCACGATTCCGCTTCATAAGTTAAAATTGGTACGTAGAACATTTTATAAATAATTTCTTTGCTTCTTTGGGCTACATCCTTATTGTGTATCAATCCTCCAGTTGCTCTTTAAACATTTCCAGCTTGTCTTCCTCTTTTATTTATGTCTTTCTCGTTTCCTCCATTTTCCTCCAGTACACTGTACAACTATTTAAAATACTCTGCCTTCTTTAAGTCTTTTCTGTACAACAACAGCCTGGCCATTGTTTTCCCTTTCATTCTTGTTATTTACTTATAAATTAAATACAAATTATATATAAACCTAACGATCATAAATAGTGTGATAAAAAAACATTTCAATCATTTTATTCCTAAAAATCATTCCATAATGGACAAACATTTAAATAGTGATTGCAAAAGGCGAAAAAGGAAATCAAAGCACCTATTGGAACGAAACGTAAATTACTGCTCTATAAAATGGAAAGTAAATTAAACCCTCGATTTTGGATTCCAGCCAACCCTTATTTTCATTACTCTATGCATTCCTATTACAACCATACTTTTTTTCTGGGAGTTAAAAAATTAATCCAGTGCTAACATTAGTTTTATTATATTTGAAAATGATATATTCTAAAACAAGAAGTTACTGTGTACAGTTTCCTTGGATTACATTCCCAACGGATTTTTTTTGAGATAATAATTATTAAAACTAGTTAACTGGATTGAAAAGGAAAAGATCTGAAACCTAAAACTAAAAAGCACTCTATGATTATTCTTTTTAAAAGTTCACACATTATCCAATACATTTTAGCATAATGATTAGCATGCTGAAGGTATTTTGAAAGCAATGTTTTCATCATTTAAAGTAACAAGGCATAAATATAATTATTGAGATATTAAATATGACTAAAAGTATAAAATAAATCAAATAATTTCAAATAGGTGCTGATTATAACAGGAAGAATATTAAAATATCCAGTGCAACATTCAATAGATTTTGTATTTAGTAATGTAGGTTTCCAATTTATAATAAGATTATTTACTTTATTACCTTAAAAAGACTTTATTATTAAAAAAAAGTTTTGGTTCTAAATAGTGTTTGGAAACGTTTCTGGTTGGTAATTTAAAACATGTATTGTACGTTAATTTATTTAACGTATTCTTCAAATATCAAATACTTTAGCCTTTAGCCAATGTGTTTGTTTTCATAGGCATTGCAACTAATTTGACATATTCATTACTTATTTTCAATGTTAATTCTGGCTTTATACTGGAAATATTGTGTTTTATTTAAAAAAATATATACATTTGTATTATTATATTTTAAAAAGTTTTTCTTAATATTCACTTAGTATTATAATTCATACTTTTCTTCGATATTTGCCTTTTAATTAAATGTTAGTAAAATGCTTCTATTAACTTTTTTTATTCGATTTTTATTCATTATTTGAATGAAGCAATTTTCCGTTAAATTGCTTCATCGCAACAATTTAATTGTTGGATTTAACAGAGTTATATAATTCACAAAGCAATAGATATTTTATTTTTACTAAAAAATACAAGAAGCATAATCAATTTAATATAACTACTTTCGGCACAGAAATGATGTGCACCCGAGTTTGAAGGCTATTTTCTAAAGAACTAAGAGGCCTACGAAAACTGTAATCACACCATTTTTTTTCTCGTTGAACTGTTCATTATGACATATTCATTTTAACATTTTATTGCAAGTTTAAATAGTTTTTATCCTAGTTGGAACGAAAATAGTACCGGAATTTTAACTAGTTTTTGCTGTACATCATATTTACACCATCATTACTCTAAAAGCCGTTATTGCATTGTATTTACATTTTAATACCTGGTTGATAAGAAGTTTTATATAAGTTTTGTCAATTTCAGAATGTAACTTTTCGAAAAAAAGTTCTTATCAATTCCCTGAAACATTGTTTTCTCGGCTTCTAGACGTCGTAAATTCAATTAATTGCTCCTGTTTTAATTCTTATGAGATGTATAGCTACGGTACATTACTTTCACATGTGTAAGTAAATGAATTGATTTGAAATTGATTTGATTTAAAAGTAACTTTAAATTGATTCAAACTAATATAAAATCACTCCATTTACTTACACATATGAAAGTAATGTATCGTAACTATAAATGCAATAAGAATTAGAACTAGACAAAGTTATTGAATTTACGACCTCTAGAAGCCGAGAAAACAATGTTTCAGAAAATCGATAAAAACCTTTTTCTTAAGATTGATAAAATTTATAGAAAATCTAATGTTTATAAATTTCTATAATTTCTAAACATTTAATCAATCAGACATAAAATATAAATGAAATACAATAATCAATAATAGTAATAGTGGATTAAATGTGACGTCTAGTGAAAAACTAGTTAAAATTCCGGTACTTATTTTCTTTCACCTAGTATACAAATTTCTCAAACTTGTAATAATAAAAGACGTATATTTTATAACGTAAAATTAAATGGGGAAAACAATGGTGCTATTAGATTTTTCTTAGGCCACTTAGTTCTCTAGAAAACAGCCTTAAACCTCGGGTGCACATAATTTCTGCACTAACAGAAGATACTAAGGAAATTAATCAAGTGATTTTAGCTTCAGGTATGGAAGATAATTCATTATTACTATTCATTAGTAAGACGCCGATCGTCTAGATACGGATGAATATTGAGGGGCAAACGAGTGTGATGAGTGTAGATGAACGAGTGTAATCACTGTTACTGAGGTTAACTGTTCCTTAGAAAGAGCTGTTTATTAATAGCCCAATAACCAGGGCAACTAAGAGACCTACAGATTAACGTGTATGGAAGCCTGACACAGTTCTCTTCCCTACACAACATCTAAACTTAAATACTATCTAACATGGACACCAGACTTCTCTAGTAGTGTCCGCGTCAATGGCAACCATTGGGTCGGTATTAAGCCTTCAGACTGCGGAGTGCTTGTCCTAAGTTCGAATCTACAACTGAGCGATCGGTAATGCCACCCACGTGAACTAAAGAGATAAAGTGTATCAGTTTTGTACTATAACAAACAACAAATAAATGGTTCCAAAGAATTGGCACAAACTTTCCCTATATTAAACACTAAAAATCAAAACTTTGAAAATTACCAGTTTGATTCCCAAATAGGTTTTTTTGCCAAAACTAAAAAACTAGTCAAGTTAGAGACATGTGGTTTTACTAAAATGTTTAAAATTGTAATTCATATCTTTTCTGAAAATTTAATAAAATTCTTAGAGCTGTTTTTGAGAAAATTTCTTTTTGTATGTTTTTCCCATAACAATAAAAAAACTAAAATTTCAAAAAAGTGAAAAATTAGTCTGAAGATATAGGTTATATAAACATACATACCAAATTTCATAAAAATTGATCCGTCCATTTGGTCTCCAGCAAACTGCAAATCACACAGACACATAGGGACAGACCCAACATTTTTTTCGAAAAATCCACTTTGTTGGGTTCAGGGGATGCTAAAATGGATTTTTAGACCAACTTGTAAGACATTTTTTGTTGGCTATCACAATACTTTCTCTATGCTAACGCATATGGGAGAAAGTAAAAATAATAGTTAACGGCTAAAAATGCTTAAATGAAAATTATAATTTAATATCACAAAAGAGGTGGTTAGTAAGAAAACAATCCTAAATTAAAATGTGAAGAAAATAACCACTAAACAGTGGAATTATGACAACATAACAATTTATGGTAGAGAACGGTAATCTAAGGCAATAAATATATTTAAACTGGCTGAAAGGACGGATTAGTTGCTTGGGAAGGGGACAGATGCTCGTTGGGCACGAACCCCCTCCCCCACAAACCCCCATCAATGTCCTTTCTTTATTACCAGTAGCTTGGCCATAAATTTCCGATTCAAGCCGTATAACATTATGGATTCTCAAAATTCTTTTTTGATTAACCGGTGTTATTGAAATAAAAATGTCCTTTAATACGAATTCTAAAGTCCACCACTAAAGGAATTTAGATAATTTACCACTAATTACCTAATTTTTTTATGTAGGTTTTTATAGTTGATGTCATTAAAACAATCAATACATACTTTATACGTTATTTAAAGAACGTCTTCAACAAAATTATTATCAGTTTTTGTTTATTTCCAAAAAAAGCTCACTAAATTTGACTCTCGTAAACTTATCGAATACCGGACACTTCGTAACAGTGGAAATATATGGACATTTCGTTACACTTTTTGGGCCGGCTACCAGAGTTGGGTCTTTCCCGTCCGTCAACTGGGTGGATCGAAAACCACCCTCAAGCCGTCCACTATTTTATTAATACAAATTGTACCAAAATACACGCCCCACATAATTCTGCATTACCGTTTGTAAGGAAATTGTTTCTTACTAAAGGAATTTTGTCCTTCAGGGAGTTCCATGTTTTAGACGGAATACACAATGTAAGACGGAATTCCAGTTGGTAAGACAAAGAGGGTGTCAAATGTTGTACTTCCATGAATGTAGCCTACATCCTCTTGGGTATAATACCATCTGACAATAGTATAATCTAGTTAAATTAGCTTTCAACACACACACACATATATATATATATGTGTGTGTGTATTCAAATATATATATATACAGAGTGAGTTTTATGTCCTGGCACACCTGGATATAATTTAAACAGCCCGAGATATCTATGTGAAACCTTGACCCTACCTATTATAACATATTTTCTTAATTTTTCAAGTTGTTGAAAATTTTGCCCCCTTTTCTAAAGGGGGGTAAAGGGGGGCAACTAAACATTTTCAAATACAAATCCCTATCATGTGACCCCTCATTTTAAAGGGAATAAAAAAAGAAATCCAATAATGCAAACTAGAGGTCTATACGTTTATTTTAACAGATTTTATGACAAATTTATAATAATAAAATCAGTAACTGTCTTGTCCTGTTTATCGTAATATGAGTCAACAAATAAAAGTAATAATTCATATTATGAAGTTTTATTTTCTAGTTTAATATATTTCATTTATATGTTAAAATAAATAGATACAGTGTGTTTTAAGGATGTTAACATTATCTTTAAAATTACAAGATAATTATGTTCATATTCAATGTAAATCTACATAAAAAGGATTTTTACTATCACACGATGAAATATCAGTGGTCGACTGTTGTTGTTAAAACTATTATATATTCAGACGGGTAATTTTACATTAAAAAGAAGTTAAATAACTAATTCATCAATTTTTTTCTTGTGAAATCAAAAATAAATATGACCATTTGACAAAATTACAACGTCCTGCTGCGTGCAGCCGTGTCGTAATACTTCGGACCAGTAACATCTCGAACCGCGTGCAGCACCCGCCAAGACATAACATCGACTTATGTACAGGTTGGCATTATGAATTCAGGTAGTACATGGGTAGTAATCGGAGGGGTCGTTCGTGGAATATGACCATTAGAGGGTTTACCCCTAAAGTGTAACGAAATGTCCGGACACTGACTTATCAACAGGAACCATTTAAATATAAATTAATACAATCGGACAAATATATAATTTATTATACGTTTGGATCATAACGGACAATATTATATATAAATCAAAATATATTTGTTCAAACATATTTTCAACAACTAAATGTTTACTTATGACACCATACATTCACATCCTAACACTGGACAGGCAATCTTGAACCCATTGGTTAAATTTCTAAGAAGTAGATGGATTGGTTAACTGAGTGACAAGTTATAGTTCAAACAAACAAAAAAATTTCAATCAGCTGATTTTTACACCAATTCCCCAAACTAAACCTAACCTACTTTAATTTTGTGTTTGTGTCTCTTTTGAAGTCTAGTTCCTTGACATGTTGATTCGAAAAGAAAAGATTCAAATATATAAAGAAAGTTAAACTCTTTGCATCCCACAAAATGATTAAAAACGTATTTAATCATTTTGTGCGACTCAAGAAAAACTGTAATAACATGTTACCGAGGATGGAATCCAGAAGTTGCAACATTTGATGCCTTGGAATCAGATTCTTATTTTACCAACCGGCCCTTTCTCCCAATAATTGCATAAGCTGTTAAAATATCTAAAACTGAAATTAATAATTTCAGAGAGATATAATAATTTCTTATATCTCTCTGAAGATATAAGAAATTATTATCTTAATTTCTTATTTATTTAAAAGAGAATAATAATTTCTTCTGTAAATTAACTTTTTCAGAAATTTTTATTGTGTGGTGTAGACTTTATACAACAGGTATATTATTTACTTATAAAGTGAGACCCATCCCCCATCCAAAACTGGAAGTCGTGCCAACTGGGGGATGGCTCAAACCAGTCAAGCGATAGGATCACAGGCGGCAGTTGGAGGGTTAAATTATAATTCGGCAGCTGAGCAAAAACTATTTATTTTAAACAATAACTGAAATATTCAGAAAAACCGGCAGAAGGCCGCAATATCAAAATTACACTTAAAAAATCAAGAAGAAATAACAAACTAACACAAAATCAACAAAGGCTACAAATACCAAAAATTTACAACACACATGTGCCTATCTGCAGAAATACCAGAGACCCAAAATTTTAAGAAAAAACTTACAATGAAAAATTTAGAAAATTTTCACGACACCAAATAACCGGCAATTTAGCCCATATCCCCTGATTCCATCGAGGCCAAGGAGTAAGCCGGAATCCCTGGGCAGCTCCAAATGAAAAGTAAAAACGTATTAATCATTCCCCTTTTGGTGAAGATTAAAAAAATTAAACAATTAGGAAAAAAATATAGCACGGTACCGTTTTATTACAAACTGACATCTGTACCGGGCTCGTGCCTGGCGATTCGCTTACTTTGGTGGCCGTTGGCTCGGACTCGGTCGTTCCGTGTTCCAGCCTTTGTCTGTCCGGTTGGCCTTCATTTGACTGTCTACGCCTAGAGGCTTCAAGACATGCAAGGCTAGAGACTCCAAAACGTAAGTGTTCATTTTGGTAATTTCTGATATCTAATCACCCTTTTGGTGAAAATACTTTGTTGAAATAATATTCTGGTTTATTTGTCCTTTTCAGGGCATTGTTAAATTTATATTTATTTTCTAGAGCTTTGTTAACCTAGGTTCGAGCCACGTGCTCAATGTTACCTTTTTAGCCTTGATTGCTGTTCATATCTGGTTTTATATTTAATAGTAGTTCTGTATAATATTTTGTTGAGCCTTTTTTCAGTTTGAGTTACCGATTTACCATATTTTTGTTCATTGACAATAACCTTGCCTATCTGTGTAGTTTGATTTTCATTTTATAACCTATTGCTTCCGTATCTATAGCCTAGTTTTCAGTTTGTCATTTTTTTTTAGTTCCATACGTCTTTTATAATTTGTTAAATTGTAAGTTGGTTTAAATTATTCATAGCCTAAAGTTAATCTTTCACTGTCTTGTTTGCTCCATTCATGTTCAGTTTTGCAAAATCATGCACCCTCATATTCATTAGTTGTTATGTATAGTATTTTGGGTTTGGCTGTACGGGTTTTAATGTGCTGTGGTTTGGTTGCAGTCCAGGGTCCTTGAGTGGGACTTTCTCCCTCGGCCTGCCGTCCGGGGATGGTCGACCATCTTCTCTGCTAGCCTGGCCTGAGGACTATGTTGGAGCCTGGTGTCGCCCGCTACCCTCCTACATCTTTGGGGTAGAAGTCTTCTGTCCTCAGGTCAGTGCGTTCCATCTTGTTTTCCCGGCGGCTGAGCTGGGGGTTGATACTAAGTATATAAAAATAAAAAAAGAAGAAAAAAGTGTTTGTGGAACTATTTATGTGGCCTAGGCCTTAACCTGGAACAGTGATTTCATGCAATACAGCCATTGGGACTTATAGGTTTTTTTATTAAAGGAAGGAAAAACTTTTAAAATACACCAAGAACTTTTGATGTCAATATTTATTGTTATTCATTTTAATTAGTTTATTCTGTTGTTATATTTTTGTAGAGTTTATATTTGTTAGGTCCCTATGGTTAAGTTATGTTATTATTTATTTATATGTTTAGGCCTAGTGATTGTTATTTATTTTGTTTGTTAAGGGTATTAGGGGTGTTTGGAAGTGAATTTTTACTCGAATGGTACCGTGTTATATATATTTTTAAATTGTTTAATTCTTAAGCTTTCACCAAAAGGGGATTATTGTTCTTTTGCTTAACTTCTAATTCGGAGCTGCCCAGGGATTCCGGCTTACTCCCTGGCCTCGGTGGAATTATGGGATGGTGGGCTAAATTGCCGGGGTATTTGGGGTTCTCTAAATTTGTTCCTAAATTGTCACTTTTAAATTGTTAAGGGGGTTCGGAAGGTTGTATCTAACGTATGTTAATTTAGCCTACTTTATGTACCTTTTTCTCAAGAACCATTAATTGTATTGACCTGTTTTTATGACACATATTTTTAGAAATGTATAACTTATGAAAGCAAAATAATAATAAATTTGGCCAAAATAATTTTTTGAAAATTATGTAATTTTTTCTTTGAAAAATTTAGAATAAAATTTTCTTTTCTCAGTTATAATTTATCCAATTTTGATTAAATGTTATAAACTTGTATATCTATACAAGTATAACATGTGGTAAAAATTTCAGCCTTCTAGCACTTTTAGTTCCTGAGAAAAAGGTACATAAGCATAAAAAAATCCAACTTTCGGGGAATCGCAATGAAACTAGGCAGTTACTGAATCAGGCTATGTAATCAGGTTTACCTTTTGTCCTAGTAATGACCAGGAGCATAAGATGGATTATTTGGGTCTTCCTCTTCTTCGTAAAGTTCCTCCAGCTTCCTCTTGGCGGCATTTCTTGATTCTCTGGCCTTTTTGTATATCTCCGCATTGTATATATATCCTTTCTGTATATCTCTTTTTGTATATAACGCAGCACCGAAATCTCGCGTCTGAGCGCATGACATGTACTAACAAAATAATTAATAAAACATGTTCTGTTCGTCCGATTTATTTCAAACTTTCGACAAAACGTTCAGGACAGTATGTACTATAATAAAACAAAAAAATGGAAAATCCATATTTTGACCATTTTCAACCTTCCGAACCCCCTTAATAAATTTCTTACGTTTTGGGTGTCTCAGGCTAAACTGCAGGTAGGCCATGTAGTTGTTACTTTTGGTATTTGTAGCGTTTGTTGTTTTTGTAGCTTTGGTTGTTTTCTTGTTAATTTTGTGTAGCTTGTTGGTTAAGTGCGAATTTATATTGTGGCCTTCCGCCTTTTATATTGTGGCCTTCCGCCTGCCAGTTTTGTTGTTCTTTCTTGATAATAAATTAGTTTTGCTCAGCTGCCGAGTTTTATTTTGCCCCTCCAACTGCCACCCGTGATCCCATCGCTTGACTTGTTTTGAGCCATCCCCCAGTTGGCACGCTTTCCAGCTTTGGTGGGGGATAGCTTGTATCACATCCATGATACAATTTCGAAATAAATCGAACAAACAAACTTAATCACTAGGTCTAAACATAAAAATAAATAATACCATAATTTAACCATAGAGACCTAACAAATGTAAAATTTAAAAAATATAACAATAAAATAAACTAAACAAAGATCAACAATAACAATAAAAGTAATGATAAATTTCTCAGAAATTATAATGTATGGTATATACGTGGGTAAAACAACTTTCTTGTTTTTCTTTTTTTTCTTTTTTTTATTTTGGCCATATTTAATTATCTGGCTGGCTGTGTTCCATCCGGAAAAAGTTCATGGGCAGTTCTTAGGCCTAGTCCTCATTAAATTGTTCCGCAAAGCCTTTTTTATTTAATTTTCCCACCCGCAGCTCAGCCACCGGGAACCAAAATGGAACGCACTGACCTGAGGACTGAAGAACAACACCCAGATGTAGGGATGGCCGTGGAGTAGCAACATGTCCTACATCTGCGACAAGGTGCTACATGGACTTTTACCTACGACAAGGTCTCAGACCAGGCCAGGTTAAAAATTCAGCTGGACGGCAGGCCGAGGGTAAAATGTCCCACTCAAGGACCCTGGAGTTTGTGAGCCTCTAGCCCGACATGGTGTAGGGTTTTCAGTGGCTGAGGTAGACAGGTCAACCCGACAGACCGAGAGCTGGAATCACGGAATGACAGAGTTCGAGCCAACGGCCACTAAAGTAAACAAATCGCAGCGCTCGAGTGAACTCAGGCAGCCTGGCAACCCACAGCAAAAAAAGTAACCAGAACTGTACCGGTCAACCGACCCGGTTCAAAAGTTATCAACCATATTTTAAAAAATAAAAAATGATCCCTCGTATTAAAACTAAAACATTCAGTAATTTAAAAAAATAATAACAATATGACAGCAATAGTAATACAAATTATATTTACACATTTCTGTTGCTTGAGATAACAAATATTAGAAATAGTTTTTAAACAAAATGTTAATACTGTATAGTTTTCAATAATAATATTTATTTCCAAGATTAGCCTCTAGGGGGTAGTACTCTTTTTTTCAAGGAGAGGGCGATCTCCTTTTTAACCTTACTCTGCCCATTCCTCATAGACTATTGATCTGTGCGAGGAACTAATTAAGTCCAGTACAGTAGAAGGTGAACGTTACTGATAAATCTTTCAATCTTGGCCGGATTCGAACCAGCGCTATCTCTAATCCAAGCTCAAAGTCATGATGACAGACCGCTCAGTCACTGGCTTGCACAGTGTACATAGATTGAAGAAATATTATTAATATAAAAACATATAAGTATCAATAAAACAAAAATATATACTTAAAATTAGAAATATTTTGGTAAAACAATTGTGAACGTTTTAATTTGCTCTTTTAACTTTCTTTTTGCTGACTTGAGGTTATTTTGAGGGTTTCTAATAATGTTGGCCGTATGATATAATTGAATAGTATTTATTTATTATACAGCTATAAACTTTACTAATGTGTTTTGTTTGAGGTTTGTAGGTATTCAATTTGAAATCTACATAATTTAACTAATTGATTTTAACAAAAATTCACCCTTTTAATATTTAATTTAATAAGTTTTTGTATTCATATTCTTCAAGTCTAGTAATTTTGTGTGTTCTATTTGTGTATTCTATTAATGGTTTGAAAGACATATCATATCATTTCTCCCATTTAATTACACCATAAACAGCATAATTCAAAACAAGAAAATAATACAATCTTATAATATAATGTCAATTAATCTCTTCTTAAAACTGGATCCTAAATAATTCACTAAAATATGAAAACACATTTTGAAAGAAGCATACCACTTTAACAACATATAACATATCTGACAAGACAAATAGATAAATCTTCCTGTGATGATTCAGTTTCAAGAGAAATTCATTCATGAGTGATTCAGTAAGTCGGGGAAGTTGCTGGAATAACAGCAAAACTGCAGAAAGTTACTTTCAAAGTCAAAGAGAAGTGGGCGGACAAAATGAACGGCAGGAAGTACTGAACTTGTTTTCCACACAAGTTAGCTAAGGATGGGCGAAGTGACAGGTGAAATTGATGTCTCTGTTTTATGCATATTTGACCATTAACCGAAATTTATGAATCATCGTACATTTTCATTATTAATCTATAATAATCTGAATCTTGTTTTCCAAAATTAATTATTTTATTGAATGTCTAAAGAACTATCTGAGAAAGATACTAATTAATTTATAAATTTCTTGAATATACGTTTTTTACACAAGTTAAATCATAGATAAAATTATTGAGTGAAAGAACATTTTGGATTTTTATCACCTTATTAACAACTACTGTTATTTTTCAAATATTAAGATTTTAATCAATAAAATAATTTTCCGTTTAACACGTCATAGTAGTTTTTAAAAAAATGGTCACTATAAGAAAAATAGATTAACATTGTTTGCATTATCCATTAAAATAACTAAAAAATAATTTTCAATATTTTTAGTTGTATAGTTGTATAAAAGAAAGAAAGAAAATCAATTTATTTCCCTTTTAAGTTTACAAAGGTTCAAGTTAACAATTTAATATATCGGAAAAGAAAGTTTTACATAGGCTTTTTTATGCCTGTGCGTAAAACTAATCAAATGAACATTACATTACAATTTAATCAGACAAATTAACTTAGAAAGGTACTTGAATATAATTTATTATAAAAAAAAACAACAAAAATATATATTCTATACTAAAAAAAATAATAATAATTCGTTAGATACGGACTATTACATAGAAAACAATAATTAAAAAAAGAAGACATATTCCTATAACAGTGAAAAATAAAAATAGATTAATAAAATAAAGAAAGTAAGTGAGTACCATGATTTTTTTAATTTTAAAATATATATTAGTTACTTATGAGGGTTTGATGCCATTGGATGGAGTCAAGTAATTTAGTATTAGTTACGGAAGTAAAGCAACGAAGAAACAGAGTCAAAGTAAAGTAATAAGTCAAATAATCGTGTTGTCAGGTGTAGATAGACTTGAGGAGGTCCTCCACTTAATAAAATCTGACATGCCATAATATAAATTGGTAATGTCATATACAAGTTTTGAAAGTGATATAATGATATTTTAGTATATAAATATTTGTATTTATATACTGAAATGAATATCCTCAAATGTGATTGAAAACTCTGGTTATTTAAACTGATTTAATTCATAGCTTAGACATAAAATTAAAATGATAATAACTCCAACCAGTATTTGACAAAGAGATATTAAGGTATATTAACAAAAGGGATATTTCAATAATAAAGAATTATATCCGAAAGTGTTCATTAGAATTATAATATTTTGCTCATTAAATAAACATGAATTTAAATGTGTATAATAAGTGTACTTTCAACATTCAATATGTCACTATAATTACAATAACTAGGCGCTGTGTAGGCAATTCACATACACGAAGCGAGGAGTCCTGTAGCCAGATTGCCTATCCAGCGCCGTCACAGTTTAAAGAGGAGACATACTAAAAGAACATTTTGATTTTGTTGTATCACGGCGGATTCGGATAACATTGATGATTTCGCTCATGCACGATTTTTGTGTTTTTAAGAGTATTTTTAATTTGTATTGACCCACCCGCCCACATATACACGTACATTGGTATTGATACCACTGTACGTGTATGGGTGGGCAGATGGGCCAATACCACTGTACGTGTATGGGTGGGCGGGTGGGTCAATACCACTGTATGTGTATGGGTGGGCGGGTGGCTCAGTGGCTAAGGCTTCGGACTGCGGAGGGCATGGTCCAAGGTTCAAATCCCCACTGAGCCAACGGTCGGTACTTCACTCGTTGAATAAAGTTCACGCACAGGCCTGTAGGCCCATGTGAACTGGCGAGTGAAGTTAAAAAAAAGCATATTTCAAATGTTTTCATTTTATTTAACAGCTGAAGATAACATACACACAGACAGACATGTATTCATTCTTTTATAATTAACTTGATATTTGACTGTGCTGCTCTCTATGTTTAACCTAACCTATTTGGACCATTAAACATTTGTTTACGTCGCCAGCTGGTCAATTAAAATTAATCTCCATAAGAATAACTTTGACGCCGTATCGTGAAAAAACCTATTGGAATTTAATAATATCTAGCTCCGTTATGACTTAGAAAAAAAATTATTTTAGAATAAAAAAAATCATCAAAATCGGTCAAGTAATAAGTTCAGAAATTGAGTGAACTAAATGACTTGATTGTTTTAATATATAAAATGATGTTATTTTATAATATTCCAACCTCAATATAACACACAGCTAATTATTGCTGTAGATGCATTATATTTTCATTCTGTATTAAATGTTCCAGACTGAAAAACAGATGTCATTTAAAAAAAAGTTAAATTTAGTCTTATTTTACCAGGCGAAGTTAGGGTTAAGAAGCCCTACCTCTCTAATACTTAACCTGGGGACCAACGGCTTGACGTGACTTCCGAACCACGGGAGCAGCAGGGCAAAAATTGT
Source organism: Stictocephala bisonia (assembly GCA_035578905.1). Classification (NCBI taxonomy): domain Eukaryota; kingdom Metazoa; phylum Arthropoda; class Insecta; order Hemiptera; family Membracidae; genus Stictocephala; species Stictocephala bisonia. The sequence continues at coordinate 710,993 of JAQJVL010000384.1, read as the reverse complement.
TATTGGTTTTATCGGGAATCGAACCCGATTGCGTGGCAACCCAGCGCCTTAGCCGCTCCACTACTCGGCAATAGTGGTGCAGTGCCAGGTACTTGGGGACTAAGTGCTGTGGAGATTTTAGTCAATAGGTTCTATGGTCGGTCCTCTTAATACTGACATGGCGTCCGCCCAATGGTTGAAGTTAGGGCTCAGATGTTGTGTAGGGAAGAGAACTACACTATCAGGTTGTCAGTTTGATTCCACGTAAAGTTTAAGCTCACCCTGACTGTTGGGCTATTAATAAATATACCTTACTAAGGAAGAGTCGACCTTATTTTGTAATACTCTTTCATGTACACTTACCACACTCATTCGTAATAGTAATTATAATAATATTGTAATATTATATTGAAAAAAATACGTTTCATGCCACTGTGTCAGTTCATACATAAAAATGTCATCTTTAGTCATCTCCAACACTTGTTAAAAATAATTTATAATATTCGTTTGATATACGCAGTAACGAAGTAGTTTTAAGCGATATGCGACACAAAGTTTTGTTTTTAAAAGCCCATAAACCAAATAACATTTCCCGGAAACGGCCTTAGTTTTTGCAAACATCTCACTGAATGTTGGCGGAAGTTGGTTTATAGGTTTTGGCGACAAAAACTGGGGGAACTATTTCCGGTTGTAGCAGTGAAGGGGAAACTTTGGTGCGGAATATTGGCTGCCCAAATGTGTTGTTGTCCTGTGTTCTGGAGTTAGCGGCAATTGTCAGTTCTCCCTTGGGACGCCAAGAGTTGATAGTCCTATTGTTTTTTGGCAAAATAGAATTATCAATTTTAAAATTACTATAATATATATTTAATATATTTTCTGCTTTAGTCCATTACGCAGTAGGATCATTTATAATAATTGAAAATGGAATATGTCAATTTCTTATCTAAAAATGTCACCCTAATTTTAAACATGCTATTACATAAAACGTATAATGTTATATAATATGTCTATAGAATCAAGAAGATAAATGTTCTCAATTATAAATAAATATATACAGGGTATCCAGCTTTGACTTTCGCATAATCTAGAGGACTGTTTGTTAGATAAATACAAGCAAATAATGCCATATAACATGTGTCATATCTCCATTAACTTTTTGTCTTGGAGTAGTATAGTAGTGGGTCATTACCACTGCACGTGTGTGGGTGGGTCATTACCACTGTACGTATATGGGAGGGTGGGTGAGTCATTACCACTGCACGTGTGTGTGTGGGTGGGTGTTTTTTTTTTTTTTTTTTTTTTTTTTACGAAAAATCGAATATCTCAATACCGTTTGACTTACAATACTGATTTTTCGTATGAAAATTTACCTTAAAAATGTATTTGTTGTTGTTGTAAAAAGGCTCAATGTCTATTAGTTTCAAAATGGTGGCTGTCTAAAGATATCAAAGTAAAAAAAACCACGTATTTAACAAAACAATTAAGACTCAATATATTTAGACTAGGGCATGCAAAGTTCAACAATATACAAATTTAATAGATCGGTTGATAAATATTAGAGAACATTTATTTTTTGTGACTGATAGCATTGTTATCTCATTACTCTTTACAAAGATAACAATGCGTTCAGTAACACAAAATAAATGTTATCTGTTTATTATTCAACCGATATTTTAAATTGGCATATCGTTGAATTTCGCCCTGTTATACAAATATTGAGTCTAAACTTTTTTGAATAAAATGTGTAGGTTTTTTTATTATTTGACTTTGGCAGTTTTATACAGCCGCCATTTTGAAACCAATAGTTCTAGACATTCGGCCTTATTACATAAAATGTATCTGTTTAAGGTTAACTTTATTAAGAAAATTCAGTATTGCAAGTCAAAGTGTTTTCGAAATATTAAGATTTTTTTAAAAACACATATAGACACACAGCCAAAAAACGAATCGAGATAAGACACATGTTACATGGCATTGTTTGCTTGTATTGACCTGAAAAACAATCCTCTAAAATACGTGACAGTCGAAGCTGTATTTATATATCGTATGAATTTCAAAGCCAGCTGGCAAATTGAAAGGAGAAGGGATGACAAATTAGAAAAGAGGGATGAATAAATTATGGAGTGCAAAATACTAGTGTCTTAAGTATATAAATATTTATCTGCCGTTTTACAGCTAAATCCAAGTTTCACAACCATTCAACACCTGCTTCTCCGATTGAATGAAGGCCATCTAATTCCTCCTGAAAAGGACGCAATGGGCAGTCATTAACTATGTGATCCATAGTTTGAGTTTCGCCTCCACAATCGCATGACTGACCATTTGCCACAAACATTTTTATTTACTTATTTGAACTATGAATTCTAAGAAAAATTTGCTTAACAAGAATTTTTTCTACAAAAGTATACCAGTGAGGGTTATATTTATTAATGAAAATGAGACTTTCATTTGTAAAAAAATTCATTAACAAAACATGATTTTCTTATTTTTTTCAACTTCGGTGATGTTAATCAAGTTTCTAATTAAGGAACTGATCAAAGAATATAGTTAGTAACCCACTGAATATCATTAAGATGATCTTTGCAGCTTGGTGCATCATGAACGAAATGGTTTTGAGAATTCTGATCTAAATTTTGAATTTTTGTAAAGAAAATGTTATACCTATTATTGCCTTTAGTATTTTATTTTATAGGATTGATATATTTTAAATCATTGAAAGTCATTATGATCTAAAATTGACTTCTTGCACAGTCTCATCATATTATGTAAACTGCAAAAAGTTTGTTCTCACTCATATTGAAATCTCCAGGACCACTCAAGAGATTTTGACGACGTTTTAAGGGAAAATAGCTTTTGTATCGTAGAGAACCATTAAATAATTATTTCTCTCAATTTTATTCCAAAGAGGTAAACATCCATCAATGTACCCTTTTTTCTGATAAAAAAGACGTGATTACACCACTTTGAATCAATCTTAAACAGACTTATAGAGTTTAGGGCTTAGACTAAATTTCTTTTAATCAGGAGAACGGCAGTGGGCTGAGTTTTATATTGATGTGAATGTTTATAACCATGGAAAAATGGGTAATAAAGTATAGAGAACTACCTCATATCGAAGCAAGTGCTAGAATGAGTTTTTAGGGGCAGTTTATAAAATAGATAATGAATTGTGTCGTGGGTCGTAGCTTTTAAATGCAAATATGACCTAATAGAAAATTGTAATGAGCTGGTTGCACATGGGAGAAGTATTTCTGTTTGGAAATTGCGGGGTGAAAGATTGATGTTTGGTTGAATAGCTTCAAAGGCCACTCAGGTGGGGTGGAGGTTATTTAAAGCTCACCTTCTTGTCTACTTTATAATGTTGATGGGAAAAAACAAAAATACGTTAGAAAAATTGAAAAGATTATAATTATCTTTTAACATTACAACCACGTGTGTTCTATAAATATTATGTTTTAATCTGATTTATAAAGCCTTAGTAAAGCAATAACTTTAATATCTTGCATAAATAACTCTATAATAAGACCTTATTAATTATTATTATTATTTTTCATAAGTAAGATGCTGATCGTCAGTATATTGGTGAATATGAGAGGTGAATGAGTGTGAATGGAAGCATGTACTCATTGTTACTAAGTAAGGTTGACTATTCCTTAGAAAGAGCTATTTATTAATAGCGCAAAAGCCAGTGCAACTAAAGGACCTACATCTTTACATGTAGTCCGAACCACGTAGTGTTGGTCTGATTTTCAGCTAACTGACAAGCCTGACACTCAGTCCTCTTCCCTACACAGCATCTGAACATTGACTACCACTCAAAATGGACAACCCAAACTTCTCTAGTAGTGTCCACGTCGATGGTAACCATTGAGTTGACGCCGTTTCTGTATTGGGAGGACAAAGCTTACAATATCCTCAGCACTTTATCCCCTAGTGGCTGGATTACAGCACTGCACCACTAGTGCTAACATTAAATTTAATAACGAAATCATATTTTTAAGTTTTTTATGAGTAAATCGATCAAGTTGCTATTTTGACTTGATAAATAAAAATATAAATAAATAAAATAATGCTAACCAAGCCATGTTCCACCTTTACAATAAAACTCATGTACCGAGAAGAATTAAGTGAGGATAACCTTTATATATTATGCAGATAAGTTGTCATACATTTATTTCTAATGCTAATTCATTTTCATAAATAGACATGTTCTGGTGGTGTTTGGTTGGGGAATCGTAAAATAACTTAAGTAAATGGCTTAATAGCTTTCCAGTTTCAAGCGACTGAGCCTAATGATCAGTACTATAAAACAATAACCTACAGTGGGTCATCCCCTTCCAAGTGGCACGAGGAAATGATATTAAGAAGAAGAGAATTGGATTTTTTGTAGAATAATAGGTCAGATGGAACTTGTGGGTTTAATTTTGTTTATATCAATTATCTGTCAACAACTATAGAATATAAAGGGGCACCCCTAACACAATGTAATGTCACCAGTTGGAGATAATACCATAACTACTTAGGACTTGAAATATCATCAAACTACAGCTGTATACAGTAAAATAAATGGTTCGAAAGAATTGGCTAAAACTTTAAACACTAAAAAATGAAAACTTTGAAAATTACCAGTTTGATTCCTAAATATGTTTTTTGCCATGTATAAAAAAACTAGTCAAGTTAGAGACATGCGGTCTTTACTAAAATATATCGAATTGTAATTAAAATCTTTCCAGAAAATTTAATCAAAATCGATCGTCAGAGCTGTTTTTGAGAATATTACATTTTTGTATATTTTTTGCCCATAAAAAATTTTAAAATGTGAAAAAAATGGTCTGGAGATATTGTATAAACACACATTCATAAAAAAGTTTATAAAAAGGTTTAAAAAAAAAAAAAAACACTTTTTGGGTTCAGGGTACCCTAAAATAGATTTTTAGACCAACTTGTAAAAAACATCTTTTTTTTTTGACTATCACTATACTTTTCCTATGCTAACGCATATGGAAGAAAGTAAAAGTCTATAAATTATTCCAAAAGATTATGTAATCAAGACATTATTTGATCAGGAGGGTTGGTCTGTCTTCAGGTCTGTTTTTTTTTTTTAAGAACACAGATAAAAAAGGTACTTACGAAGCTTACTTATGGTCGTAATGGAAACCTCAGTGGCCGTTATAAATAGATTACAACTAAAGTACATCTTTATACGTATGTATTATAGTTATTACGATATTCCTTGAGGGTTTGAGGGGAGTAAATGAGAACTATAACAATGAGCTGCAATAAACATTCACGTGTATGAAGTCAAGTTAATGGCAATTCTAGGAATTTAAAATTTATTACTTGGTTGATTTTTAAAAGTTTGGTATCAATTCCATTGGTATTGTTTGAACATAAATAACAAATATTTATAGTGTTCATTCAAGTGCTCAGTCGAATAAAGATATTTTTAATAATATTATAACAAAAACAAGATTTATAAAATGAATAAATACAAGAAATTAAGTAAAATAAAAGGAATTTAGTTCAAGATTTCACGCAACTGTTGGTAGTAGTATCATAGATCCTGCCTCACTAACACACATACAATGTGTTTCCCTCCCTGCTGACTTAGATAAGCAAATACCATTTAGCAATAGCTCAACAACCAAGGTAACTGGTTACTGTAAATGCATCCTCAGCTTCATGTAGAATCCGACACACGTAGCTGTAAAATATTCATAAAAAATATCAGAATAGTTACAAATTTGTTTTTGTTTAACTTTACTTTTTCAAACACATGAGCAAATAATAACATTTCAATTTATCTCCTTTAGTTAAATTTAATTGAAAATAAAATAAAATAGAACTTCCTCAAAAAAATAAAAATATCAACTTGTTTTCAAAACACTTTATTTAAAATTAAAAACCAAACTTAAAAAACTTTTCTCCAATAATGGAATAAAATAAAATATACTTTTAATCTATCAAACAATTGATAATTTTTAACATCTTCTTAATATTCCAGATTAAATTCTTTTATATAATTCTGTTATTTTATAATTGTATTTCTTTATGTATGAATATTAATGACTTTATGTATGATTCTGCCTAAGGAATTTGCAAAACAACAATACTTGTAAAACCAATAGTTATTTTGAATTTTTAAATATTTTTTTATTACTTATATCTGACATAATTTACTGAAATGCTACTAGAAGAGCGACACTTAAAAGAAAATAAAAACTAAGAAACATTTACTAGGTTTTGGTGTGGACAGCTAAAACAACAACCGTAAAGTCCCTTCCTGGTAACGTCCGTATCCTGCAAGCCAGTGTGTACCAACGCTCCGTCGGTCTGTATCCTGCAAGGCAGTGTGTACCAACGCTCCGTCGGTCCGTATCCTGCAAGCCAGTGTGTACCAACGCTCCGTCGGTCTGTATCCCGCAAGGCAGTGTGTACCAACGCTCCGTCGGTCCGTATCCCGCAAGCCAGTGTGTACCAACGCTCCGTCGGTCTGTATCCTGCAAGCCAGTGTGTACCAACGCTCCGTCGGTCCGTATCCTGCAAGGCAGTGTGTACCAACGCTCCGTCGGTCCGTATCCTGCAAGCCAGTGTGTACCAACGCTCCGTCGGTCTGTATCCCGCAAGCCAGTGTGTACCAACGCTCCGTCGGTCTGTATCCCGCAAGCCAGTGTGTACCAACGCTCCGTCGGTCTGTATCCTGCAAGCCAGTGTGTACCAACGCTCTGTCGGTCCGTATCCCGCAAGACAGTGTGTACCAACGCTCCATCGGTCTGTATCCTGCAAGCCAGTGTGTACCAACGCTCCGTCGGTCTGTATCCTGCAAGCCAGTGTGTACCAACGCTCCGTCGGTCCGTATCCTGCAAGCCAGTGTGTACCAACGCTCCGTCGGTCCGTATTCTGCAAGCCAGTGTGTACCAAAGCTCCGTCGGTCTGTACGAGTAGCATATTTTCCAGAGGAAAATTCTGCAGCGTCCTCGACATAACACTTTTACACAGGGACCTGATAGCCGATGCGCATTGGGGTGACAGTAAGTCGTTGAACTGGGACGTAGACTTATCGGTACAACCGTAGATGACGTTGGCGAGTTTCTTGTAAAATAGGTTCATCAGTACGTGTTTGCTCTTGCGTTTGAGAACGAGTCGTTCCATCAGTCTTGCCAAAGAGCCAACGTAGATTTCCGGTTTGAGAGATACAATTACAAAGTTGCTGTCTACGTCGTTGACGTGTCCGATTTGATTGTACACACAAGTCATGACATTTTGTTGTGGCTGTCGTGAAAACGTGGAATCTAACGTGAAAACGTGGACAGGGGACAAAGCTAACAACGAGAATCTACAAGCTAAAAACTAAAGTCGAACTTACGTTGCTTCCAGAGAACAGTAGATTTAATCCAAACGCGCCACCCGACACGTAAACGTCGCGCACAATCACTCACGCTGCGCGGCACAGCACAACTTCTAACAGGATTCCCGAAGGAAAATTGCCGACCTCCGAACAGTAGTGGAAGAACGGTTCAAAGAAGTGGCGGACCCAATTCAGCAAAAGGCGGCGGCCGAGAAAACCGTTTGACGAAGTATTTACGTGGAGCTCTATTCCACACAAAATTTACCGCAAACAAGAGGGATGAAAACCAATCAGGGAGCTTCGGAGAGGAAGCAAACGTAACAATGTCACCAACACCTGTAAATTGCAGAAAACATGTCGATCAGACCTGACGGAAGATCTTGTTTCAACAAATAACGGTTATTTTATTTCTAATCCAAAAATCTACTTTTTGATTTGAGGGGCTAAGAGTCTCAATTTGTATGAAAAACCACAAAATTTCGATTGAAATTTTATAAAATTAACTACTTTTATATTGTAAGAACTTTTAAATATTTTATATTTTCTATAATCAATGTAACAAAACATTGTTACATAGTATTGATCTGATTTTCAACAAATTGACAAGCCTGATATTCAGTTCTCTTCCTTGACTAGCACCCAACTAGGACACCCCAGACTTTCTAGTATTATCTACGTCGATGGCAAGCACAGAATGGACCCGCAAATAACTGGGTTATATCTACGTTGTTGTAACCTTTACAGAACATCATAAGATGATTTATTGTCATGATCTAATTAAATTAGATTTAAATTGAGTTTTTATTTACTTTCAATACTTTTAGATTGAAGCTGATGGAGAAGTAGTAAATATACAGTACAGCTATACAGTAAGTAAATATTGGCAATATCCGAGCTTAGGAGATGATATAAACTCTTCACAACATTCAAGTTGATAGATTGAAAAACTTGGTTCGAGCTACAACCAAAGGTGAACTTGGGACAGTTCAGAGCCTCGATAAACCTCCCATATTTCCTCTTCATCTCTTCTACCTTCCATTCTTTATTAGGGTTATTCGTTTAAGACAAAATAATCCAATATGTATTTTTAAAAATGTTTAATATTGTTTTAATACTGATTCAAGGTTGAGTTTTAATATCTTTAATATTTCTTTGCTTTGGTTCTATCTATAGCAATGTCATTGTAAGACATAACATATTTACGGATTCTTGTAAGTCTGTAGTTTTATTCCTTTTTTTATTCCATTAAGTCGGCACTGAATTTGCATTGCTATAACCCAGTTACTTGGGGTCAAAGTGTTGTGGAGATTTTATGAGATAATTACTCTGCTCGGTCCTCTTAATACCGACATGGTGTCAGCACAATGGGTGCCATCGTCTGCCACTCCGAATATACGTCTTGAATAAATGAACTTCTATTGGGGCTTTGACTCTCCGGCTCAGTTATAACCTTGGTCTCAAACCGTCACATAAATAGCTTTCATCATCTGATTATGATTATTGAATTTAGAAAGTATAGTAGACATCATTATTATATGAGGAGAGTGTCGCAGTGCTGTAACCCAACTAGTTGAGGACAAAATGTTGTGGAGATTATAGTTGATAGATTCTACGCTCGTTCCTCCTTATACGTACATTGGTAATGCTCTTCATTACCACTGTACGTGTATGGGTGGGTGGGTGGGTCATTACCACTGTACGTATATGGGTGGGTGGGTGGGTCAGTACCACTGTACTTGTATGGGTGGACTATTTAAATATATATATATATATATATATATATATATATATATTTAAAATTTAAAATGCTTGTAGGTTGTAGGTGAGAGGTTCTCTGTTGGGTCCTCTTGACACCAACATAACGTCCATTTATGGATGTTGTCCACCTGGGGTGTCCGTGTTGGGTGGTGGTCATGGTCCGGATGTTGTGTATAGATAGTTGTGTTGTGGACATGGTCTCCACCCAATGGTTACTATCGGCAAGGATACTTCTAGGTAAGTATGAGGTGACCATGTTTGGCAATAGATAGATTCGGGTGTTGTCTAAGGAAGAGAACTTAGTATGCTTGTCAATCGGCTCAATATTAGATCAATACTACGGGCTTCGAATTCCACATAAATATGTAGGTCACTTAGTGGAACTGGCTATTAGGATGTTAATATAGTCCTTTCGGAGTATAAGTTGAATTCAGTTAGTAATCAGACTACACTGATCACCCACTCATCTTACACAAAAATAATAACTCCTATTCACCTTAAAGTAAGCTCGAAAATAATTGTGTTCACGCCTTATAACTGAGGATAATCTAAGGATTGGTTTCTGGTTCAATAATGATGATTTTTTTTCCATATGAAATAACATCAATGTGAAAATCATTAGGTATGCATTGTTTATATGTATGTTTTGTGTATAAAGTTTCGTCTTGTTTTTCATTCAGCAGTACGGATTTTTAATATTTTAAGTGCATTAATATTAAATGTAGGATCATAACGAGATGTATTAAATACCTACAAAGGCAAGACATTGGATCTGAAGAAAAGAAATGTGAGGTTCGATTCCCGCTCCATTTCCTGGAGCAATTTCAAGGGCCGTTAAATTGAAGTTACGACTTCTTATTCAGTGCGGGTGATATAAGCCGTCTGCTGAGTCTGAACTGTGTAGGCTGATGTTTGTAGGACTGCTGTATACGAACGACTGTTTCTCAACGTTACTTAAGGGATGACCATGATCAATTTATTTTCAAATTCAATTTTTTGTTATAAATTGTAAGATGTAGTTGTATTTGTGTAGTTTAATTCGCTTTTTGAATAACGAAAATCTAAATTGGGTAATGTTACACTAATACACTCAAGTGGAGTATCAAATTTAAGGAATTCGTCTTTTAATTACTAATGTAACATCAGAGTTCTCCAATGCCCAAAAAAACAAAATTCATATTCATACCACTTAGTAACCTGGAAGGTAGAGCAACAACAAACGATCCTCTGGGAGATATGGATGATATCTCTTCAGTTTCCAAAAATCAACTGAGCGAAGCTCGGTCTCCCGGTACAACGCCGTAAATTGTAAAACAAACAAATATTTTATGATTCACATTTATTGGATTCCCTCATAGTTTCTAAGCTATCATTTTCCAGTGACCTTGACTGGAGGGTTACGACGGTATCGCAATATAACGGCGTCAAGCAACATAAAGCGTGGCTGTTCCTTGGGTGGGTGACTATCTTAGAGATCTCGCACTTTCACGCAGCCTGCCTGCCCGGTCATTGGTGGTGGTTCGGAAGTCACCCTCAAGCCATTCATCCCCAGGTTGTGTTAGATAGGCCTTCTGAGCCATAACTTCATCTAGTGAGGACATCCTTTATCTTCTTTTTCACCATTTTACAAATTGATAAAAAAGGCGATTTCAAGGAAAACCAACAACCCAAATTAAGAGCCCTTTTTTCTTGGAGGCCATGAAAGTAATGTTTGTATGAGAGGCTAGTATTGAGCGGGTTGAACTTTCCTTCCTCGACCCAACGTTCCATGCATTGTGGAAATGTCACACCCACCTTTCACGAAGCCCATTTTACCTGGAAGGTCGATACAATGTAACCAAGTTATCGGAAACCAAAATTATTCTACTCCGCCTCATACAGCAACTTTAATATTTAACAATTGAAAAATATCATTAATAATCTATATGCATTGTTGACCTATTATTGTAAACAATAATAAAATTGACAATAATTGTTGGTTATTTTTTTTCGGGGTTCTAACCTAACCTAATCTAACCTAACCTAACATAATCTAATCTATTATGATCAATTGATCATCACAAAATAAAAAAGTCCACATGTTTAGCTTATGAAAAGGATAATGAATGCCGCCAAATATTTTTATAATCCAAACTCGAAATAGGTGGGAAAATATAAAAATTTTAATCAATTATAATTATGTAGGTTATCCAATTAATAATAACTATTATGCTTCTAATTATAGTTAGTATATATATTTAGACATATGTTGGTATATTGTAAGATATACGAGCAATAATAACAGGAAATATTGACATAATATGAGTTTTACAAACCGTATCGATGTTTTATTTAGTAGTAACTGAACATTATATTTTACTATCAATAACTATTTTAGAATGGTTTTTAAATCAAGACCATGACCTTGACGTTGCAGTCAGATAGTGATGTTCATTGGACCAGAACATTATTTCCAATCGTATTTACTATATGTTTGTTTTATCCATAATCTTTTAGAACGTTTTTATATCTAGGTCAAAGCCATAACCATCCTTCCGGATATTGAAGTAGATCAGTGGACCCAAATATTATTTTTAATCATTTTTCCTGTACATCTGTTATCCATAATTTTCTGGAATGGTTTTATAGCTAAACCATGATCGTAAAGTTACTTTCAACAGTGATTTTTGTTAAACTTGAACGATATTTTGAATTGTAATTAATTTCAACATAATTATTTCGAATACCTTAGGTCCCAGCCGCAAGTTTCTTTCAAGTCATGAGTTAGTAATGGAATCCAATGTTTACTTTTAGTTCATGTACAGCTGATTTTTGTACTATCATATATATATAGTATAACGATTTTTAAAGACTATATTAAATTGGATTTGGTAGAGCCAAATACCGAGTGGTCTAAGGTGTCAGGACTGTTTACCTGGGTTAGGCACATGCTGTGCAAAACGTTTAAATAAAAAGACATTGCTACAAGCCTTCCGAATTCAGTTTGAGAAGGTTCTGGTCTTGTGGGCCTAGTGGGTCGTCTCTTTTAACGAGTTGTCTAGTGCCACAGTGTCCAGAGCAGTGCAGTAAGCAGGAAGCTGGCTCCAGAAAATATAGATCCACTCGGTAGAAATAGATACACTGTAGAAAATTACAAGAATTACAAATTACAGGCTGACAACAAATATGGAAACACTTTCACAACTTTTGTATGACTTCACTTGTAACTGTGAAATCTTGTACATGACCACGGTTACAAAGAACATACTTTTTGACGCCATTAGCGATATTTCATCTTTTCAGGGGGACAGTTTACAAGAAGTTGAACGAAAATCTTCAACGTAAGTCTAGGTTGAGTTCATTATCAAAAGAAAGGTATATTGAAGAGAATTCAATTACCGGACTTCGAAAAGTTTATGCTTTCCAGAGTAGCGGTCATTTGAATTTCAAAGTAACTAATTGAAACAGTTTTATTTCTTCGCTATTTAATGGTTTTAAGTAAATTATTCTTATCAAAAATTATACTTTATAAAACACAATTATTAAAAAAATTCAACTATCAATTATCTGTGTAAAAATAACGTTGTTGTGAAAGTGTTTTCATACTTTCTTCTACGCTGTATATGAGACTAGTGGTAGAGGTAACCATCCCAGTGGTGTGTCGGTGAATGAGAAAGAACAGGGTCGATCTGGCAGTAGAGTGATTCCCAAGGGCGTCATGCCCCTCTGGATGAGTATGGTAGATTTTGGTATCACCAAAATAAAAAAACTAAATTTTGCTAATGGTTGAAATTAGTTATGTATATAAACAAACGGAATATTATGTTAAGTAATGTGCTAATGAAAGAAAGTAAATATCTGTTATTACTTAAACAATATTTCTTTTCTACTGAACTTCGAATTTATCCGAACGCCTTAGCCATATTAATTCTATCTTTCAAAACATTTTGAGGCTAACATACTCTTTCTTTATATTTAAAAACCATCGGTATTAGAGTTTCACTCCCAAACATCTTACAACGTTTCAAACAAGTATTTTATTAGTGACCAGATGGCCAACTGTAATCTGTCTACTAAGTTCTTAGGGATTCACATTGACTCTGATCTACAGTGGAATTCTCACATACAATTTTTATGTAAGCAGCTTAACTCAGGCACTTTCGCTTTGAGATGTTTTTCATTGTTTCCTTCTAAAGATGTTCTTACGCTGGGTTATCACGGTTTGTCTGAGTCCCGGCTGAGATACGGCTTGACCTTCTGGGGCTTTTGTAAAACCTCCCCCTTTACCGAAAACCCTTTAGAATGGTTTTTGTTCAGCAGAAGAGAGCTATGAGAGTCGTCTAAGGGATGGAGCCCGGGGATAGCTGTGCAGAACGATTCTGATCAAGTGGGATTCCACATTGCCTTCCCTTCTCACGTCATTCTGCAGTTTTTGTTTTTCTCAATAAGCACATTTTCTCCTATGAAAATCACGACCAGAAACATGTTTCAAATGCAATTTAATTCAAGACAAAACTTAGATTGAATATTTCTAAGAACTCTATTTATTTTCTTTGGTCCCAAAAATGCTTCATTCTCTGCCAGTTCAGATTGCCAATTCAGATTAAAAAAAGTTATACTTGTTTAAAAAACTCATTAGGATAAATTTTATTGGGAAAGCTTTCTACTACCTTTGGGAGGGTCCTGAGGGACACTTGTTAGTGTAATAAGTTTGTTTAATAATATTTAACAATGTTTATACAAAAATAATAATATTATTAGATTAATTAATGCCTAACAAATAAAACTATCTAATGTCCAGTTGTACGAATAAAGCATTTATTTGTTTTATATATTTATTTATCTATAACAGTCAAGGAAGCTGTTATAATCCAGGTTAGGGCCGTAAAGTACGCCAGAATGTGGGTTTTCATTGGGCCGGAACATTATTGTAAATCGTATTTCCTGTATATACATTGTCCATTATTTGCTTTGAATCAAGGTCTGAACCATGCAGCCTTCCAAACGGTGATGCTCAATGGACCCGAACATTATTTTCATTCGTTTTTCCTAATCACATATTTTCCATCATTATCAGGATCAATTTTATATGTAGGTCAGGGCCGTAAAGTTCCATTCGAATTGTAATGTCGTTTACAGAACTCGGATATGATATTCGATTATTATTTTCAATCATATTTACCGAACATCTCTTATCCATAGTAACCTGTTTCTCATACCCATAAGACGTCGTTACAATATTTAATGCATCGTTTTTTTACTAAAAGTATAGTTCAAAATTAACCTTACTACCTTAAATATAATAATGATAATTATAACAATATAACAATAATTTTTGTATATTTACTTCTCATTAAATTTATGGTCCCATTCAACCTCATAGAAAATAGTTTCTCAACCATAAACCCGTTTTATCAACCAAGTAAGTTCTTTCCTCAAATTTAATTGTATCACACGGTCTTCTCAGACATTTGTCAGTTAAAAGCAGAAAAATAAAACAACAACCCTTCAAATTAATTTGTAAGAGTATTTTGTAGTTGAGTGGCATAATTTAGCATCCAGATTAAACTATATGTACTACTGATTGTGTATATTTCAAATCATAAAAATAGTTTCGTTATACGTCCAGTGTTTAATTCTGTGTTTTATATTGTGATACTGAACCATTTTAGTGTTTATCGTAAGTAGAACCTCGTTAATCCGAACTTCTGTAATTCGAACGTCCACTAATCCAAATGCCACCACAAGGAAGAAAAAAGTGCATGTACACATCTTCATTGATTCAGAAGAAAATGTCTAACTGTGTAAATGTATGTATTGATTATTTTCCAGTTTTTATAAAAATATTTACCAGGTTCAGTTTCTCATTTTTATTATAAAGCAGGATTATCAAATATATATGATGAGCAGTATATTTGTTATTTACTGTAGTTAATGTTTATATTTTATGTACGTTGTTGAATAAACAATACAATCTTTTACACTGTAAAGCATTTCTCTCTTTTCTTTAAACCTTAAGTATGATCTATTTTAGCCATATTTTAAATTTTTATGTGAAAATATCAATATGTTCTGTAATACGAACGATTTGATGATTCGAAAACTCCCCGGTTTTAATTAGTTCTGATAAAGAGGCTCTACTGTAGTACCTATTACCATAAGGTGATAAATAACTCTATAACAACCACCAAAATATGAAATTTACTGAGTGTAAAATACCTGTCATCAATGCTCAAACACCTATCAACAAATTTACCAGCGCGAAATTTATAAAACAAAGTAAATAACTGATTATTATTATTTTTAAAAACTACTTTTGTTTTTTTGTCACTTAATTATTCAAATCCTTATATATATAATACATGAATCAGTTTTTGTCAACGAGCTCCTCCCTTATTTCTTGATTAATTTAAGCAGTTCAGATGCGAACAAATTTACCACTGCTCGTAGTTGTGCAATAAGTGTACAATATTTTTCACCCTTGAGGGCTCGGAAAGCCCTCAAAGTACGTTTTTTAGTCATAAAATATGATGGAGAGAGATTTAAATGAATCAAAAAGTAACAGCTGTTTAAATGAAAATAATGATTTACAAAAAGTATTAACAGCTTTTGGAATGTAAGCAATGGTGTTTGGATTAATATGATGGAGGTTAGATATTTGTTAATGTTAAACCAGGGCCTTCCTACCTTTGTAAGCATAGTTCTATTCACATTCGATTGTAGGGCTCCACTCTACTGCATTGTAGGGCTCCGCTCTACTGCATTGTAGGGCTCAGCTCTACTGGACTTGAAGTTTCCAATGGTAATCTAATGCAGTTATTTTATGTATTAACATAAAAAAATGAAGTAAACACGTTTGAAATAGGCCAAGCAATACCATTGGGTCTTTATACTAACAAATAGCTAGCAACACAAATAATGTAAGTGAGATACCGTAAATAAATTTCATGTTTTCTTTATACAGTTAACCTACTATTATTTGTCACCAAAATTCACAGTCCGAGGCATATGGCCGAGGTGTAATGAGCGCAGCGAGTGACGGGGTTGGCACGCGAAGCCTGCAGGGGTGTCTCCCAATTTAATAATGTTTTTATTACATCATGATGCCAAGGCGTTTAATAATTAAGAATAATCACTGTATTAAAAATATAAATATAGAACATATTACGTTAAAATTACAGCATGACCTAAGTAAAATAGTTTTGTTACAAAGAGGGTGTTGAAAGAGGCTCAACAGATGAAATAGAACCTGTCTCAGCAGAGACAAATATTTACACTGGAGTCATTAGATGGGGGAATTAATCTTCCACCAAACGGCTAATCTATCAGACGTCGTGGCTTAATCAGCTGTGAGGGAATGGTTAGGGTTTATACCTTTTTTACTGGTGTCCAGTTTAGTTCAACTTATTTATTTACATTATTCCACTAAAACAGATAGTTGGACAAGGTTTAGGAATGTACTTGTAGGGATGTCGGGCGGAATGAGGTACTAAGTGGAAATTGACTTTTAAAAATAAGTTAGGCTAATTATTTAAGCTGCATATTTTTTTATAAACTCACTGTAATGTTGTTAACACTATTTTACAATTCTATCGTTTTATAAGAACAAAAACAAAAGGCTTTTATTAAAATATCAAACTGTATCAATTGCCCCATTCTGACCCTAGTCCGGGCCGTCATTACAAAATTAGTGAAATTAATAAAAAAACATAATTTAATTGTAACTATTAAGTAGTGCTTAAAAGTCGTTTTAAGTTAATATTCAAAGATGAAGAAGTTAATCTAATTGGCAATGTTCGCACATGAATATAGCCTCATCATCTTCGCTATCCACTCCTGCTCAGGAATTGTGGGCCCATTTCCTACACAGAGAACAAGCAACCCAGCCCTCGCCAGATTTAGGGTAGACATCACCACAGTACAAGCATTCGTAATGTTTTGTTTCTTGGTTTTCCCATTCTTATTTTGATTCATTCCCTTAGCTTTTCCAATCTTATTTTGGTTTTCAATTTTAAAAAGTCTTTGCCTTGCTCTGTTTTCTTTAGCGACATCCTTTTCTTCTTTCTCTTCTATTGTAGTCTCTAACTATCGTTTGTACGGTGAGTCTGTTAGGACAACAGTCTTCCTCTTCATCCAGTCGTTCTTTTTTTACTTTTTTGGACTTTTGGGATAGGCATTATTATTTCAGGTGAAACGGTAAATACAGTCAGTCTTGTCGGTCATCATCCAGGAGCACCCAAGAGTAGACTTAATGTCATCATTAAATCGGACCTTTTTAGTTGGACTGCTATCGTGGTTCGAAACTTCACTCAATTCACCCTTATCACTCGAAGTTGATGGTTAGTCCTTTTCAATTGTTACGCTTGTCGAAGATGATTCCAATTGTCCTTTTTCAATGAGACCATCCACTTTGATGAAGGCACAGCAGCTTGTTCAATGTCAGTTGTGTCTGCCGGAAGGAAGTTACATTCCTTGAAAACAGATGGGTCGGATGGAGTGTGTATCTCTGTAGCTCTAAAACCACTCATTGCTGTCCCTATGGTAGCGCTTTTGATAAAGGCTACTCCAAAAAAGTGTTGAAATTTGAAACAATGTTACGACTTTCCCTGGGTTGCTACACAGCCACTTTCGAAGTTCTTCAGTATAATAAAGACTTAAGGCTGTCAGTATAATAATACTTATCCTTCAATATAATAAAACATACATCCAATGGCTGAAGTGTATGAGAAAAATGCGGTTGTAAACAAAGCAACGTAACACCATGCTCTCTCGCATAGTCTATAAGTTCAAGGTTCTTTGTGTGAGTTGAGTGTCCGTCAAATATAAGAAAAACCGGAAAGTCCTTAAAAAATACCAAGAATTCTTCAAACCATGCCAAAAACAACTCTGCATTATCCATTCAGTGTTGTGCACCTCAGGCCAACTCCCTGGAGGTAATGCCAGCTAAAATTCTTTCTGCATTCTTTCATAGGAAAAATTAACATTAGTGCCATGTATGCTCCACTCGGAGACATGCAAATGAGGCAAGTTATGGTTTCAACCGTTTCGGCCGAAGTTAATCAGCCAAATTGTTGCTTGCCCCTACAAGCTATGCTTTCGGAATTGTTCTTAGGGTTTACTGTGACACCAGCTTCGTCGCAATTAAATATTTACGCTGCTGTAAATTTGTACTTGTCCACAAAGTTTGAATCATCTGCCACTTTAATGAAGCCCATAGCTCTGGCGCCAGATGTTGACTCAGGTTCGTGAAATGATAAAGTAGGATTTCTCTTTAAAAATCCACTAGCACAATCTTGGCCAGCGATATAATTCTTAAATCTGTGGGCGAGGCCATTTATTACAGATAACTGATAAGCTAAGGTACGCAAATCTTTCGTCGTTGGCCAAATAATCGAGACTCCATAATTTTCAGATAGTTCATGAGCTCATATTCTTGCTCTTCGGTAAATAGAGCTTGAAATTCTCCTTCTGTTTTGTCAATATGGTACTCATAATCTTCCATTTTTAACATATCTCTCCATTTTTAACATATCTCTTTAGGGTAAATTGCATTTATTTGAAGCCAAATTGACCAAATCAAATAACCAAACTGACCAGAAATAACCGCTTCGACAGCATTATCCATCTTCTCAGTAAACCATGACTGCCTATTCATCTTCCATTTGTAAATTCGAACCATCTGAAATAGAAGAAAAGTGGTTACTAACCTAATATAGACATCTTAATTAGTAAAAATAGTGCGGGGCTGAATGGGGTACTTCTCTATTCCACCCCAAGAACAGGATCTGTTTCAATAAACTATGAACATTCGATAACGACTGGTAGGAAACTTTTTTGTTTTAAAATATTCTTTCACAATAAACTCTCTCTGGTCTTTGCTCAAAACCATATTTCTAACCTCAACTTAACGACATTGCAGGAAACCCAAATAAAGTGAACAACAATGTGACGATGTTAATAAGATGTTAGCTGAAAAAGAAGAAAATCCAGGGCTTTCAACCTACGAACTTGTAATTATCTTAAATCATCATTTTCTGTACTTATAAATAGGGTTGCGTTTTAAAAGAAACACCCTGTATATTAAGATGTTGGTCATATTATGATTCCCATCAACTTATTTTTAGTCAAAATAAATATCGTATCATAATTTATGTTTGAATTCACATGCTATACATACTTAATAGAGGGATTGAGCAGGTGGCTATAATTATGTGTGGGCTAAGGCGTCAGGACTTTGAGCCAGTTCAGTAAAGTCAGTGAAGGCAGTTCAGGCTCACACCCTGCACTGGAAGAATAATGCTTGCTCAGTATATCTACTGGTTCTCCCCGTTACTATTTCTGAAAAAGTTCTCCACACATATCTATAGTCTGTGTGAGTAAGGTTATAAAAAAAACAGGCCCACCTTACAAAAAATAAGTAAATATAAAAGTAGTATTAAACTTTTATTGTTCTATTAAAAAAAGTTTTTATTATTAAAGTACAGTACTAAGAGGAAAGACAGTTGTCAGAAGTGCACATTGTATAATACCACTGATTTTACAAGCAAACAGATAGATTTCTCTATTTCAATGTTAAATGTTGTGTCTCAAATTATCAGCTGTTTTGTGGTCCTTTGTGGAGCGCTAGTGTAGTAGTCCCATGTAAATGTAATGCAGTTTAACCCAGTTGTAGTAGCAGACTTCACTAACTGACCAAATTACAGGCACAAATATTCCTGTTACATGAGATATCTATTTTGTAAGTACTAACTAGGGGACACCCCTGCATGCTTCGCACGCCAACCCCGTTACTCGCAGTGCTCGTGACGCCTCTAACTTCGGCCTCGGCATGTAACTTTTGACTTCAAATATTAGTAAATAAACTATACTAATTAAAATCATTATATTTAAATTCATTTACACTAGCTCACTCACTGCACGTGGTTGTCACTCTATTTATAGTATAATAATTATAAACAACCGATGTTATTGCTACGCCTATTTCAAATGTTTTCATTTTATTTAACGGCTGATGATAACGTACACACATACATACGTGTATTCGCTCTTTTACAATTAACTTGATATTTTACTGTGCTGCTCTCTATATTTAACCTAAAAAAATATCTGGAACATTTAACATTTGTTTACGTTGCCAGCTGGTCAATTAAAATTAATCTCCTTAAAAATAACATTGCAACTTTGACGCCGTGTAGGACTAAAACCCATGGGAATTAAAAACAATCTAGCTCCGTTACGACTTAGACATCAAAATTATCTTTTGAATAAAAATAATTTCATCAAAATCAGTCAAGTTCAGAAAGTGAGTGAACTAAATGACCCGATTGTTTTAATATATATGATATGATATAACCAAGGACAATAATATGTTCAACGGAATAATATTAATGACTAATACATGATATACAGAAATATACATGTAAACAATGAACAAACTAATTGTTGTCCCCAAGTAAGGTCTCGAGTGAATGTAAAGGTCCCACTCCTAACAATGTTCCGAGCCAGGGAAGTGGGGTATAATAACCAAGTTGATACAAAGGCCGCGGTCTTGTCAAAGGCGTGACAAAGTTGAGGCAAGGGAAGAGACAACATAACTTCTCTTTGACTTTGTGGCCGGACACGCTCCACTCGCTCAGTGCGACTTACTCACAGATGGCAACTTCAAGGTCGAGGAAGCACTAGGGTTTTAAACCTTATGCATGCATTTTAAATTGAGAAAATGTATTTTTTAAATCAATCCCATAGTGTAAAAACTGTTTGTAAACTTCACTTGCTAGTTTACGTAAGCCTGCAGCTTGTGTGTGAACTTTATCCAACGAGTCAAGTAACTCAGTTGGGGATTCGAACTGCGGACCTTGTTTTAGCTGTAGTTAGTGGAACATAAACATAATATTCCAATCAGAGCAGTAGAATCGTTAGTGATTAAGTCGGCACTGGTGTAACCCAGTTACTTGGGGACAAAGTGTTTGGGAGATTGTAAGCGATAGGTTCTATACTCGGTCCTCTTAATACCGGCATGGCGTCAGATCAACGGTTGCTCTCGGCGTGGACACTACTAGAGACGTCTGGGGTGTCCGTGTTGGGTGTTAATGTGTCCGGATGTTGTGTAGAGGAGAGAACTGAGTATCAGACTCGTCAATTAGCTAAAAATCAAACCAACACTACGTGGTTCGGATTCCACGTAAAAATGTAGGTCCCTTAGTTGCCTTGGCTATTGGGCTATTAATAAATGGCCCTTTCTGAGGAATAGTCGAAATCAGTTAGTAACCAGGCTACATTCATCCACATTTATCCTACACTCATATAATCGTTCATATTCGCCTTAAAATATGCACAACGTTGTGTTGGCGTCTCCTATGTAAGAATGTTTCCAATGTACAAACTTCCTCTGCCGTAGATGTTTTCTTCAATCGGAGAGCTAGTTTTTTAAACAGCAACTTGAGTGTTTTTAATAGAATAATTTTGTAATTGTCAGCCATAATGACATTTTTTTAGAAATATTTGGTAAATTTACTATTGATAAAGTTATAGTGTAGTTGCCTATTCTTAGATATGACAGTTAAGTAGCCGGTGTCATAACTAGAATTTCCGGTGGCAGCCTAGTCAAGGTGCCATATACAGCGATGTTTCATCACAGCATGAGCGATACGTCTGATTACCTTGTAAATGATATAGATAGCGGTTTGACATGGTTGTCAACGGAAAACATGGATTATAGTAGCCTAGTTAATATTATTTTTTTTTTTAAATCCATGTAAAGTTTAAGTCAGACTAGCAAGGAATTTTCCATGGATGCTCAGTACTTTGCAATAATTTGTTATCAGTAGAAAATCATTTCTTTACAATTAAGTTATATGATCTGTGTAATACAGTTGTCAGCAAAGATTCGCTTCACTTTATTCAGTTGTCAATGGGGAGTTAGTGCTTTATGACACACTTCTTAGGTACGCTTAGATCTTTACAATACACTTGTCAACTGAGTCTCAGTTCACTTTATTCAGTTGTCATTGGAGACTCAGTGCTTTACAATAAAATTGTTGGATACAATTAGATCTTTACAATACACTTGTCAACAGAGACTCAGTCCACTATATTCAGTTGTCAATGGAGAGTCAGTGCTTTACAATACAATTGTTGGATACAATTAGATCTTTACAATACACTTGTCAACAGAGACTCAGTCCACTTTATTCAGTTGTCAATGGAGAGTCAGTGCTTTACAATACAATTGTTGGAGACAATTGGATCTTTGCGATACACTTGTTAGAAGAGACTTCTTCCATTTTATTCATTTGTCAATGTGATATCAGTGCTTCAGGATACGCTTAGATCGTTACAATATATTTCTCAGCAAACATCCAGTAATTTATAGAAAAAAAACATACTTCCAAAATATGTAAGAATATAAATTATAAAATGTCTAAACAAATGATAACGTTCTATGATTTCCAAAGCCTTACATTAAATTAAAAAAACGTTTATTCATAGGAAAAATCATAACAGGCTACATAATAAACATTAAATAACAGGTTGAATAATAAACATTTCTACCATTGGTTTGTGGAAAGGAGTCGTCAAATATAATCCTAATTAACAAAACATTAGAAAAAATGCTGTAAGTACAAAAATTAACTGTACTTACATAATTTACATAATAAGTTAATAATAGCAAGTTACTAACTTAAAAATGTTAACATTACTTTGAAAATACAAGTACACAAACAATTATTAGAAACATACTGACCGAATCAACCAACTTAGAGAGTGCTGGTTTTGGAAGATAAAGTTTTGTAATCATCTTCAAATATAAAAAGCTAAGCCCTGGCTCACTCACTCATCACTAATTCTCCAACTTTCCATGAAGGTAGAGCTGAAATTTAGTACACCGTTTCTTAAGGTTTTAGATATGACAACTGCAGTATTTTCATCTTGATAAAACACTAAGGGGTAGAAACCGCTCTAAAAGATTGTTCCATAAAAAGATTGTGTTGATTTTAGTAAACTAATAACATCTGTTTTGTAAATAAATAAACATGTTTATTTTGTATGTTTAACAATAGTATACTATGAGTTTAATCTTCAGCTGTTAAACAAAAACAAGTTAAATAAACACGTTAGAAATAGGTTAAGTAATACTATTGGATTTTTATACTAATAAATAGGTAGTGACGCAAGTAATGTGAGTGACATACTGTAAATAAATGTAAAATTGTAATTTTACGTTCTACACTTAATCTGCAATTATTTGTTATCAAAAGTCTCATGCCGAGGCCGACGGCCGAGGTGTACGACCACAGCGAGCGTTGGGGTTGGCACACGAAGCGTGCAGGTGTTCTCCTAGTTACAATATAAGTTTGGAACAACTACAGGTATTTAGTGAAAAGGCAATATGAATGTGTGTACATTGTAATACTTCCATACATATGGCGATTGATCATTATATTGACCTTTGGTAAAATACAATTTGTTACAGCGATAAAATAATGTTACCCAAATAAAAAACCACAATATTAAGATATCTATCAGGAATAAGAATGTGAGGTTTGATTCCCGCTCCATTTGCTGGAGCAATTTCAAGGCCCGTTAGATAGGAGTTACGACACTTTATTCAGGGAGTTCCTCTCGCCTTACTTAATTTTTATCTCTTGTTGCAGTTTATATTTTTCTTAGGAACATTCAGATTGGACAAGAAAAGGTTTATTATTTGAAAAAAAAATATAATTACTCATATTTATAGTATACGTAAACCAAAAGGTATAATATTCATTATTATTATTTATTAGTAAGAAACCGATCGTCAATATGGTGGAAAACAAAATATGGAAATGCTTTCACAGTAACGTCATTTTTTTCTACAGATAATGTGATCATTTAATTGCTTTTAATAATTGTGTTCCATAAAGTATAATTTTTATCAGAATAATTTACTTTAAACCGTTAAATAGCGAAGAAATAATATCGTTCAAATTAGTTACTTTGAAATTTAAATTATCTCTAATGTGGAAAGGGTAAACCTTTCGAAGCCTAAACTAATTTCTCTTGACTAGGCCTTTCATTTTATACCAAACTCGACCTATGCTTACGTTGAAGATTTTCGATCAACTCCTCGTAGGCCGTCCCCTGAAAAAAATGAAATTTCACCAATGGCGTCAAAAAGTATGTTCTTTGTAACCATGATCATATTACAAGATTTCACTTTTACAAATGAACTCATACAAAAGTTGTGAAAGCGTTTCCATATATATTTGTTTCCCACCCTGTTTGTACGAATATGAGAGGTAAATGAGTATGATAAGTGTAGTAACTGGTCTTGTTACTAACTAAGGTCGAGTGCTCCTCAGGAAGAGCTATTTATTAATAGCCAGGGAAACTAAGGCTTTACGTGAAATCCGAACCACATAGTGTTGGTCTGATTTTCAGCTAAGTGGCAAGCCTGATACTCTCTTTTCATTCTAACACAACATCCGAACCCCGACTACTATCCAACATGGGCACCCCAGACTTTCGTTAGTAGTTAGTGTCCACGTCGAAGGCAACCATTCAGTGGATGCGTGTCGGTATCAAGGTTTCAGACTGTGGAGAATAGAACGATCGACACTGAACTCGCTAATGCCCCCCACTAGCGATATAAATTTGATATACATTTTTTACATATAACATAAAACATAATAATATTAAATAAATACTAGCTAACTGTTAAACATACTTAAACGAAAATTGTAACTAAGCATTGTACATGTATGAGTGGATGAGTGATGTCCACCACTTTTAATTTCTAGACGCTTCGCCAATTTTTACTTTTTCATCACCAGTAGGAAGAACAGGGCCTGTATTTTCTGGGAGACAGTTTATATTCCATGGAAATAACATTTTATACTAAAACATTAAAATATTAATCTTCGTTTTATCTCCATTATTTGTCGCGTTTTAATTTTTTGTATTGCTATGATTTAACTAACTATTTTGGTTTACGAGCAACATTATTTCTCCAGAAACCATGGGAAAAAAATTTCGAAGTAAAACACCTATGGTGGCCATATTCACTATAATAATATAAGCTATGACAAACCACAAAACAAATCCACACATATTCCCACCAGAGAGATGTATCTTAATAGACTAACGTGATAAGCTGCATTATGTTTGGTTTGTAAGTAAAAAGTGTATTTTTCGCTCCGAAAGAAGATTGTATTTCGAAAAAAGGTTGTTTTTACGATCAGATAAAAAACTAGATCTTTGATTGTGTTGAGTTTTCTGCGGTTGAAATTAACCTTCTAAAGAGATTTAAACTCATATTTCATCACTTTTTAAAACAAGAAATCGTATTTTCAGAAGGGCCTTTAAGAGCGTAGTTGCAGAATTTTTACGGGTTATGAAAGGTGACATATCTTCCTCTATTGCCCCTGCAAATATTAACATCCACTGGGTCTTTGAGTTGCACCGAATCAAATAAAGGTCTTGTAATAAACGTTTCGATTGAATTCCAGTCTTCACCTTCAGGTCAGTTTATCCAGAAATGGAGGAGGTAACGAATAATACGAATAATAATAGAATAATGGAATAATAGAATAATAGAATAATAGAATAATAGGATAATAGAATAATAGAATAATAGAATAATAGAATAATAGAATAATAGAATAATAGAATAATAGAATAATAGAATAATAGAATAATAGAATAATAGAATAATAGAATAATAGAATAATAGAATAATAGAATAATAGAATAATAGAATAATAGAATAATAGAATAATAGAATAATAGAATAATAGAATAATAGAATAATAGAATAATAGAATAATAGAATAATAGAATAATAGAATAATAGAATAATAGAATAATAGAATAATAGAATAATAGAATAATAGAATAATAGAATAATAGAATAATAGAATAATAGAATAATAGAATAATAGAATAATAGAATAATAGAATAATAGAATAATAGAATAATAGAATAATAGAATAACAGAATAATAGAATAATATAAATAGAAATATACACAGTTATGGTTAATCAAGTTAGTTGTTAGATGTTTCATAAGGCAGCAGTTCTCAGTTAGATCGCAGAGTTTTAAAAATATTTGAAAGGGATCAGCTGATAACCACTGACTGTTCATTTGTCATTGGGCTAATAATTAGTGACATTTTTAAAGGAATCGACGGTTTTAATTTGTGACAATGACTACATTAGCTCCTCTACACTCATCAATTTCATAAAATATCTATATTCACACATATCTGGAAGATCACTGTCTTAAAAAAGATAGATAAATCCGGAGCTAAAGGACCTATTTTTTCGGTAGACCTGTAGACGGAGCGGGAGAGTGCTTTTGGTGGTCATGGTTTGGTGGTGGTATGTATGAGTGATGGATGATTGGGTTTTTGAAGATTTGCATTATTTAGTATGGATATTCATTTGTTATTTATTATTTAATAGTTATTTTTTATGTTTGATATGCTGAGTTTTGTTTTTTGTTGTTGATTACTGATATGTTGCAATCGATTTTATATTGTATTAATAGAAATGTTTGGTATTATTTATATGATTAACTTCGTTATTTTTGATAAGGTTAAGTGGTAGATAGGACTGTCTAGTCATAACGTCACCTTAAAAATAAGGTCGTTTTTCATTTCGTTTCATAAATAAATTTTAACCTTTATCAAATTATAAGATGTACACCAACATTTTAAATTAATAAACATGTTATATTTTGATAAATTCATAAAATAAAACACTTACACACTTACCAACCGTTCCCTCCTGACTTACACCTTAGTGATCGAACTCTCACGATACATTTAAGGGTGAGAAACAAATCATTGATAACTTTGAACCTCTCTTTGCGAACTGTGCGGGATGAATAATGCATGGACCAATCCCCAGCAGAACGGAATCTCTCGCCAGTGAAGCGCCTTCGTGGTTTGTACCTCCATAACTGCTTCCGATTTTATTCTTTTTTTTTTAGGAATTATCTATGAAACATAAAATATAATGGAATAGGATTAGAGAACATCCCTATGACGTCTTACTTTCACCGGGATAGATCAGAGTAGGCTCACTAATAACCAGTTTACTATACATATTATTTATGTTTTATAGCAATAGTTTGAAAACATTTGTATATATTTACGTCCTACTTTACATTTACACTTAAATTTATACTCTACTTCCCATTTTACTTTCTCCCATACGCGTTAGTATAGAGAAAGTATCGTGATCGTTAAAAAACAATTTTTTTACAAGTTGGTCTACATATCTATTGTAGGGTCTCTTGATCCCAAAGGGATTTTTTGTTCGAAAAACAATTTTAGTGTCTGTCTGTGTCTGTACGTAGTTCGCTGAAGACCAAACTGATGAATACATTTTAATGAAATTTGGTATGTAGGTGTACTTAGCCAATATCTCCAGACCATTTTTCACATTTTGGAAATTTATTTTTTTTTTATTTCTATGGGAAAAAACATAAAAATTGGCTGTAACGATTTTGATTAAATTTTCAGTAAAGACGTGCATTAAAATTTAAAATATTTTAGTAAAAACTGCATGTCTCTAATTTGACTAGTTTTTTAGTTATGACAAAAAACATATTTGGGAATGAAACTTGTAATTTTCTAAGTTTTGATTTTTTAGTGTTTAATATGGGGGAAAGTTTGTGCCAATTTTTTGGAACCATTTATTTTGATCATAACACTAAGGATAACTCTTTTTTAGTAGATAAGATGCATGTAAAGTAAATAAAATATTTATTTATATATATTTCATAAAATAAATTATTGTTTACCGGAACATTGAGAGGTATTGGTTTTAATGCTAATGTATTTGTTTAGTTTTAATGTGTTATTTTTATATTGCATGTATTTTTGTAATTTTGTAATCTTTTTTGAAAAATAAAGTTATTTTCTATTCTTTTATTTAGTAAAAAAATCCTTCTTATAACTGTAGCAATATAATTAAAGGTGATCCTCACTTGGTTATGATGTAGGTTCCACCAAAGAACTAATTCAGATATTATAAATAATGGTAATAATATCACTTCAACTATTTTATCTAAAACTGACGCATTTAAGTTTTTACTTTAGTAGTATTATTTTTATTTAATTCTAATGTCGAGGTTCAATCCTGAATGTAATTGCAGACACCTATTAACATAAATGAACTCCTTTGAACAAATACTAACTTTAATATATTTTAATATTAATCGATTCACCATTTAATTAGTTTTATACCTTGATCCTAGATGGAACCGGTGGATCCCGTATTCTAGGTATCCCATAGACTCCCCTAGTATTATATACTAACTTAAATCACTATTTAATTCACCTTCAGTGGTACAACTGTCTGGAATGAGATTATTAGGAAACGGAAGAGCAGTAACTGATGTCAGAGGGTAGTTGGACAGGAAGAGGTGGCCGTCACCGGATGTGGTGGGACTTGGCTCATGTTCTATGTTGGAGACCTAAACGTCTGGGCTATGAAATATTATTATTGTGTCAAACTTAAATAAAATTATATAAATCTATGTTTCCCAATTAAGATGGACGTTTTAATATATATTGCAGAACATATAAAATTAGTTGTTATATTTTGGTTAGTAAAACCAACCTCATACATCCCTTATGTATACAGGGTGTTACAAAAAGGTTGGGCTGGCGATATATTTTCATATTCTGTGTGTGATTATAAGCTGAAAATGAAGAATAATATTTTATGAATTTCCGCTTTATTTAGTAACTATATGGCGCCCATTTTTTTTTTTTTTTTTTTTTTTTTTTACATAAAACATTTCATAATTTTTTGTGTTATCTTAACGATTATTACAAAAGTCGGTAAATAAGTTTATGTTAGAAGGTAGTGTTTAGTAAAAAATATAAAAAATTATCCTAATTATTTATAAAATGGTGGATATTATACTTTTAATTTAGCAAATATCTAAAAAAAACACTCGTTTTATAAACATTGTGTAGAACCTCATTTGTAAAAATTGCTTAAGAAATAATTATTTTATGAATTAACTTTAACTTACATACAGTTAAAATATTGTCAAATAAGTAGCCATTTAGTTTGAATGCGAATTAAAGTTAATTAATTCATAAAATAGTTATTTCTTAAGTGACTTTTACAACTGAGTAATCATTGAAAAGGGAAAGCTGTTTAGAAATGTTTTAGTGACTTATACAATTTTTTTAAAACCAGTGTTTTTTTGTTGTTGATATTTTTTAAAATAAAAATAAAATGGCCATCATTTTGAAAATAATTAAGATAATTTAAAAATAGTTTTTATTGAATACGACCTTCTAACATGAACATATATACCGATTTTTGTAGTAATCGCAAGGATAACAGCAAATAGATAAATTGTTTTATGGAAAAAACAAAATGGTGTCTAGCTGATAAACAAAGCGGAAATTGATAAAATATTATTCTTCATTTTTAGCTTGTATTCACACATAGAAAATATGAATACAAATATGAAAATAGAAAATATGAAAATGCATAGCCATCGTAACCTTTTTGTAACAACCTGTATGTACAGAGGGGGAAAAAAGTCCCGAACGGCTTCACCATTGTTAAAGCAACGAGACTTGGTTAGTCAATTTTAGACAAAAAGTCTATTTTTGTAAGCAATTATCAAATTTTTAAAACTTGAGGGAGACGGCCCACGAGGAGTCCGAAAAAATTCTTAAAGAGCAGCATTTTAAGGGTAGTTTTTATAATTATGAATTAAAAATAAACCACATACATACTATACCACTTCATAAATAAAATGTATTTAATATATTTGGACATACACTAAAGTATAAGTGTGCAAAGAAGATAGAAAACCGTTAATGAATTCACATTTTCAAACTCATTTTTTTAAATGCGTCTCTTGTTCGGGCCCAACCACTACAGAGCTACGTGCCCTATCTTCCTGTCACAGCGCACGCCCAAGTACTTCACACTAATTTTCGCCTTTCACAAGTCGGTGCATCATTAGGTCTATGAACAACTTCCCTCTATTTTTCTCGTCCCTAGATTTTCTTATTCTGATTAGTAATATTAATGTCATTTAACATTTAGAATCAAGAAAATATAGCTATTGTACACAATAAAAAAATATTATTGTCAAACTTCAACCTGTCATCTTGTTAGCTTTGCGTTCCTAATCGTATAAATTTCTAATGAGCATTTTTCTTGAAAAAAAAAAAGAATTGGGTGTGCGTCGGACCACACAGTGGAAGTTATACTTCTTTGGCCATTCTCATACACCCACTCACGCACACAAACAGACAGGATATATAAATGAAATATAAGACATTTTTCAATATTATTCAATATATTTATCTTCAATATATTATACGTGACTTCATTATTATATTATACACCTATATTATCATTATTAGTAATTTCTTCGATTAAATTTCTTCGATTAACAATCGATTAATCGCTAGTTCTTAAAAATTTGTTCTTACTTTTCAGCGTGACGCGGTTTCTCGACCAACATCCCATCCCAAAGTGTCTAACGGGCGCAAAGAAGTATAACTTCAAAAGCTAAAATATTAATAAATTAAGCTAGGTAGAACGCATATACAATTATTTTTATTTATTTTACGTGACTATCTTTCAATTATTTTCGTGTAGTGAAGTGAAATAAAAAATTATTTAATTGAACAAATCTATAAATTGTGAGGTTAGGACTATTAAGTCCTCTTTAACACCTAACAATAACTAAGCAAAAATAATGTTAAAATACAGTAAAAGCAATACACTAACTTTACTTAGCCAATTCGTAGTAACGACAAAAATAATATGTAGGAACTAGAAATATGTCTAACGAGTTGTTAAGAATGAAAATAAATGGTTCCAAAGAATTGGCACAAACTTCCCCCGATATGAAACACTAAAAAATAAACAATAGAAAATTACTAGTTTGATTCCCAAATATACATTTTTTTGCCATAACTAAGAAAATAGTCAAGTTAGAGAAATGCGGTTCTTAGTAAAGTATTTTAAATTGTAATTCACGTCTTTCCGGTAATTTTATCAAAATCGTTAGAGCCGTTATTGGGAAAATTTTATTGTTTTAAAACATAATATTTATAAAGTCAAACAAATGTGTAAATATTGTGATCATGAACTCATACTTTCACATTCATTAACCATTTTATATAATACTAGGGGACGCCCCTACACACTTCGCGTGCCAACCCCGACTCTCGGTACTGTAAGTAAAGATTTATTTACAGTATCTCACTCCCACTAATTTCGTTGTTACCTAATAATTAGTACAAATAACCCATGGCATTACTTAGACTATTTCAAACTTGTTCATTTCATTTGTTTTTTGTTTGTTCATAGACCTCGGCCTTCGGCATCGGCATGCAAATTTGACTACAAATAATAGACTGACTGTATAACGTAAAATCATAATATTAAATGTATTTTTCACTACACTACTATGAGTTTAGCTGTTTTCGTTATGTGTTTACAACCTGCGAAACATCATATTTTCAACAGCTGTCTATTGTTTCCTACCGAAAGTAACATTGTTTACAACCGAAAATTTTCCACATTCAACAACACCTGTTTTTATTCCGTAGTGTAGTGAAAAGTATCGTTCAAAACTCGAGTGAAAGTGTTTGGTATGTTCTCGACCATTTGAAGTGCTCGACAAGTCTCGCACTTCAAACATATGGTCTCGAACATGCAAAACCCCACTTTACACTCTTGTTATGAAATATACTATACAGTATCTCACTCACACTACTTGCGTTGCTACCTATTTAATAGTTAAAATACCTAATGGTATTACTTAGCCTATTTCAAACGTGTTCATTTAATTTGTTTTTGTTTAACAGCTGAAGATTAAACTCATATTATACTATTGGTAAACATACAAAATAAACATGTTTATTTATTTACAAAACAGATGTTATTAGTTTACTAAAATCAACACAATCTTTTTATGGAACAATCTTTTAGAGCGGTTTATCCCCCTTAGTGTTTTATCAAGACGAAAATACTGCAGTTGTCATATTTAAAACGTAAAGAAACAGTGTACTAAATTTCAGCTCTCTACCTTCATGGAAAGTTGGAGAATTAGTGATGAGTGAGTGAAACACGTGGTTATTTCATATGTGTTTATTTAACAGCTGAAGATTAAACTCATAATGCATCAATATGGTAATGTCAAATATAAAAAATAAACAAGTTTATTTATTTTAAAAAGTCTGATATTCATTTACTAAAATCAACCCAATGTTATTCTTGAGGGGCTGTTTTGTATCCCTTAGGATTGGGATATAGAAAAATCCGTTCTTAGTGGGTCCCTTCGATACTAAAGCTAACTTCCTTTAAAATTTCTTTTAAAAAGGTTGGGTGATTTTTGAGATTTCGTGATGAGTGAGTGAGTCAGTGGTATTTGGCTTTTGTAAAGATATATATGTATGTATATATTTGTACAACGTTTAACTATAACATAAAATCGTTCCTTCTAATGGGAGGAGGGTGAATGCAGGAGGCGTAAACAATAAAGGAAAGTGGTGACAAGGAAAGCGCCGCCGTCGGAACCAAGAATACTAACGAACCACGCCGCCACCTCATAACTACATTTTGTTTACGAAATTATATACTTAGAAAAATTGCCATGCATTATATCGGTTTAATTTTTTTTTTAATTTAACTTAAATGTAAACTGTTTAATAATCTGTCGGCACTAGAGCTGTAATCCAGCTACTTGGGGACAAAGTGTTTGGGAGATTGTAGGTTCCATGTACGGTCCTCTTAATACCAGCAAGGCGTCCGCTCAATGGTTTCTATCGACATGAACACTATTAAAGAAGTCTGGTGTGTCCAAGTTGGGTGGTAATCAAGGTTCAGAAGTTGTGTGGGGAAGAGAACTGAGTGTCAGACTTGACAGCTGAAAATCAGACCAACACTACGTGGTTCGGATTTCACGTAAAATTGTAGGTCCCTTAGTTACCTATTGGGCTACTAATAAATAGTCCTTTCTGAGCTAAGTCGAACTCAGATAGTAACAATGACTACACTCGTTCATCTAGAATCATCACACTCAATCACTCCTCATATTCGCCCATATCTCTACGATCGGCGTCTTAGAAATGAATAATAATAATAAAGATTAGGTACAAAAACAAAAAGTATTTAATGAGGATTGGAATAAACTGAATAAGTTATAAGCCGGAATAACCACAACTAACAAGTTGAGCCAACCATATCCCCCCCAAAAACACTTTTAAAAAATATATTGCTGAATGGCTTTAGACTCGATTCTTGAATCTTCCTACTTGACATGAGTGTGTTTAGTTGTTTGAGAGAAGCTCTGACCTATTATTGCTACAAGCACATTGCTTCTAGCTATTTATGTCAATATACTAATTAAGAGGCTGTGTAGGGGAGATAACTGAGTATCAGGCTGTCAATTAGCTAAAAATCAGACCAATACTAAGTGGTTCGGATTCCACGAAAAACTGTAGGTCCCTTAATTGTCTTGTCTATTAATAAATGGCTCTCTCTGAGGAACAGTCTAACTTAGTTAGTAACCAGGCTACACAACTCACCCTACACTCATGGGATAATTCATATTCGCTTAAAATACGCACAAAATTGTGTCGGCGTCTCATGTCTAAGAATCTTAAAGCTAAACAAACATTTTACCTTCACATATATTCAGATATTTAAACGAGCTGTTTATTAGACAGTTGTGGATTTAGAATTTTACTCGTAACATCCAAGTTAGGTGTTGCTATGGTTACGGCTGGCTAACGTCGTCAGTTAATTAGTCTTAGCATTCCCAGCCTCCTTGTAGTTCCAGTAATTGCTGTTATGAAGTCAAGAGATCAGTAGATGAACTATAATTTCTCAACTGTACCAATTTAACATTATTTTACGTATCACGCAACCACTTACGTAATTGCGCCTCCTCCTTGTGTACGTTCGGGTTTGTAGGTCAATTCAGCTTCTTCCAGGAAGGGCTAGAATGGCAGTTCATTGGTTTGTGGGCGGAGCCAGAACCCTCCCGAACTGGCGCTCAGAAATACCTAGATCTACCTTATATAATCACTTCAGAAGGCAGTTACAGAACCTTCTGAGTGTACAACGCTGCGCTTTATAAAGATAGGGTTCGGTCGAACCGACAGTCAGTCAGTGTTAGTTGTAGTGAGAATCTTTAGTCTTTCACCTGGAGTTAAAGTGACCGACTAGTGACAGTACACCGAGCAAGGTCAGATATTGTATTCGATATTGTAGTCGAGTGTTCAATTAATAAGTGCCATTAATTGTTGTAAACATTAGTGATTAATTTCAAGTTTTAAAACCATGTCAATCTAGTAATTTAAATCTGTAAATATATCATAGAGTATAATTTAGTTCGTAGTTTAATGAAATGTAAAATGAACGTTTAGTGCCCAAATTTTAATCAACTTATTATTACGGACCCTGTTGGATTGTTACAAATATTGTAACAATTCAACATTGTGAGATCTAGAACAACATAAGTCAATTTTACAGGAAGAACAAAACACAGTTTATTTTATATATCATCCACAATTTTATCATTTTAAGTATCTTATTATGTAGAATGAATTTGACTAACCTTCATATGAAAAGTTGTGTCAATTACAATTGCATTATGTAATTATATTATTTTATTTATATATTTATGGCTTATGCTATTTCTGCACTAAGCAATACGTAAGTTATGAATGAAAGCCCAAAAATGTACTTTTATCCTTGTACAAATGTTAATCTAGTACAGTTTTTCTTTTTTCTTTTCTTTTTTTTCATATAACAAAGTTACACAATTGTATATTATTTCTTGTTTCTATTCCACTTCTTCATCACCATCTTCAGTCAATGGCCAGCTATTTATGGTATCGTAAAAATGTTTTATTCAGGGATTAAACAAGGAAAACTGTTTTTTGAATCTTCAAACTTTTTTGTTTAGAGGAACTTGTTTTCTGGATAGGCTACACATTTTGGGAGGGTAACCACACTGTTCGAAGATTTATTTTTCGCACGCATAACTATGTGATTCCAAACCATCAATACATTGTTCAGTGATATTAATACAATTAATTTTGTATTTAAAATTCATGCATTCTGATGGAGCCAAACTTCGTTTCCTTTTTTAGGAACACTTATAGCATATGACTCGTTAGACGAACAGGCTCGTTTATAAAATGAAGGCCACCATTTAATAAACTCCAAAATATCTTCGGTGTTTTCCACTACAAAATTTAAGCTAGTATTTCGTATAATGCTGAATTATTCTTGTGGTACGTATATTCTATCACATTTTATAAGATTTATTTTGACCACACCGAAGTTTTTATCACTAGGAAGGTAAGAGTGTCCATTAACTAATAAATAAAGTGTTATTTCTTTAAAACGTCCACTGTTAACCAAGGCCAAAGAAACACGAAAAAAGATATGATTTTTATTCTGCCCAGGGCAGATGTCTGAGAATAGATAAAGAGTACCTACTGTCTCTGGAATTGAAGAAGTTGTGTATTTATGTATTATGGAACACACTTCATTGGCGCCTTTTTTACCCTCACCTTCAAGGTATATATAACATTTAGACTGTTGTGTTTTCATATTTTAAATTACAAAACAGTTAACCCACAGTTAATTAAAAAATATCATGCACAGGCAAGTGTTGAAGGAATAGATTTTGCATTAAATCAAAAGTAATACCTACAATATTTTCATTTGTTTTATATAACTCCTGAATATCTTTTATTTTGGCAAGCCCTTTTTGGCTTGTCTTGAATGGACAATTGTTTCTGCAATTGCAGCTCTTTTGTGCCGGTTCTGAATGGCTAGGACTTTTTATTTTTCACTAAGCTCTTCACATTTTATACACGTATCAACCTGGATACGTACATAGCTGAAATTGTCTTTAAACTATTTAAGAAAATACTCATACTTAACAGGAAGCTCTTTGTGTTTTTCTGTGTACAGCTCAGGCACTGGTTTTAAATTCAGCCTAGTGTCCAAGTATTTGACTTGTTTTTCTCCATAATGTGTGTTTTTTTACAGGAAAAGAAAGTATATGATCACTGATTGCCTTACAGACCTCAGATTTTATAACATTGGCTTTCTAATTAGTTCCCATCTAGGCGAGAATGATATGGTATGATTTATTTTTTATTGAATTATTTCACGTACTTAATAATTTTTTTAGTATAATTGTGTTTGTAAATTTTAGGATTTAAAACTGGTTTCTTGTTGTTTTTGTTTTTTGTTGATTATAAAGATTTTATTGAGTTGTTTTGTTGTATATAATAGTCCAATGTTACATTTATACCATTGTTTGTTTTGTTATTTATTTAACATTTTTATAATTATTGTTATCTAATTCATTATTGTATGGTTTTTGATTTAAGGAAGTTCCAAAAAAAAATGTACTATAATATATATGTGTAAAATTATGTTTCACATGTAATTGTAACACCATAATTGTAAACAAATTATAGTTTTTCTCTCAATTAGCCTTGAGCTAGAGAGCTAAACATAAACTGCATGTACAAATTGTAATTTTTTGCAAGTAATAAATATATTTGAATTGAATCTTTAGGAACACGATCTTGAAATAATAGGTCACACAGTCTACGAACTCGACCTAAAGAAAAAGACATTTATTTTACTGTCTTGTTTCATAACAAAATACTTAAAACTACATTGCCTTAATTTATAGTTATGCTGTCGAGGTCTGTAAGCTTTCATTTCGTATTTTTCTATTAAAATTTGAAAAAATATCTTGCTCTTCTTTAGAGCTGAAAGTATTAATTATATTTACCTGGTCTTTCTCAGAAAACAAAGAAAAACACAACAATCTACACTTGCAACTATCACCAGTAACTTTTTTCTTAACTAAATCACCTTTCCAGTTTGTAAGCTCAACACCTTTAACTTTTGAGGAGTAAATAATGTTCCGTTTATGTTTGTCAGGATTTCGTTTTCTTTTTTACACAGGCTCGTCACTCTCACTTCCACTCATTTTGATAGTTATTTAACCAAACAAGAATATTTCACAAAGTGACAAAAAAAAAAAAAAAATAAATAAAAAAATGAAATAAGAACTACATAAACACGGTCAGATTCCGTTATATGCCCCCCAAATACAATTGGGTTAGGTTAGGTCAGGTTAGGTTGGGTTAGATTAGGTTGGGTTGTGTTAGGTTAGGTTAGGTTTGGTTAGGTTAGGTTGGGTTAGATTAGGTTGGGTTGTGTTAGGTTAGGTTTGGTTATGTTAGGTTGGGTTGTGTTAGGTTAGGTTAGGCTGGGTTATGTTAGGTTAGGTTAGATATAGTTAGGTTAGGTTAGGTTAAGTTTGGTTAGCTTAGGTTACATGATTACAGCTGTATAACATAGTTTTAATTTGGGGGGCATATAACGGAATCTGACCAACATGTGAAATTAATTATTGGTTAATTTCTTGTAAACAACGATGATCAATAAGCTAACAAATCACGACTACTAACTGTCTGTTTTTCTAATATGCAAGCGTCAGGTGACAGGCGACGCTTGCGCTAAGTAGGTGGTGAGAGCAGAAACTACACAAGTCACTGACTTATGCTGTATCTGCGCACAGGTGATATTTTGAGGCGTCAGTTTACAACGAAGACGTATGTGACTATTGTTGTTTCTGAACTCACTGAATGTGTTTACAGGCAGAGAAATCATTTATACAGAGAAAAACATATTTCGTTGAAAAATTTAGTTAAGTTGTTACTGATCTCAGCGATTATAATTTTACTCACTCGCACTTATCGTGAACATATTTCATAGTTATTTTTAGGCCCAGGAACAATAAATAGAAAATATATTGCATTGTTAAATATAATTTTATGATTAAAAATACGTAAAAGGGAATATGTACAGTATTTTTATAAAGAATAAAATCGTTATTTATTGGCTTAGAAAAAAAAATCGTCTTACTCTGAAAAAACATTAGAAGTTGTTAAGTATGTTTTGTAATACTTAATTCTTCATAAGTAGTGTTTTAATATTTATACTATATCCCTTCTTATTGAAATAAAGAAAAGTGTAGTCAACAAATTCAAACGCTCTACTTAGACTGTCATTACCAAAATTTATCGATATGATTTAGAACATCCAACTGTTTGGAATAAGCAGCATACTTTCGGCACTAGTGGTGCAGTGCTGTAACAATGCTACTTGGGGACAAATTGTTGTAGAGGTTGTGGGTGATATGTTCTATGCTCGGTCCTCAAGGCGTCCACTCAATGGTTACCATTGACGTAGACACTATTAGATAAATCTGGAGTGTTCATATTGGATGGTAGTCAGTCAAGGTTGTGATGTTGTGTTGGAAGGAGAACTGAGTGTAATGATTGTCCTACACTACTAACCTATATATTAAAATAATGTTATTTTATTTATAATTATATAATGTTAATATCTGTTTATTTTAATTAGAGTAGGCATTGATTAGAGTATATTTTATTTTTAGTGGAACAAGCTTATTACCGAAAGCAAATATTAATTTTTTTTCCTTTTGCCTTTTGTATAGTCTTTTTTAAATAGTGCCACTGAATTTAGTTTTTTTGTTTTTTTTAAGGGTTAGTTGTAAGAAAGGGCCTTTTGGACCTAATTCACCCTTTTGTAAAATTAAAAATAAAGATATTTATTATTATTACTGTCAGTTAGTTGACAGTCAAACCAACACCACATAGTTCGGATTCCACGTAAAGCTGTAGATTCCTTAGTTGCCCTGGCTAGTGATAAATAGCTGTTTCTGAGGAACAGTAGACCTTAGTTATTAATAATAACTACAAACGTTCAACTACACTCATCACACCCATTCGTCCTTCGGCGTCTTACTAACGAATAATAATAATGAAGTTTTATTGATCCTTTCAAATTATGAACGTTCCAGGAATGTTCACAAGTTTCAGTTCGTGTTGGTCTCCACCCAAGCGCCATAAGTCTGGGCAATATTTCCTAGCTGATTACTTTGCCGAGAAATACTACAGGAAGCATAAAGGATGCCACCCGCGTCACGCCACGCACACATGCGAGGTTCACTGACCACCATTCCTTGTCTTGTGGAAGTAGGTGACTCAGGAAACATAAAGGATGCCACCCGCGTCACGCCACGCACACATGCGAGGTTCACTGACCACCATTCCTTGTCTTGTGGAAGTAGGTGACTCAGGAAACATAAACTGATATCTTATTATTATCTAAAACAAGCCACGTCCGATCAAAATTTATTTTGGCTCTAAGGATTTTACATTTTTTATCCTTTTGGGAGGTTTCAGACAACGAGAAATCGATTGACGCCGGTCTTAACCTTAGGAAAATTCTGATTTCTGCCCCAGAGGCTCCTAGACGTCACGTGTGGGCAGTATTTAACAACAATTTATTGTTTAGAAGATCTGTATATTGGAGATAGGATATCAGCAAACTTACCTTAGAAGACAAGTCTCCCTCTCTATCTCTCTCTTTACTCACCTGAAGAAAGTGCCAGTGGCACTGAACATTCGTGTGATTATGTGATTCTTTTTTTGCATGTTACTACTACTCTGGTGTTACTGAACCTGTCTTCTAAGGTAAGTTTGTTGATATTTACAATTCTTTATAACTACTGCTCTTTAATCTAACCTACAATTGTTTAGAAGATCATGTGTGTTTTGTTTACTTACTTTTCCAAATGTGGTGTAATAATATGTTATTATTTTTTTGAACATCTGTTTATATATAATTACCAACTTATATACTTTGTAGATGATTTATTCACTATCACTGTTTTATTTTTACTCCTTATTAATTAATAACCTATTTGTATTTATTTTAATAGCTAATCAATAAATTCTCTTTTCATTACCAAACTATCTAAAACAAGCAGCGTCCGGACAAAATTATTTTGGCTCCAGGGTTTTTTAATTATTTGGCTGGTCAGATAATTTTTTGATTTTCTCTTAATTACTAATATACCATCAGATTCTTAGAAAAGACTTCTTAGTTTATGGGCTCCACTGCCCCAAAAACCAAAATTCATAATCATACTGCTGAAGAATATTGGCGAGGCCGAAGACCGATCTTTTTCATACGGTGGTATGTCAAGATCCTCAAATGGGACTGTAGCAGAGTGCCTTGGTGAGGCCACAGGCCGAAAAATCCCCCGCGAGGCCACTGGCCGAATTTCACAAAGAGGCCTATGTATAAATTAATGCGGAAGACCTCCAAAACGAAATTTCATTAATAACCTACGAGTGAGAGCAACAACAAACGATCCTCAGGATCCTCTGGGAGACATAGATGCTACCTCTTCAGTTTGTAAAATTCAACTGAGTGAAGCTCTGTTTCCTGGTACTAAATTTAATTTATTGAATGAATAAGGTACAAAATTATGACCAACATTAGTTATATATATTCTGAATTTGTAAAATACCACATAACACCCAAGAAAAAAAAAAAAAAAAAAAAAAAAAAAAAAAAAAAAAAAAAAAAAAAAAAAAAACAACAGCAGTAAGGGTATTTTTGGAGATTCCAAAGAATTAATAAGTATGGGGGGGGGGGGGTAGTCAAATCACACCAAGAGACTATAGTGATCCTACGATGGTTTTAAAAGAAAAATAATTGGTCGTTAAGACAGTTATTGTAAATTTAATACCAAATTATATCCACAAAATCAAAATATAGGATGTTTAAAAAAGAATGACCCGATTTTAAATAGCTACATTAATTAGAAACAAAGACTTTACCAAAACTATTGGACATTAAAGTGCTCAAAAAAAATTGGGTGTGCGTCGGACCACACGGTGGAAGTTATACTTCTTTGGCCATTCTCATACACCCACTCACGCACACAAACAGACAGGATATATAAATGAAATATAAGACATTTTTCAATATTATTCAATATATTTATCTTCAATATATTATACGTGACTTCATTATTATATTATACACCTATATTATCATTATCAGTAATTTCTTCGATTAAATTTCTTCGATTAACAATCGATTAATCGATAGTTCTTAAAAATTTGTTCTTACTTTTCAGCGTGACGCGGTTTCTCGACCAACATCCCATCCCAAAGTGTCTAACGGGCGCAAAGAAGTATAACTTCAAAAGAACGAGGTTTACGAAAATATATTATACAAATGAGTGGTCCAATAGCAAAACCAGCCATATCCGTTTCAGATGGTTTAGAGTTATTGAACAAAAACTGTTATTTACACTTCAGCAGGTGATCATTAAATGATTTTTATGTCAAAAATGTATTAAATTCATGTTATTATCTGGTAATCAGCTGTATAATCTAAGATAAGTAGAACTATTTTTATTTAGAAAAGTAAAATTCACATAACTTGTTTTGCATCTGTCAGTTGGATATAAATTATTTTGGAAATGGACCGTCAGCCATCTTGAACTTTGCAACAGATGCAAAAGCAGTCAAATCCTGTCAATGAGGGTAAAATAAATAGCATACTCTAAAGTTTATAAGAATAATAATTGTATTTAATAAGAAAGATACAGAATCACTGCTAAAATTAAAATACATTATTAGTGCCAAATGTAAGACACAATATTAGTGAAAAATAAAAAACTGTTTTAGTGCCAAAAATATATAAGACACAATCTTAGTACTGATAGACACAGTCTCAAAAGTCTTTAGAGTTATCTATTCCTATAATTTAGAACACTGACAAAAATAGACTGAAATAACTAATTATGTTTTATTCAACAGCTTCATCCTCTGGTGGAAGTTCAAGGTCATGTAGGACTTCATCTTCCTCCTCGGTGTCATCAAGCTGTTCATTATTTATTGAACCAAACACTTGTTTTGAAGTAGTCTAAGTTAGGGTTTTCACGCCACGATTCTCCAAAGTGAAGCAGTAGCAATGCGAGGACATCTTTTTTCTTTGCCGGTTTTATTTCATTGCCCTTGGGAAATTCAATTTTCTCACTTCTTGACCAGTTTTTGCCCTTTTTGAGCAAGGACAGCTTGCCCCATCTCAAAAACATAGTGAGGTTCACCTCTAACTAAAGCACTCTTCC
This sequence comes from Stictocephala bisonia, assembly GCA_035578905.1. Classification (NCBI taxonomy): domain Eukaryota; kingdom Metazoa; phylum Arthropoda; class Insecta; order Hemiptera; family Membracidae; genus Stictocephala; species Stictocephala bisonia. The sequence goes on along the minus strand of JAQJVL010000384.1, from coordinate 668,886 downwards.
TATCATTAGATCTTGAAATTACAATCTTTTTTGCCTTCTGAAACTGAAAGTGCCATTTTGTTATGAGTTTCCTCAATACTTTTTTTCCAATCATATACTCGACATTCTTGTCCAATGTGGACAACTGTACAGTATTTTAGCATTAACTTTTCATACTCATCAGGAGTTAAAATTACACTATGTGATTTGAATTCCCATTCTAGGATGCCAAAAACTCTGTCGGGAGGAATAAAAGAATGCCCTACAATTGGAAAATATAGGATCACCTTTTTTACATTGCCAGGAACTTCTGTTAACAGCCATTGGGAAATCATCCCAATCATAGCCGTATTTTTATTTTGGCCACCACAGCCATCTGAAAATAGTTTGACTGTAGTGACACCATCAAGTTGGGAATTTAGAAGCCGGTGGTGTACTGCTGATACTATCTGGTTCGATGCCTTTTGAAATACATCCTCAGTCCACACATAACAAAATGTGTTTGATTTATTTTGTTGCAAACCAGATGATCCCTCACATATAGTAAAATTATAAAAGTACAATTGTCTTTAATAATAAGCTGCCTGGTCAGGTATTTTGGGCATAGGCAAGTTTTTTTGACAGTCATAGCTAAGTACGAGCTTGTTACTATTCTCTTCTTTTAAGAGTGCATAGAATTTATCAGCACGAGCTTTATGAGCTCTAAGCTCCAATTCAAACTGTCCCTTTTTGGTTTTATCCACCTCTGCATTTATTTGGTTTTCAATTCTTGTACATGTAGAACACTTGTCTATATACGGTGCATTGAATCCTATGTTAAAGTTTTCATTGAACACATTTCGAAAAAACTCAAAGTTTACTTTTAATGCTTCATCATCGACAGCTTCATCATACATATTCCACATTTTGGTAATGCTAAGGTCACTAGGCAGGTATTGGCGAACAATGTTTTTTGATCTACAATAGTGTTTTTGTAAAGGCTTAAAAGATTTGACAAAATCCTTTACTGATTGCTTTTTTAACTCATACTTTTCTATGTTCCTCACTCCACCCCGAGTTTCACGAGGTGTGATCCCTTGCTCCAGATACTTTTGGCACAGGTTTTGTACCCTGTTCCGGCTCTCCTGCAGTATTCGGAGGAAAGCTGCCCTACAAACCTTTATGTTGGTTACTTTCCCCTCTCTTTGCTTAGGAAGATAGTAAGTAGTACTAACCTTTTTCCTAGACACAACTTCTTCTGGAAGACGGGTTCTTTTAGCTGAAGACACTACAACATTTTGAAGAATATAGTTTTTTTTTGGAGTTCAAGTCACAATCTTGGTAATATTTTTGGTGTATTCTTCTTACGTCTTGTAGGGAGAGCTCCGAGCACTTAAATTCGCTGTTTTCTTTGTGTTGGCAGTTAGGCATTTGTGGAAACCCTTTAGGCTGGTGTCTGAAACAAAAAAAATAAGGTAACCTATGTAAGAAAAATCAGACTGAAGCAATATTATTAAATCACATTTTCAGTTCCGATATAGTTAAAGGCTATCAGTTTAACTCATTTGTTATGTGAACATTTATTTAAAAACATTAAACTTAATGAAATCGATGTTAACACTTACCTAGCGTTCTTTGCTACATTCCTCATCCATGTTTGGGGGTTAGCTTTTCTCTTCCTGGACCTATTGGTAGGGGTTTCAGTAATAACTTCCTCAACATTTATGTCTCTTATTACTAACTCAGTGTTTTCTGAGCTTTGACTACTTAAATCTGGTTCCATTGTAAGAAAATTAAAACTAAAAGCAGCCTTAAATAAAGCACGTCTTAAAACTTGTAACACAAGCTACAAAAGAAAAGAGAACAAAAATGTATTTGTTTACAAAACATTAGTTGATCAGGGTAGCCAACCAAAAACTACTAAATATCTGCAGTTTTTTTGGCCAATATATGTAACTATTATTATAATACTAGGAATTCTTTCATGCAAAGTATCATAGTTTCTAACATATTAGTAAGGGATTGAACTTGTTTTGCTACTGTATTTGGAAGGCAGCCATTACTGTTTGTGGAATATAACTTGATTTGGAACTGCCAATTGATATAACAGATATTGCGCCTGCAGCCAAATAGGATATAACTCGTTTTGCATTTTCTATCATTTTTCTCAATCGTTTTTTAATAGGATAGAGCTTATTTTGGGACTGTCTCTCAACAGTAACATATAGCAGATGAAAAGACGTATCCATAGCAATAAAAATCTCAGATTTTGAATGTTTTGGATAAAACTGGTTTTACTATTGGACTACTCAAATGTTCAGTATATATAAATGTCCAATAGCTCAATTACTGGTGGACACCTAACTCTTAGTTTAGGACGAAATCAGCTGTCGACTAGACGTCATCCGTGCTGCGAACGGTGGACATGTTATCATTTATGACGCATATTCGTAAACTTTATTATTATGTGAGTATTGTAATGTCCAATAGTTTTGGTGAAGCCGTTGTTTCTAATTAATATAGTTACTTAACATCTGGTCATTCTTGTTGAAACACCCTGTATAACAAGTTAAATTCTGCCAATTTCAGATAACTACGTAACATTGTAGTTAACTAATTAGTTACTTAAAATACCCTCTTGTAGCCTAGTTGATATCACTTCTGCTTCCAATGCAGAGGGTCATGGGTTAAAACTCGGGAGGTCCTCTTATATTTGTCACAGGGGTTTGGATTACTGTCCCTTAACAACTTTTGAATACCATGTTAAAAAGCCCCAGGAGTAGACACTAAAATATATAAATAAAATGTTATATTTATATAGAACAGGGGCCTTGGTTAAAGGGAGTTGCGTACCTCCTTTCTCACCCAAGTTAAATTAGGCTACTTTGGTGTACCTTTACTCAAGAACTATTATTCATTGACGATTTTCATATACTTTTATTTTAAGTGGAAGCCTTATATACCCACTGAGTTATTTTCAGCCCCAAAAAATAGTCTTTTTAATCTAAAAAGTTATTTTCAAAACATGAACAGTTAATTTGTTAAAATATGTATTTTTATTTTTATATAAAAAATATATATACATATTTTTTATGAAAGGTCTAGTTTGGAAAATTACTTAGAAAAGGTGTATTACGTTTCATAAAAGTTAAGTTTCGGAAATCGAAGATTTTGGAAGAGAATACCTTTTTAAGTAGGGTTGAACATAACAAACATAACCAAACTGCTGAATCAAAAACCAAATTGACAGCTAGTTGCTATGCAACAGTAGATGTTTCTGGAAGTGCTGCCAACTATAAAAGATAAATAAAACCATACAATGATTTCAAAGCTATGTAACTATATAAAAACAAGTTGAGGTTCATAAATTGGCAATATGTGTCAACACATGTGATTTAAAAAGAATTCAAAAATATGTTATACTTGCTGGAATGAGACATGCTATTTACAATTTTAACCATAGTTAAACAGAAAATACTAAAATAATATTAAACAGAAAACAGTATTTTCTTTATTTTTAAGGAACACAACCCCCAAATGTTTTTCACATTAGATAGATACACAGCTAAGAAACAAGTATATTATGATAGTTTTTTTTTCAGTGGAAAACCGACCAAATAACTAACATGAGGAAAAACGAATAATATATTTTCTCTTAAATAGAGCGATGGGGTTACTTAAATTGTGTGGTATTTTATCTTGATTACGAATATGACAAAATCTTTGCAATCGAACCATTATTTGGCACGTCAGCACTAGAAATGTTCTGGTTTTAGTAAGGTTATTGTTTTGCTAGGATAAGACTAAGTTGGGTAGTGTTAGGTTATAGTGTTTTATTTAATAGGTTACAATGATGATCATAAAAACAATTTTACAAAAAGTTCATTTTTTACATAATATTGATTTAATTAACTATATTAAATAGTACACCAAATATGGTCTTATAAACTGTTTAATATAGATATAAAATACATTCAGTCATGAGGTATGTTGTAAAAAATAAATAAATAAAAAATTGATTTATCTGGTTAGAGACAACAACACGCCTTCAACTGTTCTCATACCACACTGACAGAATGACTATGTTGCGGAAATTCCTCATTCATTCCAGTTTGTAACGGACAATACAATGTGCATTACTAAACATTTTTACTATTCAGAGAGGTTGTATTTATATAGTGATATTATTTTTAGACTATTTTTATTTTGTTAATTTGAAAGTAAAAACCTTAACCCTTAAGAGCTTGAAATATTTTTAAATGATTATGTATTTTTTTAATTTTCTACTTTACTTGATATACTCTTTTTGTACATTTTTATTTTGTATGTATGTGTATAATTTAGCTATTATGTCCCTTATTGGTATTTTAAAAATAGTTATCTGCCCTTTATTGATAAAATAAAATATATACGATAAAAAATCTCTTCTCTTCTAATAATAGGTAAAAAGTAGCAAAAGTAGCAAAACAAGTTATTTAGTTCTCCAAATATTATCCTAATCCAACAGATAGTGATTGTATATACATTTTTAGGAGTAACATCAACTTGTAATTTAAGTATTTTTACATAGAAATTCAATATATGTTATTAACCTTGAATATATGTTAAAAATAACGGATATTACATAATATGTAATATTAAAAATATTTATTCTGCTAGTAAACTCATAATACATTGTTTTTTCTTTTATATTAAAAATGGTTCCAAAGAATCGGCACAAACTTTCCCCCATATTAGACACTAAAAGATCAAAATTTAGAAAATTACCAGTTTGATTCCCAAATATGTTTTTTTGCCATAACTAAAAAACTAGTAAAGTTAGAAACATGAGTTTTTACTAAAATATCTTAAATTGTTAATTCACAACTTTTATGAAAATGTAATCAATAGGGTTAGTACCATTTTTGAAAAAAATTAATTTTTGTTTGTTTTTCTCATAAAAATGAAAAAGTAACATTTTCAAAAACTGAAAAAAATAGATTGGAGATATTGGCTAAAAATTGACAAAGATAAACCTCATATCAATATCTGTCTGTTTTTTGATAACTTTTTTTGCTCGACTTCATCAGGAAAATCATAGTATACCTATATATTTTATGGAACCTGCAATACCAAATGGTCTTCACTGTAGAGTTACGATGTTATAATGAGATAACGGCATCAAGCAACATCGAGTGTGGCTGTTCCTTGGATGGATGATCGTTGATCCCGTCCTTCCACACAGCCCGCCTGCTCGGTCACTGGTGGTAGTTCCAAAGTCACCCTTAAGCCGTTCGTCCCAAATCAAGTGTTAGAGAGGACATATTAGCCCTAACATCACCTAGTAAAATACAACATGCTTTCACATTAACTTTGAACTTTATCATGATTCCATAGTTTTGGTGTTACCTTTATGGAAACTAGCAAGAGTACCTTTTTATCTTACTTTGCCAGCCAATAAAGCATGCTAATTCATTATTCATCATTAGGACGCCGATCGTCAATATATGGGCGAATGAGTGTGATGAGTGTAGATGAATGAATGTAGTCATTGTTACTAACTAAGGTCGACTGTTCCTCAGAAAAATCTATAGCCCAATTATTAATAGCCCAATAGCTTGGGAAACTAAGGGATCTACAGATTTACGTGAAATCCGAACCATATAGTGTTGGTCTGATTTTCAGCTAACTGACAAGCCTGACACTCAGGCATTTTCCCTACACAACATCTGAACCTTTACTACCATCCAACATGGACATCCCAGACTTATCTAGTAGTGTCCACGTCTTTAGCAACAATTGAGTCGGTATCAAGAGGACCGAGCATATAATCTACCGCCTACAATCTCCACAATACTTTGTTCCCAAGTAGCTGGATTACTGCACTGCGCCACCAGTGTTGGTAAATTAGAATACATCAGGTACAAATCAATAATTGAATTGATAGAGAGTAAGAACAGAAAGTGCAGTCAGTAGCACCCTTTGACAGAACAACAGATACGTGAATGAGACTGAATTGAGTCCTTATCGTCGTTTACTAAATTGATACTGTTGAAAGTACAAAGCCAGAAATTTGTTAAACATGAGCCACCCCTCCCAGTGTAGAGTGTGTTGGAGGGGGGTTGTAGTGGTGTCGGGGGAGGGGCTACAGGACAATTACGCCGAGTCATGTCGCTTTCTATTAACCTCTCCTTTCATCCGTGGACCAAATCACCGGTAAACACCGCGAAACATCCTGCTAGATTATTTTCTTTACATGAACACAAAACATCTTAATACACGAGTATCCATGTATATTTATATTTTAAATTTAAATTTATATAGAATTGTTTATAAACAAATACTATATTTTATACAGATAATTCAATGATTAGGTTCAAAGATAACTTCAGTCGACTTAAATGATCTATTCTACGTCGTGATTTTAAATTAATTATTGTTTTAATAGCCCATATAGATTATTAACACCTCAGGGGTAAAGTGATGGCCAACAATTCGGGGTCTGGTTCCTTTCTGAAATCTGAAATATTTTAATAGAAACTAGTTTGTTTGGAACCTAACCTAATCCAACCGAACATAACCTAACTCAACCCAACCCAATCTAACATAACCTAACTTAATCCAACCTAACTTTACCTAACCTAACCCAACCCAATCTAACATAACCCAACCTAACCAAACCTAACCTTGTAGGCCTATAACAAGCAATTCTTTAGTTAAGTATTTTTTTAAATAAAAAGCTCCTAACTAGCGCTGGTTATTCTGATAAGCTTAGCCATTCATGCCCCATTACTTTAATTACATTATAATTTTTATTATTTGCAAATATTACACTTCATGCTTTAATCCAAAAGTACGATGAACTACAGTAGTTTTTTTTAAAAGATATCCCAGTTAAATAATTTCATCCATTAACTTTTTTACCAATTCATCAAGTTCAGACAGGAAGTACACCTTCGTTCACCATCTGTTCAGTGGTGTAACGTCTAGCATATATTCATGGTGAGAGAGAGAGAGAGAGAGAGAGAGAGAGAGAGAGAGAGAGAGAGAGAGAAAGGGAGGGAGGGAGGGAGGGAGGGAGGGAGGGAGGGAGGGAGGGAGGGAGGGAGGGAGGGAGGGAGGGAGGGAGGGAGGGAGGGAGGGAGGGAGGGAGGGAGGGAGGGAGGGAGGGAGGGAGGGAGGGAGGGAGGGAGGGAGGGAGGGAGGGAGGGAGGGAGGGAGGGAGGGAGGGAGGGAGGGAGGGAGGGAGGGAGGGAGGGAGGGAGGGAGGGAGGGAGGGAGGGAGGGAGGGAGGGAGGGAGGGAGGGAGGGAGGGAGGGAGGGAGGGAGGGAGGGAGGGAGGGAGGGAGGGAGGGAGGGAGGGAGGGAGGGAGGGAGGGAGGGAGGGAGGGAGGGAGGGAGGGAGGGAGGGAGGGAGGGAGGGAGGGAGGGAGGGAGGGAGGGAGGGAGGGAGGGAGGGAGGGAGGGAGGGAGGGAGGGAGGGAGGGAGGGAGGGAGGGAGGGAGGGAGGGAGGGAGGGAGGGAGGGAGAGAGAGAGAGAGAGAGAGAGAGAGAGAGAGAGAGAGAGAGAGAGAGAGAGAGAGAGAGAGAGAGAGAGAGAGAGAGAGAGAGAGAGAGAGAGAGAGAGAGAGAGAGAGAGAGAGAGAGAGAGAGAGAGAGAGAGAGAGAGAGAGAGAGAGAGAGAGAGAGAGAGAGAGAGAGAGAGAGAGAGAGAGAGAGAGAGAGAGAGAGAGAGAGAGAGAGAGAGAGAGAGAGAGAGAGAGAGAGAGAGAGAGAGAGAGAGAGAGAGAGAGAGAGAGAGAGAGAGAGAGAGAGAGAGAGAGAGAGAGAGAGAGAGAGAGAGAGAGAGAGAGAGAGAGAGAGAGAGAGAGAGAGAGAGAGAGAGAGAGAGAGAGAGAGAGAGAGAGAGAGAGAGAGAGAGAGAGAGAGAGAGAGAGAGAGAGAGAGAGAGAGAGAGAGAGAGAGAGAGAGAGAGAGAGAGAGAGAGAGAGAGAGAGAGAGAGAGAGAGAGAGAGAGAGAGAGAGAGAGAGAGAGAGAGAGAGAGAGAGAGAGAGAGAGAGAGAGAGAGAGAGAGAGAGAGAGAGAGAGAGAGAGAGAGAGAGAGAGAGAGAGAGAGAGAGAGAGAGAGAGAGAGAGAGAGAGAGAGAGAGAGAGAGAGAGAGAGAGAGAGAGAGAGAGAGAGAGAGAGAGAGAGAGAGAGAGAGAGAGAGAGAGAGAGAGAGAGAGAGAGAGAGAGAGAGAGAGAGAGAGAGAGAGAGAGAGAGAGAGAGAGAGAGAGAGAGAGAGAGAGAGAGAGAGAGAGAGAGAGAGAGAGAGAGAGAGAGAGAGAGAAAGGATGGCTTATTTTGACCAGGCGAAGTTAGGTATAAAACGCCTTTTCAAACGCTAAACCTGCGGACCAACGGCTCAAAGGTAACTTCGAACCACCATCAGTGACTGGGAAAGTTGGGTGCGTGAAAGGATGGCATTGTTCAAGAAGTCACCCATCCAAGGAGCAGCCACGCTCTATGTTCCACTGGCCCACTGGTGGATATTATTTTAAGTGAACCATCTTTAAATTATTAAAGTCAATGTCGCCTAAAGTTACGTAAGTAACACATAAAATAATTCCGTAACTGATTGTTCTTTTTTTCTGTGATTGAAATTTTTAGGGTAGAGTTCAGTTAAAGTTTAGAAAGCCTGACTTGAGATGAAGTGAGTTCAACTTGGAATAGTTAATTTCCGGACTATCTGCAATCTTGAAGCTTACTTCCTATCTATGAAACACGCGATGATAGTGATAATAGACAAAGTTGTGTTGTCTGTCAAAATATGGAATGAAGGCAGGTCTAGTAGCGTGGAACTAGTGATTTAAATCTGATTCATAACATACTATCATAGTGGATATAAATACAGATTAGACCTCAGTTTAATATCATTTATTTATAAACTTACTATTTATTTAGATAAAACGAGAATGTTCTTTGCATTAATTTAGCATATTTTAACAAACAGGTTTGGTGTAATTTCTCATTTTTCAAGGGTTTTGTTTTATTTTGAAATTCTAAAATTACACTATGTCTATTTCTGTCTGTTTGTTGATAATGATTTCTTTGTTCGAATGGTAGAATTTGTCATTGGCCTTGACCGGAGGATTCCAATATTTTCGCGATATAATGGCGTCAAGCAACATCGAACACGGCTGTTCCTTGGATGGGCGACCGACGAGAGATCCCGTCCATGCTTGCAGCCCGCCTTCCCGGTCAATGATGGTGGTTCAGAAGTCACCTTTAAACCGTTGGTCCCAAGGATGATAGTTCAAGGACTAATTAGGCTGTTGATGAGAAAACAACATGTTTTCTCAGGGTATGTTTCTCAGTAAATATATATTTTGTTTTGTTTATTCTGAATTATCATTATTTACTCTTTTTAAGTTTATGTAATTTAAAATATGAGTGTTTCTTTTGAATATGCCAATTTTATTAATGCCATAGGTATAATCGAACCCGTGACAATAAGAAAAAAAAGAAAACGATCATAACTTTTCCTCTGAATTGGTTACTTTGGCACTTTCATCTTTCAAGTTTGCCGAATCAACGATGAACCCTATTCTCACCAATTTAGAATCTTCTGAATAATTAGAAACTATTTATCTTGCTTGACCTTGTACTTTTTTACCAAGAAATTGTCAAAAACTTGTTGTAATAGATACTTGGCTGATTAAATAAGATACAAATCTTAATTTATAAAATCTAAAACGATTTACTCACTTACCACGACATTTTCAGAACAACCCAACAAATGTTGATGAAATTTGAATTGAAGTTAGATTTTGTATTATTGAGACCCACTGAAAAATATTTTCTCGAAAAATGCCATTCTTAAGGCATATAAACAGCCCCTTAAAGTTTTCTCTTTTAATTAATAGTAAAATTGGAATCTATTTAATTTGATAATTTATTTCTAATAGCTCATAACAAAACATTAACATGACTCAAAGCTTTGCTAAGTAGGTTCTCATTCTGAAATGTTTACGGTCGTTTCTATGATTATACTTCTTTGCATCCCTTTAAAGTAGACTTAAAGAGATGCATTGAATATGAAACTTTGTTATCTAGGAAAACGGCAGCAGCCTGAGCTTTTGTATTGAGTGGTTTAGAGAGACCCACGGAAGGAAGAGAAAGGAAACGCAGAGAACCACTCCGTAGCGAAGGAAAGGCTGTAGACTAGTAAATTAAAAACGAAATAATAATCATAAAGTAAGACTGAATCAGCTATTACAGTGTTCCATTAGTAAATAAATAAATATATACAAATTATAACATCAAGCGTGCGGAGGGGTCTCCCAGAATGTGGCACGCAGTGGAGGGGAGTTGCGTAAACTCCTCTTCTCAAAATAACAATTATGTAGTTAAGCCCAGTAAAGTATATTTCAATAAACATTTTTAGAGGGAGCCCAAAAACCATCCATAGTCCCTCGGGAGAACTACATCAGAGGGGAGTGGAACGCCAACCCAATCACTTAAAAATAGTACACTGACGTTTAAGAGGCCTAATGTCAAAGAGAGAGGCATTACAAGTATTTATCGACATAGGAATGTCTGATATTATTTGGTTATCTGAACATAATCTTAAAGATTACCAGTTTAAGAATAACAACATCGATGTTTGTTATTCTTAACATTGGATTTTGGATGTTGGATAACATCATTTTGTAGAAATTCAATGGATAAGGTCAGTGTTGGTATATTTTATGAATATCATAATTGATATTAGTGAGTATTGTGTTGAAGATCTTTTTGAAATAACAGCAATTACAAAACACACAAAATTGTAAGTGTCCGTTAGTTACGGACCACCTTCTAATAATCTGCAGCAGTTTTTTGACTTAATAAGAAAATGTTTGGCTAAGCATATGAAAACTCACAAGAGGTCTGAAAAAACCATATATTTAGGCAGTATCATTGAAAAGAAATAAAGAGAGGTGTGATAAACTGTTATTTCTCCAACTTGTCATACAGATGGCAAAGCTACCACCTTGTCAGTCCCTACCTTCATTATTCCTAAATCATCCAAAATACTAGTTTTTATTATTACTACTAATGTATATATATATATATCGGATGGTTTTTTGTCAGCTACCATTATTATTATTATTTTTTTTATTTAAAATTATGTATAAGCTGAGCTATATAGTGGGAAAAAACGTCCAAAAATTATTAGACTATAGTAAAAATTAAAAATAAATAAGAAATAATCTCCCGTCATAAAGCTAAATCCAGTCCATCAAGCCATTTAATACTGCCTGACTGATTCTATTTATACTAGCTAATCCCTCCGTAAAACGGCGCAAGGGCCACTCTGAAACTATGTGATCCATTGTTTGGATAGACTCCCCGCAATCACATGACTGATCTTCTGTGAATACCCATTTGTATTTCCAGTAGTTACATCTGCCCAGTCCAGTTCGGAATCGATTCAATGATGTCCACTCCCTAGGAGATTCATCACACCTACAGGTGTTGATGGATGGTTAATAAGGAACTTATTTCGTCCATCAAAACTGTTCCACACTATGGCGAAGCAAGTATTGGACCAAAAATTTGATCTGCTCAACTGAAAAGCAGTACGTAGAGGTGGGTTTCGAGATTTTAAGCGACCGTTCTGACGTGGGAGATCCTGGTTAATGGGGGGGGGGGTGCGGGGCATTCAAGATCTTATTGAATTCTTTACGTAGCGCCTCCTGACGTCTTATTTCTGGAGGAGCTATATTGCACAGCACCAGAAGACAAGATAGTAGAGTTGCCATGAGAGTACCACTAATAGCTCTCATGGCTCTATTACGTTCGACATCGATCTTGTTGGATGGCAGTTACCACAATAGTTATGTACAAAGATGTATATTAGTAGACCTCTGTTCCTTTTTTTCTGCGCTGGTATACAATTCAAATAATCCACATTCATGTCAAGGATAGTATATAGTGAACACGTGGTAAGGAGCTAGGGGCACAATGTATATTAAAATAAAAATACAAACATTCAAAACATATAATTTTTGTATAACTCTACAATTAGTTGTTTAGTTTAAACAATATATTATGTACAACAGATTGAGTTTACATTTTAAATGTTACACTGACATCTACCCCGAATCAGAAACGTCACTATTTATCTATATATACTTAAGATCATATACATGATCAACGCTTCAAAAGTAAATATTTAAAATCACTGGATAATTTCGAAATAAGAATGTTTTGAAAGTTTGAAAATAACAAATTACATGAAATCCGTGATTGTATTTTTAATCTATAATGATCCTATCGATACTGTGGTATAAGCAACTTATATAAAAAAAAGCAAAGACCCTTAAACAAACATAGCATTGGTTTGTAAAATAAAAGTGAACAAAAGTTAGTACTTTTTATCTTTACGATAGAAGTACTCATAAAAATGTCAACACAATGTTAATTAAACTGAACTCTCAGCTATGAAATGTTTGTGTTTCAACCGCTATCAACAGAAATCTGATGGAATAAGAGGCAACAAAAGAACTTAAATTGCATGATCGAGTTGATGCCGTGACATGGAACATGCCACTGGGCTGTAGACTTTTCACCTTTCATTCAACAATCTTAGAACGTAGGTCACATGCTTTAGCGATATTGAGTTGGTGTCGTGACATGGAACATACCACTGGGCTGTAGACTTTTCACCTTTCATTCAACAATATTAGAACGTAGGTCACATGCTTTAGCGATGTTGAGTTGATGCCGTGACATGGAACATACCACTGGGATGTAGACTTTTCACCTTTCATTCAACAATCTTAGAACGTAGGTCACATGCTTTAGCGATGTTGAGTTGATGCCGTGACATGGAACATACCACTGGGCTGTAGACTTTTCACCTTTCATTCAACAATCTTAGAACGTAGGTCACATGCTTTAGCGATGTTGAGTTGATGCCGTGACATGGAACATACCACTGGGCTGTAGACTTTTCACCTTTCATTCAACAATCTTAGAACGTAGGTCACATGCTTTAGCGATGTTGAGTTGATGCCGTGACATGGTATATACCACTTCATACGGGCTGTAGACTTTTCACCTTTCATTCAACAATCTTAGAACGTAGGTCACATGCTTTAGCGATGTTTAGTTGGTGCCGTGACATGGAACATACCACTTCATATCGGCTGTAGACTGTTCGCCTTTCATTCAACAATCTTAGAACGTAGGTCACATGCTTTAGCGATGTTTAGTTGGTGCCGTGACATGGAACATACCACTTCATACGGGCTGTAGACTGTTCGCCTTTCATTCAACAATCTTAGAACGTAGGTCACATGCTTTAGCGATGTTTAGTTGGTGCCGTGACATGGAACATACCACTTCATATCGGCTGTAGACTGTTCGCCTTTCATTCAACAATCTTAGAACGTAGGTCACATGCTTTAGCGATGTTGAGTTGATGCCGTGACATGGAACATACCACTGGGCTGTAGACTTTTCACCTTTCATTCAACAATCTTAAAACGTAGGTCACATGCTTTAGCGATGTTGAGTTGATGCCGTGACATGGTATATACCACTTCATACGGGCTGTAGACTTTTCACCTTTCATTCAACAATCTTAGAACGTAGGTCACATGCTTTAGCGATGTTTAGTTGGTGCCGTGACATGGAACATACCACTTCATATCGGCTGTAGACTGTTCGCCTTTCATTCAACAATCTTAGAACGTAGGTCACATGCTTTAGCGATGTTTAGTTGGTGCCGTGACATGGAACATACCACTTCATATCGGCTGTAGACTGTTCGCCTTTCATTCAACAATCTTAGAACGTAGGTCACATGCTTTAGCGATGTTTAGTTGGTGCCGTGACATGGAACATATTACTTCATATCGGCTGTAGACTGTTCGCCTTTCATTCAACAATCTTAGAACGTAGGTCACATGCTTTAGCGATGTTTAGTTGGTGCCGTGACATGGAACATACCACTTCATATCGGCTGTAGACTTTTCACCTTTCATTCAACAATCTTAGAACGTAGGTCACATGCTTTAGCGATGTTTAGTTGGTGCCGTGACATGGAACATACCACTTCATATCGGCTGTAGACTTTTCACCTTTCATTCAACAATCTTAGAACGTAGGTCACATGCTTTAGCGATGTTGAGTTGATGCCGTGACATGGAACATACCACTTCATATCGGCTGTAGACTTTTCACCTTTCATTCAACAATCTTAGAACGTAGGTCACATGCTTTAGCGATGTTGAGTTGATGCCGTGACATGGAACATACCACTGGGCTGTAGACTTTTCACCTTTCATTCAACAATCTTAGAACGTAGGTCACATGCTTTAGCGATGTTGAGTTGATGCCGTGACATGGAACATACCACTGGGCTGTAGACTGTTCGCCTTTCATTCAACAATCGTAGAACGTAGGTCACATGCTTTAGCGATGTTTAGTTGGTGCCGTGACATGGAACATACCACCTCATATCGGCTGTAGACTGTTCGCCTTTCATTCAACAATCTTAGAACGTAGGTCACATGCTTTAGCGATGTTTAGTTGGTGCCGTGACATGGAACATACCACTGGGCTGTAGACTTTTCACCTTTCATTCAACAATCTTAGAACGTAGGTCACATGCTTTAGCGATGTTGAGTTGATGCCGTGACATGGAACATACCACTGGGCTGTAGACCTTTCACCTTTCATTCAACAATCTTAGAACGTAGGTCACATGCTTTAGCGATGTTGAGTTGATGCCATGACATGGAACATACCACTGGGCTGTAGACTTTTCACCTTTCATTCAACAATCTTAGAACGTAGGTCACATGCTTTAGCGATGTTTAGTTGGTGCCATGACATGGAACATACCACCTCATATCGGCTGTAGACTGTTCGCCTTTCATTCAACATTCTTAGAACGTAGGTCACATGCTTTAGCGATGTTTAGTTGGTGCCGTGACATGGAACATACCACTGGGCTGTAGACTTTTCACCTTTCATTCAACAATCTTAGAACGTAGGTCACATGCTTTAGCGATGTTGAGTTGATGCCGTGACATGGAACATACCACTGGGCTGTAGACTTTTCACCTTTCATTCAACAATCTTAGAACGTAGGTCACATGCTTTAGCGATGTTGAGTTGATGCCGTGACATGGAACATACCACTGGGCTGTAGACTTTTCACCTTTCATTCAACAATCTTAGAACGTAGGTCACATGCTTTAGCGATGTTGAGTTGATGCCGTGACATGGAACATACCACTGGGCTGTAGACTTTTCACCTTTCATTCAACAATCTTAGAACGTAGGTCATATGCTTTAGCGATGTTGAGTTGATGCCGTGACATGGAACATACCACTGGGCTGTAGACTTTTCACCTTTCATTCAACAATCTTAGAACGTAGGTCACATGCTTTAGCGATGTTGAGTTGATGCCGTGACATGGAACATACCACTGGGCTGTAGACTTTTCACCTTTCATTCAACAATCTTAGAACGTAGGTCACATGCTTTAGCGATGTTGAGTTGATGCCGTGACATGGAACATACCACTGGGCTGTAGACTTTTCACCTTTCATTCAACAATCTTAGAACGTAGGTCACATGCTTTAGCGATGTTGAGTTGATGCCGTGACATGGAACATACCACTGGGCTGTAGACTTTTCACCTTTCATTCAACAATCTTAGAACGTAGGTCACATGCTTTAGCGATATTGAGTTGGTGTCGTGACATGGAACATACCACTGGGCTGTAGACTTTTCACCTTTCATTCAACAATCTTAGAACGTAGGTCACATGCTTTAGCGATATTGAGTTGGTGTCGTGACATGGTATATACCACTTCATACGGGCTGTAGACATTTCACCTTTCATTCAACAATCTTAGAACGTAGGTCACATGCTTTAGCGATGTTTAGTTGGTGCCGTGACATGGAACATACCACTTCATATCGGCTGTAGACTTTTCACCTTTCATTCAACAATCTTAGAACGTAGGTCACATGCTTTAGCGATGTTTAGTTGGTGCCGTGACATGGAACATACCACTTTATATCGGCTGTAGACTTTTCACCTTTCATTCAACAATCTTAGAACGTAGGTCACATGCTTTAGCGATGTTTAGTTGGTGCCGTGACATGGAACATACCACTTCATATCGGCTGTAGACTTTTCACCTTTCATTCAACAATCTTAGAACGTAGGTCACATGCTTTAGCGATGTTTAGTTGGTGCCGTGACATGGAACATACCACTTCATATCGGCTGTAGACTTTTCACCTTTCATTCAACAATCTTAGAACGTAGGTCACATGCTTTAGCGATGTTGAGTTGGTGCCATGACATGGTATATACCACTTCATACGGGCTGTTGACATTTAACCTTTCATTCAACGATCCTAGAACGTGGGTCACATGCTTTAGCGATGTTGAGTTGGTGCCGTGACATGGTATATACCACTTCATACGGGCTGTTGACATTTAACCTTTCATTCAACGATCCTAGAACGTGGGTCACATGCTTTAGCGATGTTGAGTTGGTGCCATGACATGGTATATACCACTTCATACGGGCTGTTGACATTTAACATTTCATTCACAATCCTAGAACGTTGATCACATGTTTTAGCGATGTTGAGTTGATGCCGTGACATGGAACATGCCACTGGGCTGTTGACATTTAACCTTTAATTCAACAATTTTAGAGCGTGGGTCACTTGCTTTAGCGATGTTGAGTTGGTTCCGTGACATGGTATATACCACTTCATAAGGGCTGTTGATATTTACCATTCATTCAACAGTCTTAGAGCGTGGGTCACTTACTTTAGCGATGTTGATTTGGTGCCGTGACATGGAACATACCACTTCATACAGGCTGTTGACATTTAACCTTTCATTCAACAATCCTAGAACGTTGCTCACATGCTTTAGCGGTGTTGAGTTTGTGCCGTGATATGGAACATACCATTTATTACGAAATGTTGGGATTTACATTTCATTGAACAATCTTAGAACGTTGGTAACTTGCTTTAGTGATGTTGAGTTGGTACCGAGACATGGAATTAACCACTTATTGTGGACTGTTGACTTTTAACCTTTCATACAACAATATTAGAACATTGTGATATGAATCTGTGTTTTGGTTGAAGAGTACTTTTAAAATCATGTGTTTATTATTTTTACTTTATTATTGTTGTTTTTAAATGAACTACTGGGCCTTGCTTTGATTGTTCGAATAACTTGGTTATGTATAATTTTATGTCAATTAAAGCTAAATGTTTTGTCATTCACTAATCTTCTGTTTTCTTAGTTCGAATTGGTCATATGCTTTTGCGATAATGAGTTGGTCCCATGATCTGGAACGTACCACTTCATGTGGGCTGTTGACATTTCACCTTAAATAGGGTATAAGGAAACTGATAATACGGCAAGTAAACCGCACGGTGGACAAGACAACGAAACACTCGTCACTCCAATAGCATAACATTATTCGAAGCAACCTCCCCATTTCTACAACACATTATGCTATTATTAATGAATGTGATCTCAATTTTGATGATGTATTATTTTTTAATGCGTAACGTTCCGACAAACCAATCAATTTTATTTTTAATTTTGTAGCGTAATTTTCTGTCTTGATATACTAAGTAAAAATTTGTTTTCTATTTATGAATTATTTTATTTTACTTAACTTAACACAATTTTCTCATACTTTTAAGATTTTTATTCCAAAAATTTATGTATCTGTCACCCCTTTATTGAAGTTAGTATACAACAAACGTAAAAAAGAAGAATTCATTCCCAAACGTCTCGTATTGAATCGTGAATAACTCAAAACCTACTTAAGGTACAGTTCTGAAACCGATTTTTATTAGTTATCCTAATCAAAATGTACTACTAAGTATTCTATATATGTTACCTTTTAGAAATTCAGAAGGGCTTTATTTCACTCTTGTAATCGTGCTCAAACGATTCCCTAGCAGTAACTCACTAACGAAGCATTTTCAACCATAATTACATAATATTGTTATTATTTTTACTAGTGGAATGTGGTGTAGAAGTGGTAGGGGGAAGAACTTTGTGAATCGCACTGTATAGCAGCATATCAAACATTTTTTGTATAGGAAAAAAACTAATACAAACACGTTTACAGAAGCACGTAATATTTATGATGAGATTTCAATAAGGAAAACAAACTTGACGTAGAAGACTCAGGGAGTTTCTTCAGATTGCAATTCATTGTATTTCAAGCAATTTACACACAATGAAAAAACATTATGAAACAGTTTTTCACCTTAAATGTAAATAAAATTCTATTTATTTGCTGTCCTCTTGAGTAAACTCTGCCTTGAGTTTGACGTTTTTATTTTGTCAGTTTATTTATACTTTTTACGTTTAATATTAACATAACATTCTGGTTAAACACTATATAAAAATATCTACAGTCTGACTGTTTAATATAATTGGTACAAAACCAAGGAAAACATTTATATAATTTTTGGAACTGTATACTATAAACCTCGATGCAATGACTCATTGAAGCTCCTGGTCTGAAACCACCAGGAAAATTCACAAAAGTTTACTGTTTTCACTCGTAAACAAGATGGCGGCTATTGACGCTATCCACTCAAGTGTGGTATTAATTTAAAGATAGTTTTCTCCTGAATTCAAATTTATCATCATATTAGAAAAATTAGATAAATAATAAGGGGTATATGCCCCCAAACCCAAAAATAAAACTCCTAAAACAAAAAGAGCGTAATACTAAAATTAAAATCCAAAATGGAGCATCTCCATTGGTATTTATCTCAATTTATTGGTATTTATCTCCTAGATCATATCATTGTATTTTTGAAAAGAAAAAGTTTTAGTGCTCGGTGCCCCCTCATATATTATGTGCTCAAAAACCCAAATCTGGGTAAGTTAAACTAATACATCCAAGGTATGCTTCTCTTAATTACTAATTTACTATCACACCTTTGAAAAGACTATGTTCATGGGCTAAACTGTCCCAAAAAACAAAATTCATGGTCGTACCGCTTAAAAACCCTGGCGAGGCCGTAAGCCGATCTTCCACATGAGGCGTAATGCCGATCTCCACAAATGGGTCTATAGCAGAGCGTCGTAGTGAACTTTCTCCCGCGAGGCCGTAGGCTGAGTTTCACAAAGATGCCTGTAGCAGAGTGTTTTGGTGAAGCCGCAGGCCGAGTTCCACAAAGGGGCTAAAGATAAATTCCTCAGGCGAGGCCGTAGGCCGAGCTTCCCTCGCAAGCGTAGCGAATGACGACGGAGTTGGCACGCGAAGCTTGCAGGGGTGTACCCTAGTCTTTAATAATACGTAATAATTACACTTCATAATATAAACAGCTGTTTTATATATAGAAATGAAAACTTTGTAGTGATACGAAATTGTTGGATCTTTAAGAGCCAGTGGGGCAGAGCCCAGATAATTTTTTACATCTATGATATTTTCCCCACAATCTTTGGTTGGTTCTTAAGCTTTAAAAGTCAATATATCTCATGTTCTTCCTATTTTGAAAAATTACATGAGGATTGAATTGATTACGGAATGAAATATATCCATTTCTATTTTGTTGTAAAATCTGTTTTGGTATCTAAACATTTTCTAAAATTATCCAGCCCATTTATTTGATGAATATAGGTTAAAAATATGATGCGGGTTTCACTTGAAAAAGTGAGGCAGGTGAGATAAAGTGGCGAAGAAGGCCGCCAATTTATCTTTTGTTTGTTTAACTGCTGAAAATTAAATGGCAATTTCCCGCTCACAAACGACAATCACAGCTAATTTGGTCTTCTGTTCCCCGATTCACTTTCAACCATCGTATTTGCGTAATTGAGTGTCTTACTAATTATCCATTAGCACTCCACTTTATTAGATAGGGAGGCATTTTTCATAAGTAATGGAGTTTATTGTTTCACAATAAATTAACCATAAATATCTTAATAGCAGTTTTTTTTAATTTAACCTGCATTCTTTACGTTTTCCGCTCTGGTGTGCTAGTTAAGGGGGTCGTTTCTCTCCACGAAAAACGCAAAAAAATTGATTTATATTGCAATAGTTCAGTTCGTACCGTAACACTGGGAGTGCAACTAAAAGATGAATATCCGTTATATTGGACCATAAGTTAGTTTTTATAAAAAATTAAGTATATTTCATATTTTTCACTCTTAAAAATGTAAAAATTTAAATGTCATTCTTGATGGTTTTACATTTAAGAACTCATAATATTAACTTAGCGTCCATTATAATGAACCTTTAATAATCATAAAGTATTCACTATAATCACAAACATGAACCGTCTGTTGAAATAGAAAATTATGTTTTGGCTCACTGACGGTAAAATGGATTGCCACTATAGGGCTGTCTGAGGTTATTCGACTTCCCACCAATGGCTTGGTAGTTTGGGAGACGGCCACTTTAAGATCGCAATTGGTAAATTCGTTGTAAACTTCCAACTCTTCAAGAGTAATAAAAAAAAAATAAATGGTTCCAAAGAATTGGCACAAACTTTTCCCCGTATTAAACACTAAAAAATAAAAACTTTGAAAATTACCAGTTTGATTCCCAAATATGTTTTTTGCCACAACTAAAAAACTAGTCAATTTACAGACATGCAGTTTTGACCAAAATATTTTAAATTGTAATTCAAATACTTCCTGAAAATGTAATCACAATCGTTAGAGCCTTTATTGAGACGAATCCATTTTAAATGTTTTTTGCCTATAACAATAATAATCAAAAAATAAAATGTCAAAAAAGTAAAAAAAAATGGTCAGGAGATATTGGCTAAATACACATACATACGAAAATTTAATAAAAATGTATCCACCCATTTGGTTTCCAGTGAAGTGCACATACACACAGACAGACACAAATACGTACAGACATCACAATTCTTTTTCGAAATACCACTTTTTTGGGTTCAGGGAACCCTAAAATAGATTTTTAGACCAACTTGTAAAACAACTTTTTTTTACGATCACAGTACTTTCTCTACGCTAACGAATATGAGGGAAAGTAAATAAGTTTAAAAACGTATTCAATTGTTTTCATCTTCATGTGTTCCTAGATACCATACCCTACATTAAAACTTTTAAACCACTACTCTTACGAGTGGAACTCACCACGAGCATTGTTTCTAGTCCCCTGTATCTTTTACGGGTGGAAAATAATATGCTGTTGGATAAGTTGAATATTTTCACTATTTTTAATAATAGTTTGCATATTTTTATCCGATAACTTATTGATATCGTGTTTATACTTTGGTCATTGGTTGTATATATTGTCGTGTTTTTTTGTAAATTTGTAACAACTTGTAAGAATATATGACTCCTAAGGTCAATTTTAGTCTAAAAGGAAGTTAGTAAAAGCTGAGAATGACTAGATTTATCTGTTGAAACGTGCTTGTTTTTTTTAACACTTGAAAAAAAAATTGACCAATTATGAAAATTCCAACGCCAAAAAATAACCTTTAAACGAGAATTATAAGCAGTTTAAACAAATGAGAGACCGTTATATCACATAGAGATATCACATAGAGATATAACATAGAGATATCACATAGATATATCACATAGATATATCACATAGATATATCACATAGAGATCCATATCACATAGAGATATAACATAGAGATATCACATAGATATATCACATAGATATATCACATAGATATATCACATAGAGATATCACATAGATATATCACATAGAGATATCACATAGAGATATCACATAGAGATATCAGAGTGTTTTGTAAGTTACTTATTGATGATATCGTAATTTTCAAAATGAAGTGCACAAAGAAAAAACAACGTGGCCATAGCACCACAGTACAAGAAACGTAGATATAAATACGGTAAACCACTACTGTCGGCGCAGAAATTATGTGCACCCGAGTTTAATGGTTGTTTACTAAGAAACTAAGACGACTACGAAAGTTACAATCATACCATTGTTTTCCTTGTTTTATTGTGCTTTGTGACATGTGCATTTTCATATGTGTGAGCAGCAATTTTATATTGACTTAAACTAATTTAAATTTATAAATTTAAAATTATTTTTAATTAATTCAATCAGTTTAAAATCACTGCATTTACTGACACATGTGAAAATGATGTATCATAACTATATATGTAATAAGGATTACAACAAGACCAAATAATTAATTTTACGACCTGTAGAGGCCAAGAAAACAATGTTTGAGGTAATTTACAGGGACTTTTTTCTTGAAAACACAATATTCTAACATGTATAAAACTTGTAGAAAACATTCCCATCGACCAGGTATTGAAATATAAATGCGCTACATGAACGTGACTTTTAGTAATAACGGTATCAATTTGATGTACATTGAAAACTAGCTAAGATTCAGGTACTTTTTTAGTTCCAACTAAGATAAAAATTACTATAGCTTATAATGCTATTTTAAAATTCATATGTCACAATACACAGTTATACAAAAAAAACAATGGTATGATTGGAATTGTCATAGGTTTCTTAATTCCTTATAGAAGAAATTAACCTTCCAACTCAGGTGCACATAATTTCTGTACCGACATTAATGATCACTAGTACCAGTGGACATAGACCAATTGTATAGTAGTGATGCTCCTCCCACCCATATAAGTAAGGTAGTGACAACTTTCCCACCCATCCATACATGTAAGGTAGTGATAACATTCCCATCCAACCATACACGTAAGGTAGTGATAACCTTCCCATCCATCCATAAATGTATGGTAGTTATGACCCAACTAACCATCTTTACACATACAGTATTGATGACCTTCATTCCCACCCATCACGTAAGGTAGTGATAACATTCCCATTCATCCATATACGTACAGTAGTGAAGACCCACCCACCCACCTTTACACATACGGTATTGATGACCTTCATACCCACCCATACACGTAAGGTAGTGATAACATTCCTATCTATCCATATACTACAGTAGTGAATACCCACCCACCCAACTTTACACATACGGTATTGATGACCTTCATTCCCACCCATACACGTAAGGTAGTGATAACCCTCCCATCCATCGATATATGTATGGTAGTGAGGACCCACCCACCCACCTTTACACAAAGGGCATTGAAGACCTTCATACCCACCCATACACGTAAGGTAGTGATAACCTTCCCATCCATCGATATACGTATGGTAGTGATGACCCACCCACTCACCTTTACACACATGGTATTGATGACATTCATTTTTACCCATAAACGTAAGGTAGTGATAAGCTTTCCATCCATCGATATACGTATGGTAGTGATGACCCACCCACTCACCTTTACATGGTATTGATGACATTCAATTTTACCCATACACGTAAGGTAGTGGTAACCTTCCCATCCATCCATATACGTATGGTAGTAGAGACCCACCCACCCAACTTTACACATAAGGCATTGAAGACCTTCATACCCACCCATACTCGTAAGGTAGTGATAACCTTCCCATCCATCCATATACGTATGGTAGTGATGACCCACACACTCACCTTTACACACATGGTATTGATGACATTCATTTCCACCCATACACGTAAGGTAGTGGTAACCTTTCCATTCATCCATATACGTATGGTAGTAGAGACCCACCCACCCACCATTAAACATACGGTATTGATAACCTTCGTACTCGCCCATACACCTAAGGTAGTGATAACCTTCCCATCCATCCATATACGTACGGTAGTGGAGACCCACCCACCCACCATTAAACATACGGTATTGATGACCTTCGTACTCACCCATACACCTAAGGTGTGATAACCTAAGAAGTGATAACATTCCCATCTATCCATATACGTACGGTAGTGGAGACCCACCCACTCACCATTAAACATACGGTATTGATGACCTTCGTACTCACCCATACACCTAAGGTGTGATAACCTAAGGTAGTGATAACCTTCCCATCCATCCATATACGTACGGTAGTGGAGACCCACCCACCCACCATTAAACATACGGTATTGATGACCTTTGTACTCAACCATACACCTAAGGTGTGATAACCTAAGAAGTGATAACATTCCCATCTATCCATATACGTACGGTAGTGGATACCCACCCACCCACCATTAAACATACGGTATTGATGACCTTCGTACTCACCCATACACGTACGGTAGTGATAACCTTCCCATCTATCCATATACGTATGGAAGTGAGGACCCACCCACCCACCTTTACACATACGGTATTGTAGACCTTCATTCCCACCCATACACCTAAGGTAGTGATAACCTTCCCATCCATCCAGGTATGTTTACGGTTATGATGAATATGTATACGAGCAATTTTTCATCCCTGAGACTATGAATCTCATTGTTTCCGGTGGGTGGGAGCTCGGTTCCCTCAGGATGCCGGAAACAATTTGTTTCCCTGATATTGATTGCCTTTCGAATGCCAGTCACGCTGATTACATTTTGCTGTGGGTGTTTTTCTTATTACAAACACTTGTATTAATATTTTATATCGTAGTTTCTGTTAATTTATTGTCAAGTTGTTTCAGCTGTGTTAAAAATAATCAACACAGGAAAACTTATCTTAAAATAAAAAAGCTTTACGATGTCGTGTAAGGAAGTTCCTATCTACATTTTCCACTTTCCTTGTTATCTCTGTCAGTATATAAAGTCAAGGGGAACGCCTATTATTAGTAAGTCGTGTAAGTCCATTGGAGAATCACTATCAGCTACTGTCTGAATATAAAATTGGTAATATATGGTTAGGTGTAATGTGTTTAGTTATATGACACATAATTATCGTCTAGCCATTCTTATATTTAAATATTAATAGACAAGTTATCCAAATTTTGTTTAAACTTAAGGTTTACTTGGGTGGATCAGCTTACAGTAAAAAACTAGCTGTACACCGATATTGAGTACCTAGTCTTAATCCCCAAAAGGGATCACAAACCAACTCGCCCTAGTGTATAAATCCTTATATACATGTCCCATCTTTGTGTCAGTGCCCTTTGCATTCAATTCTTTGCGTTAATCTCGAAGACATTTTTGGACTTGATTTTTTACCGATAATTAGGACCACAATTTTTTCCTCATAGAACATATTTAAAGGATCCAAGCATATGGAGGTTTTATGTGGTGAGGTCGGGGCTATAGGGGGGGGGGGTGCGTAGGAGGATCTCCTACCCAAGTTTCTGAAGTTTTTTCGTCGGCTATGCCATATGTGGACGGGCGTTGTCACGAAGCAAAATCACACCTTCAGTCAAGAGACTGCGACATATTCTTCAAATGGCAGGTCTTTTCCACCTATAAATTCAACAGTGATAGCTTACTATCCTGATTTAATAAGTCAATTCGAAATTCGAAAGAAGAAGTCACAACTTTGACCAGTCGTCCACTGCGTGGCTCGTCTGAAACTTTTGTACGGACAACTTTGAAACCGGTCTAACAATATTTAAACGTTCAAACGATTAAAAAAACTATCTCCATACACTTTGAAAATTCTGTTGTGTATTTTACTACCTCTCTCACCTTCGGCGAGTGAAAATCCGATCATGGCACGTTGTTCTCTACGGTGCAATTCTCGAACGAACTCACCATCGTTAACTGAGTAGGACTACATTCGAGGTTATGTTTACAAATTATGTTTGAACAGCTGGTCAGATGTCAACGCAAGGTTGCCAACTTTACATCCTGAAAGTTTCATATTGATCAATTTAGCCGTTTTGAGCAGTAGCAATTATCTCGTTAATTATCGAATAACTCTGGTGGGTATATAATGTAGTTTGCGTAGTATAACTCAGTTTGTGACACGTTACTTTTATTTAACTTATCCATTAGTTAATCAATGGTGCCAGGTAACTAATATCTCCCTGGCACAAATTTTCTCCCTTTCCCTTTGTTATGTCAGATTGTTTAAAAAACAAAAATTAAATTATGCATCTCTACTGAAAATTTAATAAAAATCATTAGAATAAAGCTTTAAAAATTACATTTAAAAATGTTTTAGCCATAAAAATGATTTAACTAAAAAACCAATAAAGTTACAGACATGCGATTTTTACTGAGATATTTTAAATTATAATTCACGTCTTTCCTAAAGTTTTATTCACAATCGTTAGAACCATTTTTGTATGTTTTTGTCCATAAAAAATAACATTTCAAAAAGTAAAAATTGTCTGGAGATTTTGGCTAAATACATTTTCATACCAAATTTCATAAAAAATAAAAAAACACCTTTTTGGGTTCAGGGAAAAAGGTGAAAAACATTTGCTTGACGATCACAATACTTTCACTATGCTCACGCATGTGGGAGGAATTAAAAAAGGGAATATTTTTATTCATTTGTTGGAGGGGGGAGAGGTTATAGTAGAATAGAATACAGTATCACATATTTATGTATATAAACCTAACAGTATTTTTTGGTATTTGTTGGTCATTCATGTAGAAATGTATAATTTTTCCTTGTTATATAATAAATTATAAAAAATATAGAAATATATGCATGGTAATATTGCACATTGTAAAACTTAAAAAATGCACTGATGTTGAAAATATTATAGGAAATTAATTTTTCTCCAGGTACAACATGAGATGATGAATGTGACTTTTATCCTCCAGAAAAAAAAATAAAGATAGGAGCTAAACTAATTGGTAATAATGCTGAGATTTCGTCGAGTAATGGATGGAGTTCTTTTAACGTATCTCATCAATATTCTTATCGTTTATCACTTGGAGTTTTTTTATCACTATTGCTATTTACATTTTTAATATAACTAGTGAAAGATTTATGTAATAACAAATACAATTCAATAAATGTTTTTTTAAATACTGTTTTTATTATTATTATTTCTCCTAAAATATTAAATTTATCAACATTCTTTATTGTAAAACATACAATGCATATTTCGTGCGTATGTTACAAAAAATATAGGGTATGGTTATTTTACTAGTTGTGACTATTGAAATAAAGTATATGGAAGGTAAAAACTAGTTTTCATGTGTTCTTTCGACTTGAGCATACGTTTTTGTCAACTTACTGTTAAAAATTTTACATTTTAAAGTATTAGTTTTATTGTATTACAATTCGTTTAGAATGTACTAAACAGCATGCAAAACATTATTAATCAATACGTGTAAAAAACATATTAGAATTAACAACGAAAAAAATATGGTTTTTGACAAAGACAATTAAATAACAGGTTGCCATATGATTACCGTTGATTAACGATTGTGTCTAGACCAAGACTATAAAAAAATAAACTACAAAGAAGTTTTTTACAGACACGATTTTAAATTACCTCCTTCACAACTGAAAAAGTATTATAATAAACTAAAATCTTATTTGGAGGATCTTTAAATCTAGGTTTAAATGTTTTATCTCAAACAATGCAATATCGTAAATGAATTAGCAACGATAAAAATAATATACCAACTGTCTTGAAACGTATATCATCTTGGTGTAATAACGTATAATGAGTAAAATTATATTAAGTCAATTTATATACAGTAGCTCACTTACTGCATTTCAGTTAAAACCTATTTTACTAAAGCCTATTTTAAAAGATTTCATTTCATTTATTTAATTAAACTGCTGATGATTAGTCAAACATAAAAAATTTAATTAATTAATTTAGTTTAATTTAATTAATTATTTTAGTTAATTAATTTAATAAATTAATTAACTAAAAAAAAATCATTAGATTACCATTGGAACCTTAACAACAAGTGGGGCAGAACCCTAAAGTCGGATACGAATAAAACCATGCTTAAAACCTTCCTTGAAAAAAAAGAACTTAAATATCTCTCCATGATATCTTATAGCCGAAAAACGTACTTTAAGCGTTTCCTATGCCCTTTAGAGTTAAAAACATTTAACAATGGAGACATTATAGCACAAATACAAATAAGGGGACAGTCGTTATTATCTGACTCGTTAACCCTTTTAGTGCTATGCCGCCTGGCTTATGGATATACCCATAAGTGCTAAGCAGTTTTCTGCGAAAATGCAGTTTTGGTAAAACACTCATAGATTCGTTATTTGTTGTCATATCTTCACACTTTTTTTTTGTAACACAATAAGTATAGAATAGCCCTATAACAATAAGAAACATATAAAAGTATTTATTTATTTATAAACAAATAAATAACTTTTGTTTTAATTTTAATTTTTTTGTATTTTTGTAATTACGAATAAAATAAGAGTACCTAATTTTTTTTATATTTTTGTTACCTATTCTACTGTAAAGAGCAACTAACGAAAAAAAAGTTTCATATTTTCACTTAATTTTTATATAAAAATAGGGAGTATAGACGACATATAAAAAATATTGTCAACGCTAAAATTAGTAGACCTCGATCTACCTTAGCGGGGGAAAAATATAAAAAGTTGATTGTCGGCAATCGAATGGCCATATATAGATTCTGTAGTACCTTTGGAATAAAATTATATCAGTAGTGGCTAGTAAAATAAACAAACCTGTCGTATATATATAAAATACGTAGCGTCTACTATGTAGCACTAAAGGGGTTAAAATTGATCAAGAAATAAGGGAGGGATTCCTGTATTTTATATAACGAGTACGAGGTAGATATTTACACAGTGGCGTATGTTGAGGGGTTGTCTATTGCACCCATTAGCCGAGCCGTCTGCAAAAACGGGTCACAAGGCCTATATTGACCGAGTCCCTGGCCTAGGTCAACGAACGCCGCAGTGCGCATGCGCTACCCCTATAGTAGTCCCTGTACTGTTGGATCCTTATCGCCACCCGCGCCGCGCTGTCTGTCATCCCTCACACGCTTTCCCTTCGCCGTGTCATCCCATCACATTTATGCTAAACAGGGATGAAAATATAATGAAAAAAATAATTAAAAAGAAGTATTATGACAAAACGACTCGGGAGTTTGAAATTTCTTAAAAAAATAAATACAGAATATCAGTGAGATATCTGTACCAATAAAAAATTACGTCTGTTTGTGTTTGTGCATTCCTACATTCGCAAATAGTGGTGCAATGCTGTAACCCAAATACTTGGGGGACAAAATGTTGTGAGATTGTAGGTGATAGGTTCTATGTTGGGTCCGGTCAGATTCCGTCATATACCCCCAATTAGAAACTATGTTATACAGCTGTACTGATGTAACCTAACCTAACCTAACCCAGCCTAACCTAACCTAGCCTAACCTGACCTAACCTGACCTACCTAACTACCTACCTCCCTATCTACCAACCTACCCGCCCTAACCTGACATAACCTAAACTAACATAATCTAATTGTGTTTGGAGGGCATACGTAGACACTACCAGAGAGGTCTGGGGTGTCCATGTTGGGTGGTGGTCAGTGCTCGGATGCTGTGTAGGGTGAGAACTAAGTTTCAGGCTTGTCAATTAGCTGAAAATCAGACAACACTACGTGGTCCGTATTCCACGTAAAGCTGTAGGTACCTCAGTTAAAATGTGTATTGGGATATTGATGAATAGCTCTTTCTGAGGAATAGTCGAATTTAATCGTAGAACTTAAGCGGCCGGTGTTATAACTAGAATTTACACTATCTGGTGACAACCGCGTCAAGATACTCGTACAATATTTACAAGATAACCAGACGTGTACCTCATACTGTGATGTGGCATCCTCAGTGGTTTCTCTGAGACTGCCACATCACAGTATGGGCATCTGAGAGAAACCACTGAGGTGCCACATCACAGTATGGGCGAAACGTCTGGTTATCTTGTAAATATTGGAGATATTATCTTGACGCGGTTGTCACCGGATAGTGTAAATTCTAGTTCTAACAGTCTAATTTAGTTAGTAATAATGACTACACTCGTTCATCTTCACTCATCTTATTCTTACGCGTGAGACGCCGACACAACGTTGTGCGGATTTTAAGGCGAATACGAATGATGATATGAGTGTAGGATGAGTGTTGATTAGTGAAGTCTGGTTACTGAGTTCAACTGTTCCTCAGAAAGGACAATTTATTATAGCCCAACAGCTAGGGCAACTCTGGGACCTACAGCTTTACGTGGAATCTGAACCACGTTATGTTGGTCTGATTTTCAGATAATTGACAAGTTTCAGCATGATACTCAGTTATCTCCGACACACAACATCCGTAAAATGATTACCACCCAGCATGGACACCCCAGACTTCTCTACACTCATAGTCCCTCATATTCGTCCATATCTGTAGATCGCCGACTTATAAATTAGTAATAATAATGAGTATATACACTTAGAAATATGTCTGTAAGTTAATGATTTGAAAGAAATTCCATATTATGAGCACTATAGTACAGGACAATAAAAGAAGAAAAGTTATATAGCAGTTGACTTTATCAAGGACGAATGAGGAAAGAATATCCGTATCGGAAGTCGTAAGCAATTCCCGCCTATCTGAGACCCCCCTTCTTCAGTGACTGGTGTATTGGCTCGTGTCAGACATTGGCTCACAAATATTGGCTCCCAAGATATTGGCATTATTTGTCACCGATTCTTCCCCTCTGTCAACTTCCATGTATGATACGTTTTTTTCACTCAGTAGTTTAGAGAAAACAATGGAAGATATAAAATTAATAGTAAATAATATTATTTATGGTCTATGTTGTCTTAACAACAATAAGATAGTCAATAAGATATTGATTCAGTTAAATGTTCTCATTTAAAATAATTAAATTCAATTCATTCTATAAAATATTTATATGTTAAACATTATTATCAAGAACAATTAATCATTAAGATTGTAAATTTCTTTTAAAGTTCGTAGCACTACTTCTTAAAATAAATTTAAGACCTTATTAATACATTCGTTTTTAAACATATAAGGGTGGTTTTATATTCTAATTTTCACTGTAAAAAATAATCGTTTTATAATTTGTTTTGGCGTTCTCCTTATAATTTTGAAATTTAACATTTTATATTTTCGTGTAAAATTCTTGTAAGCAACCTTGATATATTCTACACATTTAAAAAATATTTTGAGATTTTTTATATTTTTAAGACTTTATCTACCCTAAATTGATTATAATAAATGTTCATACAAAAAAATGATTTAATTCTAAGTATAATTGATGTAAGCGTAAGTAGATAATAAAGTCAATAATCTGTATTATATTAATCTTATAACAATGTTTAGCTTCATTAAGTAAATGTTATGGGAACTTATTAGAATTAATAATTTTTCTATAGTGAAATAAAAGTTATCTAAATACTGGAGGAACACACCCCTAGTTAAGGTACTGTATTTGATTCCAGGTGTTTATTATAGTTGTACAAGGTTTTTTAGAGAAAGACATTCGTCAGGCTCTATCCCATAGATTGTAGATCTGTGTGGACAACTTGTTCAGAAGGAGTAAAGGATACCTACATACATTACCTTACAACCAGTACATACAGGTTAAATATCACTAATAAAACATCCACCCAAGTCCAAGATTCAATCCTGTGTTTTTTACAACTCAGGCTCAAAGTCCTTCTTAGATTTCTCAGCCATCAGTTCTTCCATATTCCAAGGTAATTTACTTTTCGTAAGTTTCAGGAACCAGCCGACAACCCTTGCTTAGCTACGGGATGGTTCTCTACACTTGCTGACCCTGCTGTCCGTGGTTCTCCCTAAACCATCACATCAATATAAAAGTTCAACCTGCTGCCGTTCTCCTAGTTAAACAAGTTTTATAGGCTAGAAACCCTTACTTTTGGTGGATTCAAAGTAGCAATCATGTAAGACTTTGTAAAAATATCTTAAACTTTTCTTAATGAAAACCAACTGGGCCTAGCTTTTGTGCCATGTTTATGTTTTTTTAACAGCAAGTTGAAATAAACTATTAAATTAGTAATATGTTACTCTAATGGAATAAAGGGTAACAATGAGAGGTTGATTCTATCCTTTAGGCATGGAATTTCAAGGAATATTTTCTTAGTGAATCTCTATGATGCAAACGTTAACTTACCTCCAAATTTCATCAAAATATGTTGCGTGGGTCCGGAGATTTCGTGAAAAAAGTGTTTTTATAATTTTAAATA
Source organism: Stictocephala bisonia (assembly GCA_035578905.1). NCBI lineage: Eukaryota > Metazoa > Arthropoda > Insecta > Hemiptera > Membracidae > Stictocephala > Stictocephala bisonia. The sequence goes on along the minus strand of JAQJVL010000384.1, from coordinate 636,906 downwards.
TTAAGATTATATTTAATTCATTTGTAACGAAAATAACTTTGATTAGGTTATAAAACGTATTGGTTTTCACTAAACAATTTTTTTTACGGTTAGTTAAGTAATTATTAGGGACCTTAGGAACGATTCTGAGTTACAACCCCCCCCCCCCATCCAGGGACCACATCTAGTAGCCTAGTATGATTTTTGGGGCGATAAAGTGGCACAGCTGGTGTTTCCACCACACTTTTTTTAGTGGCTCATTCTGCTGTACGATAAATGCGCCAACCTGTAAAACACACTTGAAGCTCTGTTACTGCACCAGCAATGCAACAAACGAAAATTATTATGTTCTTATATAATAGATGAATCTCGTTTCATACAATTGGAAATACTGAAGGATAACTTAACGTATTATTAATTACTAAGACACCGATCGTAGATATGGGTGAATATGAGGGGCTTATGAATGTGATAAATATATGAATGTGTGTAGTCATTGTTACTAAGTTACGTCGAATGTTCCACAGAAAGAGCTATAGTGGACTGACGGAGCTCAGGAATATCAGACACGTATTTGTTAAAAAGAAGAGGTTCCAATGTTGAACCATTGAGGAACACCAGATTGAATTTTATATTAAATATCTTCATGCAGCAACAACTAATGCATCGTAAGATATGGGTGAAAATGAGGGGTAATTGAGTGTGTGGTGAATGTAGTCGAGCGAGTGTAGTCAATGTTACTAATGTCGACTGTTGCTTAGAAGAGCTATTTATTAATCACCTAATATCCAGAGAAACCAAGAAACCTACATCTTTATGTGGAATCTGAACCTCGTAGTATTAGTCTGATTTTCAGCCAACTGACAAGCCTGATACTCAGTTCCCTTTCCTAAACAACATTGGGACCTCGAATACCACCCAACATGATTTCCACTTCACTAGTAGTGTCCACGTCGATGGTAATCATTGAAAGGACGCCATGTCAGTATTAAGAGAAGTGAGTATATAATTAATTAATTTTTTTAGTATTCGAATCATTCAGTTAAATAGCAATCATTTTTGATTAAAATTAAAAGGATAAATTAGGATGATAACGTTTTGCTTATCTGTAAGGCCATATACGTAATGAAATAAATTATGAATTTTGAACTGTAAACAATCTAGTAAAACATCCATTACTAAATATAAAATCCTGTAGCAGTAATATGTATTAGTACATGACACTTTAGGCGAAGTTAAATATCGAAAAAGACTTCGGGATTGAGAAATATATCTCAGAATATAGACAGATATCTGTCTATATTCTGTGAATATATTTAATGATAAGAAGATATGGTGGAACTATCAGTTAAGCCTTTTACATATTTAACCTTACTTCCAGTCAAGGTCAAAAACGCCTTTACAGGAAAAATACATGGTTCCAAAGAATTGGCACAAACTTTCCCCCATATTAAACACTGAAAAATAAAAAAATTGAAAATAACCAGTTTGACTCCCATATATGTTGTTTTGCCATAACTCAAAAACTAGTCAAGTTATAGACATGCAGTTTTCACTCAAATATTTTAAATTGTAATTTAAATATGTCTGAACAATTAATCAAAATCGTTTTTGAACAATTCTATTTTTGTATGTTTTCACCCGTAAAAATAAAAAAAACTTTAATTTCAAAAATGATCTGGAGATAAATTGGCTAAATACACCTACATACCCAATTTCATAAATATTTATCCATCCGTTTGGTTTCCAGTGAACTGCACATACAATCACATATACGGTCAGACAGTAGACAAATGTTTTTCGAAAAAACACTTTTTTGGTTCAGGGGACCCTAAAATGGATTTTTAGACCAACTTGTAAAAAAATTCTTTTTGGACTATCACAATACTTTCTCTATGCTAACACATATGGGAGAAAGTAAAACTAACATCCTATTAAGACTACCATTTATTTTTATAAATTTACCGAACATATCCTTACCTATTCAAATTCATAGTTGGGTAGATTTTGTATTAGATAATATTGATATATTTGTATGCGAAGCCTCAATACTGGACGTCCTGACCTCACGTCATGTGGGCGTAAAATGCTTTCCATCGTGAACAGCTTTCCTTAAGGGCTGTTCAGCAAAGAATTTATATCTGTTAATACCCATGTTTATTTAATTTAACTTCTTCTAAAGATATCATAAACCTATAAAAAATGAAAGTTTTATTTAAAAGAAGTCATAAAGGGGGGAAACGCTTTTACAACAACGTTATTTTTTCCATAGATAATTTGATAATTTAATTTTTTTTAATAATTGTATTCCATTAAGTATAATTTTTTTATCAAAATAATTTACTTAAAACCGTTAAATAGTGGAGAAATACTATTGTTCAAATTAGTTACTTTGAAATTCAAATGACCACTACTCTGGAAAGCATAAGCCTTTCGAAGTCCGGTTTGCGCCAATTCATTACATTGAATATACCTTTCATTTGCTACCAAACTCGACTTAGGCTTATGTTGAAGATTTTCACTCAACTCCTCGTAGGCCGTCCCTTTAAAAGATGACATGTCACTAATGGCGTCAAAATATATGTTCTTTGTAACAATGATCATGTATAAGATTTCACTTTTACAATTAAAGTCATATAACAGTTGTGAAAGCGTTTCCATATGTTTTTCACCCTGTATATTACTTGGTTGGTTCTTCAGGAATAATTTTAATTTGTAAAATATCTTCCTGGAACCCTCCCAAGCAATTTCCTGGTGAATCCCCAGATTTAAGAACTACATATCCCTCTGACACCGTCATCAGCAGGAGCGTATGAACGACTTTGTACAGCTGAAAAATAATTTAAAATTTTAAAAAAATTTTATCATTTTTGTATGTCGATGTTTGTTTTTTATACAATTAAATATTTATTTGAGCAGCCATAGCTAAGGAGCTAAGATGGTGGTTTTCCATATAGCTGGTCCGATTTCGATTCCGGATGTGAATGGTCATAAAAATAATTTACCTCTAAATGAGGATAACAATTATTCAAACTCATAGTAAAATTTAAAAATGCATATTTCATAACGTACAAACGAGGAAACAATGGTGTGATTGGATTTTTCGTATGCCTCTTATTTTCTTAGAAAAAAAACTCAGGTACACATAATTTCTGTGACGACAGTCAAACGGATGCAGTATCGGAACTACGAAGAACGCCTGACAACGGCAAACTGCAACCTCCGCAATACAGGTCTGTAGCTGAATCACATCACCAGTGCCGTGACATTTATTTACACGTGTATTGTACACTAAGCTATACGACACACAGTACACGTAACGTACGAAATAGTTAAAATGAAAGGCGTTTACCACGAATACCCGCAGAGCTCGAGCTTTAAGCAAGAATAAAGATATGGGTTAACAAGGTCCTGCCATCCCTATGGCGAACTGGAGAAATAACTGCTCGACATACATTCAGCGTACTATAGGCTGTGATCTGTGTGTCTTTCTTCTCTACAAGCAGTCAACATGAACTCCGTCTTATTTGAGCATCTCTCCTTACTAAAAGCCAAACGACATTTTATTTATTTTTTATTTTGGGTCGGTTTCAGTCAAACTATTATATATGTACGTTGTAACATCATTATTAATTTCTAAGATGCCGATCGTATAGATATGGGCGAATATGATAAGTGTAGATGAACGAGGGTAGTCATTGTTACTATCTGAGTTCAACTTAGCTCAGAAAGTACTATTTTTTAATAGCCAAATAGCCAGGGTAACTATGGGACCTACAGCTTTATGTGGAATACGGAACTAAAAAGCCTGACGGTCAGTTCTCTTCCCTGCACAACATCTGAACCTTGAATACCACATGACATGGTCACCTCAGACTTCTATAGTAGTGTCCACGTCGATGGTAACCAATGAGCGGACGCAGTGTCGGTATTGAGAGGACCAAGTGAAGAGCCTATCGCCTACAATCTCCCAAACACTTTGTTCCCAAGTAGTCGGGTTACACTACTGCGCCAACAGTTTCGACTTTTTTCGGTGTAGAACCCAAACATTAACAGCCAGGACACCTTTTTGTGACATAGGGGGGGGGGGTAGTAGTGTAGAACATTCTGGGGGTTACTGACACGACGTGATCAATTTACAATTCAAATGATTGGCTGTGTAGAAGCCAGCAGTAGAATTACATTTTCCGTTCGGAATGGATCTCCTTGTGTAGTAATTCGATAAAGGAAGCGGTATTGGCCACATGAGCTTCCAGTGAAGGCAGCTCTCACACACAGCTGATATCTCGCCTCTATTCACCCTTTTATAGAGGGTGTTAGAAACTGCTTTACTTAGTTACGCTCCAGATACCTATCGTCATAATATGAGTGAATATGGATTTAAAATTATTGTGATGGGTGGTTGGGCGAATGTAGCAAGTGAAGTTGGTTTAAGTTTAGCTCTATAAACTAAGTATTCTTCGTTCAATACCAATCGGAATCAAAACAAATGGTTCCAAAGAATTGGCACAAACTTTCTCCTTAATTAAACACTAAAAAATAAAAACTTTGAAAACTACCAGTTTGATTCCCAAATATATTTTTGCCATAACTCAAATAAAAAAAAGCCAAGTTAGAGACATGCAATTTTGGCTAAAATATTTTAAATTGTAAATCATTCCTAAAAAGTTTATCAAAATCGTTAGTGCCATTGTGGATAAATTTCCATTTTCGTAGTTTTTGCCCATAAAAATAAAAAACTTTTAAAAAAGTGAAATTTGGTCTGGATATATTGGCCTACGAACCAACATTCATAAAACATTATCTATACGTTTGGTCTCAGCGAACTGCACATACAGACAGACATCAAAATTGTTTTCGAAAAGACAACTTTATTGGATTCAGGAGACCCTAAAATGGAATTTTAGACCAACTTGTAAACAAATTTTTTTGAACAACAGAAATACATTCTCTATGCTAACGCATATGGGAGAAAGTAAAAAATGTAAAATCAATCAGCTGATAGCCACTGCCCGTTCATTTGTCACCGTGCTATTAACTATACATAGACCACTTTGGGAAAAACCTTTGAACGCACTGATTAGAGGGAGATGCACTGAGTAGTGTACGTGACACAGAGAACTATCATTCCCTCGCTGTGTAATTCCATTTAAAAGTATCATGACAACCACCCCACGTGCTGACGTTGCAAAGCAAGCAAGCCCCACCAAGACTAAATATTCACCCACTAATTAAGAGGGAGTTATTAAAATTAACCTACAGTTAAGAAGGAAAGTTATTATATTGCTAGATGTTGCATGGCATAAAATACTGATTCAGCTCCTATACACATTTAAAAAAACTAAACCTGATCAAATAAACTCAATATTTACGCAAAATATGAGTAAATTCTAATTTCACAGTAAGTAACTGTGACAAAGGAGATGTCTGATGTATAGTTCGGACGTCTGCCTCCTGCTTACCTCTATCACTGTTAATACTTATTGTGTATTGAGGTTGTGTGTTGTGTGAATATGGCCACCGTGAACTGTAGTTTCACAGTAAGTCAATGTGACAAAGGAGATGTCTGATGTATATATAGTTCGGACGTCTGCCTCCTGCTTACCTCTATCACTGTTAATACTTATTGTGTATTGAGGTTGTGTGTTGTGTGAATATGGCCACCGTGAACTGTAGTTTCACAGTAAGTCACTGTGACAAAGGAGATGTCTGATGTATATATAGTTCGGACGTCTGCCTCCTGCTTACCTCTATCACTGTTAATACTTATTGTGTATTGAGGTTGTGTGTTGTGTGAATATGGCCACCGTGAACTGTAGTTTCACAGTAAGTCACTGTGACAAAGGAGATGTCTGATGTATATATAGCTCGGACGTCTGCCTCCTGCTTACCTCTATCACTGTTAATACTTATTGTGTATTGAGGTTGTGTGTTGTGTGAATATGGCCACCGTGAACTGTAGTTTCACAGTAAGTCACTGTGACAAAGGAGATGTCTGATGTATAGCTCGGACGTCTGCCTCCTTCTTACCTCTATCACTGTTAATACTTATTGTGTATTGAGGTTGTGTGTTGTGTGAATATGGCCACCATGAACTGTAGTTTCACAGTAAGTCACTGTGACAAAGGAGATGTCTGATGTATAGCTCGGACGTCTGCCTCCTGCTTACCTCTATCACTGTTAATACTTATTGTGTATTGAGGTTGTGTGTTGTGTCAATATGGCCACCGTGAACTGTAGTTTCACAGTAAGTCACCGCGGCAAAGGAGATGTCTGATGTAAAGGTCGGACGTCTGCCTCCTGCTTACCTCTATCACTGTTAATACTTATTGTGTATTGAGGTTGTGTGTTGTGTGAATATGGCCACCGTGAACTATAGTTGCACAGTAAGTCACCGCGGCAAAGGAGATGTCTGATGTATATAGTTCGTACGTCTGCCTCCTGCTTACCTCTATCACTGTTAATACTTATTGTGTATTGAGGTTGTGTGTTGTGTGAATATGGCCACCGTGAACTGTAGTTTCACAGTAAGTCACTGTGACAAAGGAGATGTCTGATGTATAGCTCGGACGTCTGCCTCCTTCTTACCTCTATCACTGTTAATACTTATTGTGTATTGAGGTTGTGTGTTGTGTGAATATGGCCACTGTGAACTGTAGTTTCACAGTAAGTCACTGTGCCAAAGGAGATGTCTGATGTATAGCTCGGACGTCTGCCTCCTGCTTACCTCTATCACTGTTAATACTTATTGTGTATTGAGGTTGTGTGTTGTGTGAATATGGCCACCATGAACTGTAGTTTCACAGTAAGTCACCGCGGCAAAGGAGATGTCTGATGTATAGTTCGGACGTCTGCCTCCTGCTTACCTCTATCACTGTTAATACTTATTGTGTATTGAGGTTGTGTGTTGTGTGAATATGGCCACCGTGAACTGTAGTTTCACAGTAAGTCACCGCGGCAAAGGAGATGTCTGATGTATATAGTTCGGACGTCTGCCTCCTGCTTACCTCTATCACTGTTAATACTTATTGTGTATTGAGGTTGTGTGTTGTGTGAATATGGCCACCGTGAACTATAGTTGCACAGTAAGTCACCGCGGCAAAGGAGATGTCTGATGTATATAGTTCGTACGTCTGCCTCCTGCTTACCTCTATCACTGTTAATACTTATTGTGTATTGAGGTTGTGTGTTGTGTGAATATGGCCACCGTGAACTGTAGTTTCACAGTAAGTCACCGTGGCAAAGGAGATGTCTGATGTATAGCTCGGACGTCTGCCTCCTGCTTACCTCTATCACTGTTAATACTTATTGTGTATTGAGGTTGTGTGTTGTGTGAATATGGCCACCATGAACTGTAGTTTCACAGTAAGTCACCGCGGCAAAGGAGATGTCTGATGTATAGCTCGGACGTCTGCCTCCTGCTTACCTCTGATACTGTTAATACTTATTGTGTATTGAGGTTGTGTGTTGTGTGAATATGGCCACCGTGAACTGTAGTTTCACAGTAAGTCACCGTGGCAAAGGAGATGTCTGATGTATAGCTCGGACGTCTGCCTCCTGCTTACCTCTGTCACTGTTAATACTTATTGTGTATTGAGGTTGTGTGTTGTGTGAATATGGCTACCGTGAACTGTAGTTTCACAGTAAGTCACCGCGGCAAAGGAGATGTCTGATGTATATAGCTCGGACGTCTGCCTCCTGCTTACCTCTGTCATTAATTATTGTGTATTGAAGTTGTGTGTTGTGTGAATATGGCCACCGTGAGCTGTAGTCTCACAGTAAGTCACTGTGGCAAATGAGATGTCTGATGTATAGCTCGGATGTCTGCCTCCAGCTTACCTCTGTCACTGTCATTTCTTACTGTATATTCAGGTTGTGTGTTGTGTCAATATGACCACAGTGAACTGTATTTTCACAGTAAGTTAGTGTGGCAAAGAAGATGTCTGATGTATAGTTCGGAACTCTGCTACCTCCTTACCTCTATAACTGTCACAGCTTTTCTTTATTGGTGGTTTGCGTTGTGTAAATATGTCCACCGTGAACTGTACTTTCACAGTAAGTCACAACAGTGACTACAGAAAACAGATCACCATGCGAGTAAGTTGGAACTAACGTGTTTTCATGGCCATTAAATTGAAATGTTAAGAGAGTAATGGCTGTTTTATTACTATTAAAGGACATCATTTAAACGGACAAATCAGACAACAGATTTCCACGTGAGTAAGTTGGAACTAACGTGTTTTCATGGCCATTAGGTTGAAATGTTAAAAGAGTAATGGCTGTTTCATTACTATTAAAGGACATCATTTAAACGGACAAATCAGACAACAGATTTCCACGTGAGTAAGTTGGAACTAACGTGTTTTCATGGCCATTAGGTTGAAATGTTGAAAGAGTAATGGCTGTTTCATTACTATTAAAGGATATCATTTAAACGGACTAATCAGACAACAGATTTCCACGTGAGTAAATTGGAACTAAAGTGTTTTCATGGCCATTAGGTTGAAACGTTATATGTTGTAAAGGATACTCTTTATAGATGAAAGGCTTTGACGGTCTAGAAGATGGAGAACATATCACTTTACGAACATCAGTTTACACGTATAAGTAAATACATAAATGTTTTGGAAAAAAGTAAAATGAGTAGTAAAAATATACGAAAATATTATAGTAATGTTACGTGTGTTATTATGTGTGTATATGTAGGCGTACGCATATGAGTAGACAGGTGGGTCAATACCATTGTACATGTATGGGTGGGCGTGTTGGTAATACCACTGTACCTTTACTGTACAATCGTTTCATCTCTGATTCAAAACCTGTTTCTTTTGGAGTTCCACAAGGGTCTATTCTTGGACCTATTCTATTTATAGTTTACATTTCAAACTACTTATTGCTATTTTCATACTATTTTTGCAGATGACACCATAAATGTAGTGTTTTATCGAAACAATAGGTAGATAAAGAAAACATGTTACAACTGTTAAGAATAATTTTATTTACCAAATGATATTCTAATATTTATTTCCAGATTGTTTCTATAACTATAAAAACATTGATCAATGTGATATATGAGATCAGTTTCTGACTAAGTAAAAACAAACGATTTGACTTTTAAATCATATAAGTGGCAAGGAGAAAGCAGGACGATTTGCCTGTACCTAAACTCTGCTCAGCCGTTTGATTAAACTAGTGTCTACTAGTAGCTTGTCACCTACAGACGCCCCTCTACTAGGCGAAGTACATTGTACATTGAAACAGTAAGCCAACGTTTTACCCCCCAGTTTTAGGTTCTGTTCAATGGCTGCGATTTCGTTGATAATACTTGATAAGTCTGGGCTGTTCCTATTTAGTGATAGCCGGGTGAGGGTTGGTCAGTTGAGTTACATCATAAACAAAATAAATGGTTCCAAAGAATTAGAACAAACCTTCTCCCGTATTAAACACTACAAAAATCAAAACTTTGAAAATTACCAGTTTGATTCCCAAATATGTTTTTTTCCATAACTGAAAAACTACTCAAGTTATAGACATGCGGTCTTTACTAAAATATTTTAAATTGTTACTCACATCTTTCGCAAAAATTTAATCAAAATCATTATAGCCGTTTTTAAGAAAATTCCATTATTTTATTTTTTTGGTGATAAAAATAAAACATACTTTCAAAACGTGAAAAAATAGTCAGAAGATATTGGCAAAATATACCTACATAACGAATTTCATAAAAATTGCTCCATATCCAGCGAACTGCACATACACAGACAAATACACAAACGGACAGACACAAAACATTTTTTGAAAAAAACACTTTTTTGGGTTCAGGGGACTCTAAAATGGACTTTTAGACCAACTTGTTAACAGTATTTTTTTACGATCACAATAATTTATGATAATGCATATTGGAGAAAGTAAATAGAATTAGATGTATGTCGCTTTCTAATGGCTTTAACAGACGCTTCAGAGTGAGTTGGAAAAACATTATAATTAATGTACATATTTATGAATGGGAATAAGAGAAGTACTGACATGGTGTTGGCCTTGCTATAGATGCGGAAAGTGAAGAACTAACTACTCGACACCAAACCAGCACACTATTGATGCGACTCTGTTTCTTTTATACTCTTTGAAGATATTAAATACTACGTGGGTCAGATTCCATTTTGATCAGTTGATCCTAGTGACTGGTCCACTTATAAGTCACCACATTCACACGTCACACGTATTCACCCATAAGTTGACAATTAGTAATAAGTAAGAGAACAAATTATAAATAATGCAGGTTGAAGTTAAAAATGTTAAAGATTGTCTTTAAAACTTAACCTGGGGACCAACGGCTTAAGGGTGACTTCCAAACCACCACCAGTGACCGGATAGGTGGGCTGCGTGCAAGGACGCGGTCGCCCAGCGGTCACACATCCAAGGAAAAGCCACGCTCGGTGCTGTTTGACTCCGTTATATTGGGATAACGTCGGAAACTGGCAAAGATTAAGGCCTGTATCAGGAGGTAATAAAGCAAACCCAGTTGATGATAAATATTGTTTATTGTGCTTTTATTTTTTTGTTATTTTAGTGTTTGTGTTTTTAGCGCCGGACCCAATCACGTGCTGGACCATGCTCGAAGCAGTGGGCTTTACAGTACTCGGGATATCTGAAACAAAGTTTAACATTATTTTTGAAAATTGGAAAATTTTTCAAAAATCTTTTGAAGTTCCCATTACAGAAATTACATTGATATTGTTTTAGAGTATACTTTAAAAAACGTTCGAAAAGATAGTCATCGTACATATTAGTCGAAATAAAAATATTTTACAAAAATCACAGGTAAAATAAATGGTTCCAAGGAATTGGCACAAACTTTCCTCGTATTAAATAATAAAAAATCTAACTTTGAAAATTACCAGTTTGATTCCCAAATATGTTTTTTGCCATAACTCAAAAACTAGTCAAGTTAGAGGCAAGCAGTTTTTACTAAAATATTTTAAACTGTAATTCATATCTTTCCTGAAATATGAATCAAAATCGTTGGAGCCGTTCTCGAGAAAATTCAAATTTTTGTGTATTTTTTGGCCATAAAAATAAAGAAAAAATTTTAAACAAGTGAAAAAATAGTTGGATATACCAAATTTCATCAACATTGATCTTCCGTTTCGTCTCCAGTGGACTTCACATACACACAGACAGACACCAAAATTTTTTCCTCGAAAAAAACACTTTTTGGGTTCAGGGGATCCTAAAATCGTTTCTTAGACCAACTTGTAAAGAATTTTTTTGACGATAGCAATACTTTCTCTATGCTAACGCATATGGGAGAAAGTAAAATAATAAGACATGAATACAACAAACGTCTCAGTGGTCATTACTACCAATGTAAATATTTATAAATATCTTCATAGTTGCTACATGATCCTTAAGAATAAAGAGGAGAGTTAGGCGAAGAACTGATAATAGTGATGACACCCCATTTACATAGATAACTGGAGAACTAACTTCTCGACACCCCAAGTTTATGTAACTTGACACTCATTTAGCACATTATTAAATACGACCTCTAGTTACTCGTTCTCTGTGCAAGAGCCTATAACCTATAGACTTTTTAAACCCAATTATGTGAAATAATTCATATGAACAATCATATGATCCTACATATTATGTAGTAGTCAATTAGCTATCCCTTGTAGGACCAAAGGGGGCCTGTTAGGTCTACCACTTTTGTTTTTGTGAATATTTTTACCTAATAGTGATGGGAAAATTCCCCAAAAATTTATATTGTCATTTAATAGTTGTACAACTGTTTCCAATGTAAAATTAAACATTTCCAACTACGTAATTCCATATATCACAAAAAAGTCATGAGGGCCTGACAGACAGGGGGGGGGGCCCTTGGTCCTTTCTGTGACCTACTCAATTTCAGTTATGCTATATGTTTTTTTCTAAGTTTGTTGTTTAATTCTGTTTCTTGATTGGTTTATACATTATAAATTTATATATTACAGCCTATGAGCTGTTAGGTTTATGATACACACATGTTGGCAGCACTGAGCATGACTTTTGACAATTTTTGTTTTGAAAAATGAAAATGCAGTATATTGCATGAAATTATTGACACATCCAAGAAAATGAAGTATAATCATTTAGGAAAATCTAAAAAAATCTCTTCCCAATGTCAGAAAAATGTCTGTGGTGCTCACAGCACCAAACAAGTTGTATGCAGCAAGTGTAGCGTGGTAGAAACAGACGAATCCGAATAAGATTAAGTGTTTCAATTTATTACCTGTAATTATGTGTGGATTTTTTAAATTCCATGATAAAATGTTTTTATTGTTAAATAATGTGTATTTATATGCATTTGTTCTTAAAAAAAAAAGAGTGTCACAGCACAAATGTAAACGGCTGTTGTCATGGTGGGTCCACGAGGCTCCCCCTTGGTCCTCCGCGGGATGGACAACCCTTGGTCCTGCTAGGATTTTAAACACCAACCTTTCCCTTCTCCACATACAATTAATAAATAATTTGATACGTTTATTATTAGGCAACACTAATAACACACTTAACTTCCAACTCAAGTTAACAGTTGAAAGAGTTCAACGTTAAACTATTTTTAAAGTTTTAACTTAAAAATAACTAAAGTTTTAACTAAGTTTTAAGTTTAACTAAGTTAACTTAACTAAGTTCTAACTGGCTAAAACTTAATTATTAAAAAAAAGTCATTTTTGCATTTTAAAAATCAAATACATTATTTAAACTAATAGTTTCTCCTAGTCATTACTAAGGCTCTTAAGAATGTAATATAATTGATCGGTAGCGAAGTTGTTTAAGACTCAGATTCATAAGCAAAAGGCCCTCAGTTCGATCCCAATCAGTCGTTTCAAATGTTGAGAGGAATCAGCTGATAACCACCGGCTGTTGATTTGTCGTTGGGCTAACAAACAATGGCATTTTATAAGGAATAGTTAGTCTTACTTTGTAACAATGACTACATTCACTCATTTACAACACAATCATTCGAAATCCATATTCCCTTATATCTTGACTATCGGTGTCTTAATAATACAAAAATATTTTACATTATAATATTTCTCATAAACTATATATAAATATAAGATGGTTTATAGAACTTGAGGAACACATGAGAGAGCTGCAAATTACATCGGAAGATTTGAAGAACAAAACAAAAAATAACAAGGTTGTAAATGACAAGCAGACCAGATTACTAACCAGAATAAATAGACAAAAGATAGGAAGCATGACTCCAGATGAAGAAAGAAAGTTACGATTTGAACGTATGAAGGGATACAGGGCTGGGGGAAAACAAGTATAAGAACAAAGACATACAAATAAAGACAAACAAACATAAGAAGATGACTTAAGTGGTTCAGTGAAGGCCATAAAATAAAAATAATCATAATACTTCTCACCCACAAATATATGATCAAAAGTAAATATTTTTTTATCAAATGGAATATATTTTTATGGATTGTAGGTAACTAAATTAATTGGTTAAGTGTTTCAACTACACAGATTTTAGCTGGCCTCTTACTTTACACGTTTTACGTAATAATATTACATTTTACGTGAGTAATAAATATATTCTTCCACTCTGGAAAAGTAGAAAGAATATATTTCCTAAAATATTGGAAAATCTAAAAAATAATCAGAGGTTGAGTCCAGTTTACCTGCACGAATCACTTGGCTCATTGGACCACGCTTGGTGGCCCACGGGCTCTGGTGCCACGAAGGAAGGGTCCTCGCAGTAGTCACGCCTATGAGGTTGGGAAGGGGAGGTAGAGCTGGTGGGTTGGAAGGGGGAGGTGCTTGGTTGCCCATAGGCTTTTGCCCCCATACAATAACTTGGAGTGCAGGTTATGGCGAACATTTCACCAGGCATTTCTCTGTCGGGTGGGCTAGGCTGAACCGCCCTCAATCGGTCAGCGAGATTCGGAAATTGTTGATGAGGTTTTTCCAGCAATAATCCGACGTGAATGTTCGGTGGGCCAGTTCTTTGTTGGTTGGGCCAGTGTTGTTCTTTGCTGATTGGGCCAGACCCAACCACTTTACATTGGTCAGCAAGATTCTGATGAGGGTGTTGTGGTTTGTCCAGCACGATCCCTGGTTGATGGCTGTTGGGTGGGCCAGCTATTTGTTGGTTGGGCCAGTGTTGTTCTTTGCTAATTGGGCCAGACCCTACCACTTTAAATTGGCCAGCAAGATTCTGGTGATGTTGTTGTGGTTTGTCCAGCACAATCCCTGGTTGATGGTGGGTTGGTGGACCAGTTCTTTGTTGGTTGGGCAAGTGTTGTTCTTTGCAAATTGGACCAGACCCTACCACTTTAAATTGGTCAGCAAGATTCTGGTGATGTTGTTGTGGTTTGTCCAGCACAATCCCTGGTTGATGGCTGTTGGGTGGGCCAGTTCTTTGTTGGTTGGGCCAGTGTTGTTCTTTGTTGGGTGGGCCACACTCAACAACTTTACATTCGTTAGTGAAGTTCGGATGTTGTTGATGTGGTCTGCCCGGCGTTACTGCGACGTCACAGTTGTACATATCTTTGTTGGGTGGGCTATGCTGAACCGCTCTATGTTGATCAGGAACACTCGTGAGTTGTTGAGGTGGTTTGTCCGGCGCTAATCCGATGTGACAGTTGTATGAATGTTTGGTGAGTGTTGGTACGAAACAGGAATGCTATAAATAAGAAATAATTTGCTATGTACAATTAATATATTACAGTTGATGCAATAGGTGTATCAGTAGTTTTTTTTTTATTACTGTTGCTGTAGTTACCTCAATCTTAATGTAATAATAATAAAATTTAAAAAAAATATGGAAATAAAAATAAATGGTTTCAAAGAATTGGCACAAACGTTTCCTCACATTAAGCACTAAAAAAATTAAAACTGAAAATTACCTGTTTGATTCCCAAATATGTTTTTTGCCATTCAAAATCGTTAGGGTTGTTATTGAGAAAATTATATTTTTGTATGTTTTTGTCTATACAAATATTAAAAAAATGAAATTTCAAAATAGTGAAAAAGTGGTTAAATACACCTACATACCACATTTCATAAAAATTGATCCATCCCTTTGGTCTCCAGTGAAGTGCACATACACATATGCATAGACATAAAAAATATTTACGAAAAAAGACTTGTTTGTGTTCAGTGAACCCTAAAATGTATTTTTAGACCAACTTGTAACAAAAATTTCACTGACGATCACAATACTTTCTCTATGCTAACGCATATGTGAGAAAGTAAAAACGATGTAGACCCTACTTACTTACTCATAAAAAATATCCGGAATCACTCAATTTTGGTGATATTTAGAGTGAAGCTTTTTTATTATAGACACCCACTATTTGATAACATTTACAATTTTCAGTAACGATTTCTTTTTTATATTGAAAAATATTGTTATTTTATAGTTTGGAATATGAATCAGTTAATTTTGTATTGTATTAGTATTAACAGCTAAGGCCACTCCAATTAAGTAGTTATTTTTATTTGAAAAGAAAACCTGGGCATACAAAACTGGTCGTCAGAAGCCCCAGACAATTCTGTTTCTTTCAAAATAGGTAAATCTACAAATGTTATGTTCATAAATAAAACTGTAATTCTTGTTTGAAATTAACGTTTGCCTAATGGCGAATTCATTCCAACATTGGGACAGATATTGCAGATATTTAGTTTGATGTCTACGTTCAATAATGTATGTGCATATTTCTTTAGCGATTTCAACTTAAAGTACATACTAACAATGTTAATTGTTAAGTTTCAATTAAATTTAATTTAGTTTACAGTAATTAATTTAGTAGGTTTAACAGTTTGAAATAAATAAAGAACTTACTGAAGGATCTAGTTGAGGTCGTTTGTCGACAGGAGGTGGGGTCCAAGTATAACGACCCTTCTTCTCTGGGATCAGCGTCCTAAGACCCCTTTCGCCATCCAAGGTACTCGTTTCCACTACCCTCATACCTTCTGGAGGGTTGGAGAGATCCGTACAGCGACAAGTCACATTCGCACATCTTAAAAATTGCAAACAATTTTATTTTTAATACAAATAATGCAAATTGGAGAGCCTGTAGGCCAGTGGTATCTGAGTTGGAGCAATGAATATACATCTGTAAGAATCGAAAAGAGGTAGCGAAGTACTCAGACTTATAAACTAGCTTAGCGTGGCTGCCGATACGCAGCGCTAGTAGGAAATATATGCCACGTACCCCTCTCCCTACCCATTACCCCTCCCCACCTTTTTCTTTCTCTGCCATTCTCATGGTAATTTGTAATTTTCCCTCTCTCCAGTTGGTCGTGATGCCCTCTCTGTCATTATCTGTCTCTGTAAGCTGCCACACAAGCTCAACTTAGCGGAGGCCACGTAAAGATCACAAAAATGAAAATAAATGGTTCCAAAGAATTGGAACAAACTTTCCCCCGTATTAAACACAAAAAAATCAAAACTTTGAAAATTACCAGTTTGATTCCGAAATATGTTTTTTGCCATGACTCAAAAAATTTTCAAGTTAGAGACATACGGTTTTTACTAAAGTATTTTAAATTGTAATTCATAGCTTTCCTGAAAATGTAATTACTTAGACAGCGAGGAAACAATAAAAATACCTTTAAATAGATGAACACGTATTTATTTAGATAATTTTAAATGGATTTACAAGATAATCCTGACACTCTAATTACTTAGGCAAACTGAGGCACATTTTTCATTACTCTTTCGGATATAAATTAATAATGTAAAGAATTAAAAGTAACCAATGTTTTTTTACGCAGGCAAAGTAACGACAAAAGTGTCTCAGACTAAGAAAGGACGAAAATGTCTTAGTATAAGTAAGGACAGAAAAGTCCAAGGAAAAGTACACGAACGAAAAGCACATATAAAGTTACAGATACTTAGGAAAATAGTTTTTTCTAAACACGATTTTTTGTGTGTACTTTTATTCATAATTTTTTTGTGTTTTTATGTAATATATTTGGTTGAAAATGTATATAATTAAATTATTCAAAGGAATTCCTATCTCATTATAGGTGAGAAAGAAGATAGTAGATGTGTCATCGGACGGTTATAGAAAAGAAGATCTTCGGAAACCACTTCCCAACACCCTCGTGGAACGGGGTAGTGGAATAGTAGCCCCTGGAAAAGTACCCTTCACCAGCTGTGACGTCAAAGTGACGTATGCCTCCATAGTGGGAGAGGGGGTACTTTTCTGGCTCCCCCGTGGTACGCTCCCGAGTACTTCGTTAACCACCCGACGAGACCCAACAGCCTTCGAGTAGAGATAAGCCAACGTAATTGGGGTGTCTAGCTCAACCCCATATATCAGGGTCTCCCCACAGCTTGTCCCCAAAATAATCTAATTTGATATCGATTTGAAAACCTCAACTAATGTTTAGAAAGAAAAAAAGATCGTTTTATTTTACCAGGTGAAGTTAGGGCTAAGAAGCCCTCTCTAACACTTAACATGGGGACCAACGACTTAAGGGTGACTTCCGAACCACCACCAGTGGCTGGGCTGCGTTCAAGGACGGGATCGCTCAGACAGTCAGCCATCCAAGGGGCAGCCACGCTCGATGTTGCTGACTCCGTTATCTTGCGATAACGTCAGATACCTCCAGTCAAGGCCTCTGGCAATTACAACTAAACATGTTATAGTTAGTTTAGGGGATATAACTACATTAATAGTAAACAAACTACTTACGCATTATCGATCTCACTCAAGATCCCACGCACTTTCTCGATTATCGCTCTGCCTGAGTGGTCTCCGTGAGTGTTTTGTGTACCCTGCGCTCCTGATCCCATTTGATCACTGTGTACATTTACTGGGAATACCATCTTGATGAAATTATGAATAAATGTTACTTGATTATATGTCTTGTGTACGTGTTGTTCGGTTACGTGTAAAGGTTTAACATGATAGTGCTAGTATTGTTGTTTATTTACATATGATTTAAATGTTTTACCAGTGCCTTCTGTATTAAACATTGATAATGTTAGCTATATACGTAAACTATATACTTATTACACTTGAAACTAGTTATAGCTATATTTTTATCATATTGGATTGACTATTATCTACAATTGTTATTTATTTGTGTTACATATTTAAATAAACCTCAATAGAAAATTAGGCATCTAGGATAAAATACCGTAAAACATTTCATAGAAAATGTTTAGATTATTCAAATTTGCGCATTGTTTAAGTGAAAAAATGTTAACTCCTATTAAAATAAAACTGATAATTCTTATTTAATGGTAATTAAGATTTAAATAATATATTAATATTCATCGCATTCTAATAAAATTATTTGTATGAATATCGAAAAAAAATAATGTTTTACGGTTGACTGTGAGACGAAAAACAACGTATACGGTCAATAATTACAAAGGAATAACAAGAATATTAACATAATAAATTGTTCAAAAGAACTGGTGCAAACTTTCCCTCATATTAAACACTAAAAAACAAAACTTTGAAAAATACCAGTTTGATCCCCAAATATGTTTTTTGGCATAACTCAAAAACTAGTCACGTCAAAGACATGCGGTTTTAAAAAATATTTAAAATTGAAATTTACATCTTTTATTAAAATGTAATCAAGTTTTTTAAATTTATTTTTGAGATAATTCCATTTTTTGTGTTTTTTGCTAATAAAATATAAAAAAAACTAAAATTTCAAAAAAATGGAGATATTAGATAAGTACACCTAAATACCAAATTTCATAAACATTGATAGAGCCGTTTGGTCTCCAGCGAACTTCACATACACACAGATAGATACACATAAGGACAGACACAAAAACCTTTTTTAAAAAAAACTTTTTGGGGTACTGGGGACCTAAAATGGATTTTTAGACCAACTTGTAAACACATTTTTTGGACGATCACAATAATTTCTCCACGCTAATGCATACGGGAGAAAGTAAGATGTCTACCACCATACTCATTCCAACTTTGCACTTAGTTTAAGTGAAAAAAACTCCTATTTGAATAAAATAGGTAGTTCTTTTTTAAAATTGATTAAGATTTAAATAATACATCAGTTTTCATTGCAATCTATTATATTTTTTTATAGAATATTTACAAAAAAAGAATGATTTATGGTTGACTGTAAGACGAAAAACAACTTATATGTTCATTCACAACAAAAGTATCGCAAGAATATTTACATAGAATGGTAACATTAGAAATTATGTGGTGAGCAAAAAGCTAATAGAACATTTATATTTTAAACTCTCACGAGAGAAAAAATCCATTACAAAAACGAAGGCTGGGGAGAAAATCAATCTTTTAAACAATGCTTAATAAATAATACCTAATTAATTGCAAATAAAGGAAATAAGGTAATTAATTAAAATTCGTTAAATAAACTTTTAAGTTATGTAAGTCAATGAATAATTGTTATAAAATCATCCAAAATTATATTAAATATAATTCCAATGATTATAAGTGGCAAGTAGTTCAATCTCTAAACTATTTTTAGGGTTTGGTAAAAGAATCCATCATGCATTAAAAATTATTCATATCATCATTATTTGGAACTAAAATACATTGTTTTTAAACATAAATTAACTACAATAAGTCCCGAAACTAAATTATCTTAGTACGTATGAAACACTCAACAAAAAATAATATAAAAATATATTTGTGAATAACGAACCGGTAATTTGATATATTCTTCCTTTTAAATCGGTATTATTTTGATCAGCTGATTAATTTTATTGTGCAATGTTTATCTAATATTTACAATTTATGTGTTGGTTTTAAAAAGGTATTTTTAAAAATATTAATGCCAATCATAAAATTACTCTGTGAACGGCATCCTGGGCTGTGTTATAAATTGAACAGTTTTCCTCGACACTCTTATTTCAATGTGTTAAAGTCATATTGTACAAGGAAGTGTACTATCAGCGAGCCACGAGTTGAGCCCTCGAACGGTAAGCTGTACAAGACTGTATTGTTGAAGTATCATAACATTATGAAGGCACTTCACGGAGCAAGCTTGATTAACCAACCATAAATTGCCTATTTTTTTACACGTTTACTGCTAACTCAGTATAGCATGGTGGGTGCTAGAATATTATTATAAATAAATAAACCACATTATTAATAAAATATTTATCACTATCACTATTATAAAGCTGGGTTGAGATAATTTATTCACTCACTCATTGCAATAAATGTTTGTTTAACCACTTTGGAGAGTCGTAAAATTTATAAATTTTGTCTTAAGGTAGATCTAACCATCTCGATCTAAAATAAATCCCTACATTATCATATATCCAATTAGTAAGGGTTGATTTTAGAGGTTAAAGATCTAAAAGTTCCTTTAAGAATAACAGAAGTGGTGGCACATAGCACAGTTTCGTTCCAATGGTAGGTTAACCAATAAAACTAATATTAGTCTACACATATACCATATATTCTTTTACAGAAAGAAACGAGGATAATAACGGTACTAAATTATGAGATTTTGGTTGGAACCAGTAATTTATATAAGCATTTATATAAAAATATCATTTTATACAACTAATAACCGTGATATGAAATTTTTGAGCTGTGAGGAATTTTTTTATTTTTCAATTTAACCAATGTTAAAAGATTTCGTAGCTAACTAAAGTAATTAATAAAATAATCAGTAAATTTTTACTATATTTTTTTTAAAGTAATAAAATTTAATTTATTTGGGTTTTAGATTTTAGTTTGACAATATCTTAATTCTGATTGTATAATTGTTTCTATGTAATTGTGTTTAATATACGTAGTGTTTTTTATTTATATCAATGGTTCTTTTATTTCTATGACTATATTTTCTGATCATACGTTTTGGTATTTCCATATCATGTATGTAATAATTAATTGACGATACCATTAATAGGCTAATAATATTAAATTTAATACCAATAAGTAGCAAATAAGATAATAACTGTCTCTGTTCAAAATAAGTACAGTTATAATATATTAAAGAAAAAAACATGAACTGAGAACTTTGTATAACAATATGTTGTTAATAAAAAGCAAAAAACTGTAGGAATGGAATAATTTCATGTACAAAGTTGCAGTTTATACTGTTAAGCCCTATTGCGAAAAAAACTATGTCCAGTAGAAATGTCCTGATTTTTTTATTAATTAAATTGGCTGATTAGGAAACTTGTTTACGCTGTTCAAACCTACCTGACCGAATAATAAAAAAAATTCTCGCATGTCAAACATTTAATGTAATGAATTTTGAACGAATTAAAACGTCGTTTTTATATAAACGCTATTACAATTCATCATTCTACAATCCATATTTTTTTAGTAATTTTTTAATCCATTTTTCTATATATAAATATGAATGTGCAATATGTTTATCAATTATTTTGAATATTAAATGATTGTGTAAAAGAAAGCATGTTTCGTTCCGTTCGGCCATCTGTGTTATTATTATAGGAAATTTTTTAATTTCAACCTCCCAAAGACTACCCAATAATATTGAAAATATGCATTTGTTTTCATTTCCATAGGACCTAGATGGTTAGATATACGAACAGTCAAAATAAAAAACAATGATGACACTAGGAACTTGGTATAGTGAGTCAGTGATCCCAATCGAGCATTATATTATATACATATAATTTATACAAATAGGAACATTTTATGACAATAAAAATTATTTATTGGAAAAAATACGTTAAATAAATTAAGATATTTAAGAATGAGAAGGTTCTTTCAACAAATATTTGTAAAGTTGCGAAAAAAATAATTGTTTGGTTGCTATCCAGCAGGCGCCCGCTTGAACAGTTGACGCCTTCATGCGGAAGTACAGGCCATAGTCCAGGGATCAACTCGTGGCTCGCTGATAATACCTGGGCCTGTTTTGTTGTCTCTCTCTACTGCAGACATTCCAACTGTCCCTGGTGAAATAATGGCTACGTTTTCTGACAACACTGCACTTCTATCATATCATGAGGATGTTGTGGTCGCTACTGAGACTCTTCAACATGGATTGAGTGAACTAGAAACTTGGTTTATAACGTGGCGAGTACGTATAAATTAGACTAAACTGCTCACTATCTTTAAGAGGAGATCACTGTCCTCGAGTGATTGATTCATAACAATGTGAACTTACCCCAGACGGAAAGTGTGAAGTATCGTAGCATATAATGACTCGATTGGCGAAACCAAATTTGGACAAAAAGACGTCAGTTAAATTTAAAAGCACGCAATTTAGATTTGATTCTTGGTAACAAACAGAAAAGAAGTTATTCCTATACAATATAATTTTGAAACCGATATAAACTTATGGATTGAAACTATGGGGCACTGTCAGCAATTCTCGCATAACAATAACTCAACAATATTAGTCGATAATGTAAATTGAAACATCGTAAATGCTCCATGGTTTGTTTCTAACAAAACCATTCATTAGGACCATTCATTTTTATGTTCAGTTTAAAAGAAGTAATTTTTTGGATAAGTTCACATATTTTAGTTAAACTTAAAAAATATCTATAACTTTTAGCAGTAAACCATTTGGACAAAAGTGAAGCTACAGATATACTGATAGGTTGGACAGTGTTGGATCTTCCACTCAGATTTGCACACTAGCAGTTTTTTTTATGCTAATGGGCTGCTAGTGAGCAGTTATTAGCTCATGCCAATCTCCAGCCAAATAATTTAGTTAATGTTAATATTTTGTAACAGACTGTAAATTAAATGAAGTGAAATAGTTTTACATTTTGATTACAAATACATTTGAAAAATCCCAAGAATATTTTTCACTGGACAATTAATTTGTCTACTTTATTCCTTAAAATAATATAAATATAAAAGGACTAATTTTCTTAGTTATGTTATAATTTAAAGAATTTCTGCCAGCTCTTAGTTTTATTTACATTGCTTTTAAAATCAAAATCGTCCCTTGTTTTAAAGTTATTTACTATTAATTTAGATTTGTTTTTATTATTGTTATGGATTAAAACCTTTAGATATTGTTGTGTTGTTAGATTGTTTAACATGTGTGCCTAATAATTATTTTGTAAACTGATTCCATTTGTAATTTGTTGTATTTACCCCAGTATCCCCCCCACGTTTATGCTTTTTTTTACCACTTTGAGCACCTTAGCTTTACATTATTTTTCTCAGAATAATTGCTTACTATTTTAGTTTTTTTATTAAAAATTTTCATGTTTAACTTTTTTCACGGTTATTATTATTATTATTATTGTTTTTTTATTATTGTATATAACTATAGCTTATATTGGTAAATTGCCTTATACAATATGCATTTAGATTTTATATTGTTCTTACCATATTCTTCGTGATATTACCATAGTTGCTCTCTCAATTAGCATAATATGCTGGATATATGTATCTAATAAGCTTCATGTTATTCTGTGTAAAAGTAAAAGATAAATAAAATAAATTATTCATTAGTAAGTCGGTAAATGAAGTATTGTAGTTATAGTTACTAACTAAGGTTGACTGTTCCTCGGATATATTTTAGTAGTCCAATAACCAGGGCAACTAAGGGACCTACATATTTACGTGGAATCCGAACCACGTAGTATGAGTATACTTTCAGGTAATTGACAAGTATGATAACCAGTCTCTTCTCTACCCAAAAACCTTGACTACCATCCAACATGGACACCCCAGACTTATCTAGTTGTGTCCTCGTAAATTGCGACTACTTAGCGGATGTCATATCGGTATAAAGAGGTCTGAACATAGAACTTGTCACCCTACATAAAACAACTCGCACTCGTTACTCGTACAACATGGTAAAATAGAATAAAGAACCCCAGGTGATCTGGGAATATCCTGTTTCTTTCAGAGATAAACAACCAGTTTACGATATAAAGTATAGTAATGAATAGTCAGCAATAAGAAAGAGTCTGAAGACGCTTTTGTTTGTGCCTGTCACTGAAGAATTCTCTCAAACTGTCTGAGTGCCGGCTGCATGTTTTTACCCCTCCTACCCTCCCCAGCCATAAACAGAACGCTTTCTTGTCTCTTTGAAGAGTTAGACTTCTTACTTAGAGATTATATTGTTCATGATTTCAACATGTCAATTTTAAGGTCTTTAGTGTTTGGTTTAAAATTTACTTTTGAAGTTACATTGAATATGAACCATGTTAGTTGTTTAACTAACTATAATAATGAATTACATCCAATCTTAGAACTTAGGCTTAAGCGGCTGGTGTCATAACTAGAATCTACAGTTTCCGGTGACAACCACGTCAAGGTACTATTTACAATATTTACAAGATGACCAGACGTTTCGCCCATACTGTGATGTGGCATCCTCAGTGGTTTCTCATGAGTCTCAGAGAAACCACCGAGGATGCCACATCACAGTATGGGCGAAACGTCTGGTCATCTTGTAAATATTGTAGATAGTACCTTGACGCGGTTGTCACCGGAAACTGTAGATTCTAGTTAATTTCATCCAATGTTTAAAACAGCCAAACCAATATGCATTGTTCGTTAGTAAGACGCCGCTTGCAGAATTATGGGTGAATATGAGGGGCGAATGGGTGTGATGATTGTAGACGAATGGGTGTAGCTCTTGTTACTAAATTATGTCGACTATTCCATAGAAACAGCTATAGTACCCTGAGGGAGCTCAGGAAAGTCAGACATGTGTAGTTTAAAAAGAAGAGGTCCCAATATGGACATTTGAGAAACACCAGATTAAATTTTAAATTAAATAACATTGTGCAATAGTTGTGATCGTAAAATAGAATTTTAAATAGCTCATACTCTCAATTTGATAAGGTTTCCGAATTTTTTCATTGATTTAATTCCCAAGAATTAATTCCTTAGAGTTGTTACATCTTATAATAATTTGGTCAACAATGGGACCTATAGCTTTACGTTGAATCCGAATCATGTAGTGTTGGCCTGATTTTCAGCTAACTAACAAGCCTAACACTCAGTTCTCTTGCCTACAAAACATCTGAACCTTAACTACCACTCAACTTAGACAACTCAGACTTTTCCAGTAGTGTCCATATCGATGGCATCCATTGAGCGTGTAGATAGATATGTTTAAAACCTGTATTTAGTGAGCCTATACAACATATATAGGACAGACCAATATTACTGCCGACATGATGACTCAGTAGTTAAGGCTTGGTATGTCTGGTTTGGATCCCCATCTGAACTAAGGTTAAATAAAGTTCACGCACTATTTTTAAGCCCAATTGTAAGCCCATGTAAACTGGCAAGTGATGTAAAAAACTAAAAATAAAAAAAGGTTTCAAAAACATTTCAAATGCAACATTTTACCTGGAGGAAAATAAGCAACTACCAACCTTTTTATCAACACTAGACAAACAACTTCAAAAGGAAATTTAAAACAGAAAACAGCTCATTGGTATATACAAAAATACAAAAATACCAAAAACTTATGAAACCAAGAGGATGAAGCGATTTAAAATTCCATTTTACAAGAAAACTACTGTACAAATATTTTAAATTTAAAATTCAACGTATTATACATTTTATAAATAATATGACATTGACATAAAACATAGATTTAGCCATTTACATTAAATATTAAAATTACATGTTATTTTAAATTTATATTATTAACTTTTATTGCTCCCACATGCGTTAGCATAGAGAAAGTAATGTGATCGTCCAAAATAAAAATCCTAAAATGTTAGTCTAAAAATCAATTTTAGGGTTCCCTAAACCCCAAAAAGCACTTTTTTCCGAAAAAATCTTCATCTCTGTCCGTATGTGTGTATGTGCACTTCTCTTAGTTCCAGTCACATTCTCAAGAAAAAACATAGTAATTATTACTACACACTATGTAGTAATGTACTACATACTACCCACCCACCCACCCATACACGTTCAGTGGTATTAAATATACACGTACAGTGGTATTAACCCACCCACCCATACACGTATAGTGGTATTGACCCACCCACCCACTCATACACGTACAGTGGTATTGACCCACACACCCACTCATACACGTACAGTGGTATTGACCCACCCACCCACCCACCCATACACGTAAAGTGGTATTAACCCACCCACCCATACACGTACAGTGGCATTGACCCACACACCCACCCATACATGTTCAGTGGTATTGACCCACACACCCACTCATACACGTACAGTGGCATTGACCCACACACCCACCCATACACGTACAGTGGTATTAACCCACCCACCCATACACGTACAGTGGTATTGACCCACCCACCCACCCATACACGTACAGTGGTATTGACCCACCCACCCACCCATACACGTACAGTGGTATTAACCCACCCACCCATACACGTACAGTGGTATTGACCCACCCACCCACTCATACACGTACAATGGTATTACGTAAAACGTAGTAAGTTAAATATGTACATTAATTATAATATTTTTCTAGCTCTTTCTGAAGCGTCTACTATAGCCATTAGAAAGCGACATCTGATTCCTTTTACTTTCTCCCATATGCATTAAAATAAAGTATTGTGATTGTAAAAAAAAATTCATAAGTTGGTCTAAAAATCCCACCTAAAACCAAATAAGTGGTTTTTTTCGAAAAAATTTGTTGGTGTCTGTCCGTATGTGTGTCTGTCTGTATGTATGTGCAGTTCGCTGGAGACCAAACTGTTACATACAATCATTCTGTAGTTGCTGCATCCTATTGCAATGATATTAATTTATAACACTTGTTAAATACATCATATGTTTTCAATAATTACTTTGATTTGACAGTTGTTTTGTTTACATTGTGGATGGTATTTTGGACTACATTACATTAAAGTTGTTGTGTCAAAGAAGAGGTGTATTTTCATTTATTACAGTTAACTATACAATATTTTTACAAATTCAGAATCATTTATTGGTCCTCCGAACCTAGATCGTTCCATTACCTATGGATTATCTACATCAAGTTTTGTAAGTGTACTAGTGAGTAACATATTGTTTCATCTAATGATGTATACTGCATCAATTTTCATTCCTTTAAACATTAAATATGACTGACAGAACCACTGAACTTAAAGCTCTTATAAATAAAAGAGGTCAAATAAAGGTTAAAATCACAAGATTTAAAACATTTTTTGCAAATCCTTTGAATCAGGAAACATTAGCACAACATAGCAGAACTAAAACTTATAAGTAAATTAGAACAGTGCTGGGTTGATTTTGAAAATGTTCAAGACAAAATAGAAAATCTTGATGACGAAACAGATCATTCAGAAGAACGGGAAGATTTTGAAACACAGTATTTTAGATTATTTTCACATGTTCAGATGCACATTTCCTCAGACACTCACACACAAAGCAGTAGTCACATGACAAGCACACATTCGAGTTTAAACAGTATTCTAGTAAAACTTCCTACAATTAATTTTCCTACTTTCACTGGAAGATATGATGAATGGATGTCATTCTTTGATACATTTTCTACCTTAATTGACAAAAATGAAAATTTAACAGATGTCCAGAAATCACACTATTTGAAGGCCTCCTTGACAGGTGATGCCAGTAAAATACTGGGCAATATTGAGTTAACATCTACAAACTACAAGACAGCAATTCCTCTTCTAAAAGACCAGTTTCAGAACGAAAAACTTATCGTTCAAAATCATGTCAAGGCTCTTTTTAACATTCCACATATACAAGCAAATTCCAATACCAGTTTAAAACATTTACTAACCTGTGTTAAAACACATCTCGGAGCCCTTAAGAGTCTGAATCAACCGACTGAATTTTGGGACACATTAGTGATATATATTTTCACCTCTAAGCTTGATTCTGTATCACTTAAGGAGTGGGAGCTTAGTACAAAACCCATAGAGCTTCCTACTTTAAAGAAATTAGTTGACTTCCTTCAGAAGAGAAGCCAAATTATAGACAAGATTAAAAATCTCAACCATACAACACAAGCACCTCAAAAGGAAAAGGCCAAATTCTACAAACCTCGTCTACCATTTCACAATAAACAGAGAACATATCTTAAAGTCCCAAATCAATCATGTCTTGTTTGTTATGGGAAACACCTAACCTACAATTGCCAAGAACTCTTACAGTCATCACAGGATGACAGAATTAAGAAATTAGTTAGAGCTAGAATATTTTTTAACTGCCTTATAGCTGGCCACAGGGTTGATCACTGTAAATCACAAGGCGGTAAAAAGTGTGGCAACAAACACAATAGTGCACTCAATTTGGATGCTCATCCGATACCACACACTTTACCTTTCTCAAAACAACATACGTCAGAAATCCCAACAAGCACAAAGGAGACAGGTATGTACTCAACTGCTACAAGCACAACTCATGGAAACTTTGAGGTGTTGCTTTCAACTGCCTTGGTAAAGGTAGTTAGCCCCGAGGGTTTCACATTGACATGTCGGGCTTTCCTTGACCATTGTCATTCCATTGAAGCCAGTCAAACTTCATCACAGAAGATGTCTGCCAGAAACTTCGGCTTAAACAGGAGAAGTCTTCAATCTTAGTTACATGCATAAGTAGTGGTTCGACTCGAGTTTCTTCACAAGTCAAAGCTTCAGTCAGGTCTTTGACGTCAGATTACAATTCTAAAGTACAATTCCTAGTTTTGCCTAAAATTTCAGGATTGTTGCCTACATCCCCAGTCAACACAAGTTTTTGGTCTATACCTCATCATGTTAAACTAGCCGATCCATCTTTTGCAACACCTGGAAAAATTCATATTCTCTTGGGACAAGAGTATTTCCTTGATCTCCTTGACAATAGAAAAATACAAAATGAGCACATACCTACACTACAAAAAACAAAATTAGGATGGATTATTAATAACAAGGAGATCCGTTACTAATAACAAAAGCACAACTAGAGTATGTAACTTAAACTTTACAGAATGTATTGATAGTCAGCTACAACAGTTCTGGAAAATTGAAGAGGTATCTAACAAGGTACTGATAACAAAAGAAGTTGTATTATGTGAGAAGATTTATGCAAAATCTGTTAAGAGAGACAATGATGGCCACTACACGGTATCTATGCCCATGAAAGATGACATAAACAAACTTGGTTCATCAAAAAAAGTGGCTGAAAAAAGATTATTTCAAGTAGAAAAAAGATTAAAGAAGAATATAGATATTCAACGACAGTACATTGACTTCATGAGGGAGTATGAACAGTTGGGACATATGGAAAAGGATAATTCAGAAAATCTGACAGAACAAGAATACTTTTTACCACATCATCCAGTGATAAAAGAGTCAAGCTCGACTACAAAGCTGTGAGTAGTGTTTGACGCTTCTGCTAAAGACATCAACTGGAAGTTCTGTGAATGATATCATGATAGTTGGACCTACAATTGAAGATGATATATTCTCAATTTTAATCAGATTCAGTACGTATATTTTCGTATTATCAGCTGACATCGAGAAGATGTATAGGCAAATATGGGTAGATCAAACTCAAAAAAACCTGTTAAAGATATTGTGGAGAGAAAGACCATCTGATTAACTTCAGACGTACAAGCTGAAAACAGTAACTTATGGAACTGCTAGTGCGTCATACTTGGCTATTAAGACCCTCCAAAAGCTGGCTAGTGAGGAAAGTCACAACTTCCCAGTAGCCTCTGAAGTAGTCATGAAAGACTTTTACGTTGATGACTTGCTGACTGGAACTGACAGCCTTGAGGAAGCCATCAAACTCCAAAAGGAACTTATTGAACTACTCAATAGAGGTGGTTTTAACTTACGTAAATGGAATAGCAATCATGGATGAACTTTTAAGGTCTTTATCACCAGACCTAAGAGAACGCCAACCACAACCATTCTCATCACAGAGTGACTCACTTTCAAAAACTTTTGGACTATTATGGAATGCAGAAGACGACACCCTTCAGTTCCCACACAAGATATCTGGTGTCTCAGATTACAAGTCTCAAGATATTACTAAGAGAACAATTTTAGCATTAATTGCGAAATTGTTTGATCCACTAAGATTGGTGTCTCCGATTGTCATTCAAGCAAAAATATTTCTGCAAGAGCTATGGAAAACTAAGTTAGATTGGGATGACCTTCTCCCTAGAAATCTAAAAGAAAGATGGCTGAACTTCAGACACTGCCTGATATCTTTTCAGGCTGGTGGCACTTTTGAAGCACATGGGTTTTCAGATGCTTCTGAGAAAGCATACGGCTGTGCAATTTATATAAAATACAAAACAAACAATGAATCACAAGTCCAGACTTCTTTGCTCGAAGTCACGAGTTGCACCTTTACAAACAATCTCTCTTCCTAGACTGGAAGTATGTGGTGCACTATTACTATGTGAACTAATGTCCCAAAATAAAAAATTCTCCTGGCAAAAAAATAAACAATTATATCTACTGGACAGACTCAAGTGTTGTCTTACCTTGGTTATCACCAGATGCTGGAAGATGGAAAACATGTATTGCCAATCGAGTTTCAAAAATTCATGAAAGTACAAGGCCAAAAGATTGGAAACATGTAAGAAGTGAAGACAACCCTGCGGATTTAGTATCAAGAGGAGTGAAAACCGAAGACCTTATGCACTCTCAACTATGGTGGAATGGACCTGCTTGGCTCAATATGGACAAATTACTATGGCCAGCTACACAAATTAAAACTATTTTAGATAACAAACTTCTAGAAGAAAAGAAAGAAAAGATAACTGCTTCAATTATAGTAAAGGGAGAGAACAACCACATGTTTTCCACTATACAAAAGTTTTCTAGCCTTCAACACCTGCAGAGAGTAACGGCATACTGTGTCAGATTTGCTTATAATTGTAAAAACCCAAATTTCAAAATACAGACGCCTTAACACCACAAGAGCTCTCGGCCTCATTAAAAAAGTTGATTCAAATTGAACAAGAGTATTTCTTCGCTGAAGAGAAACTAAGTTTGTCAATTTCTCAAGAAGTATACAAAAAAAGCAAATTATTCACGCTACAACCTTTTATCGATTCTGATGGAATACTTCGTGTTAGAGGTCACCTTGATAATTATGCATTGAAGTACAACCATAAGTGTTATGTATAACACTTATGGTTGTATAAAACCACTGCTAAGTGCTATTAGAAAAAAACTGTTGGCCTTTGGGAGGAAGAAATCCGTATAACGTATAGTTCATCAGTGTATACCCTGTTTCAAAGCTAAGCCCAGGTGTACACAGCCTGAAATGGGGAAACTGCCAGCTACAAGGACCACTCCATCTCGACCATTTACAAATATTGAAGTAGATTACTGTGGGCCAGTCTATATTAAATCTGGAGAAAACAGGAAAAGCATACTCGTCAAAAGTTTCATCACTGTCTTTGTATGCTTTGCTACTAAGGCAATACATTTAGAACTAGTCTCTGATCTAACCACAGAGGCCTTCTTAGCAGCTTTTAGAACATTTCACATAGAATACCACTGTACATGTATGGGCGGGTGGGTGGGTCAGTGCTACTGTACGTGTATGGGCGGGCGGATGGGTCAATACGACTGCATGTGTATAGGCGGGCTGGTGGGTCAATACCACTGTACGTGTATGGGCGGGCGGATGGGTCAATACGACTGTACGTGATAGGCGGGCGGGTGGGTCAATTCCAAAGTACGGAGTCAATTAGAGGGTACTTGTTCGAGAGGTCACCTCCGAGACTCATCCAGAATATATGAAGTAGAAAAAAATGAAGTGTGCCCAAACTTGTTCTATTTTTTCTGAATGACATCTCTGCCCCTTAGTAGACCTTTTAGTTCCATTTCATATTTCCTGTAAGCCTCTTATCAACTTTTCAATCAAAATACTTTTCCTGAATCTGTTCCTATTTTAAGATAAATTCTTCAATATGATTATTACAAAGTAACATACGTTCAAGCATTAGTTTGAAAAAGGCATAATATAAATTAAATACATTATTATAAGATTGGTGATCTATACATCTCTTGTAACATATGACATACGTGTTATTGTTATTTCTATGTATATTTATAACACGATAATTAAGAGTGTAGTTTAACGTTCATAATATATGTAATTATTTATTGTTTTCTATGTTTCGTACTCGTACCCACACATAGAACGTTTCACCTCCAGACGAGGACTGTGTCTGCATATTTACTCAGACAATGGCACAAACTTTGTTGGTGCAAACAATGAATTGAAGGAATTGTACAAATTTCTGTGGAATGAAATGCACCAACAGAAAATTGTGGATTCAACATCTCATCAAAATATCAACTGGCACTTTATACCCCCAAAATCTTCACATTTTGGTGGTCTATGGGAGGCGGGAGTGAAATCTATAAAATAGCATCTTAAAAGAATTGTAGCTACAGCCAACTTATCTTTTGAATGTATGTATACTACATTAACTATGATCAAGGCATGTTTGAATTCACGACCCTTGACGTCATCATTATACACAGACCCAAATGAACCTACTGCCTTAACACCAGGTCACTTCATCATAGGGGACGCTCTAATGTCTTTGCCAGAGCCAGATATTACGTCCATCCCTGTCAACCGACTGTCCCGTTGGCAGAGGACGCAGCAACTAATGTAACATTTCTGGAGGCGTTGGTCGACAGAATATTTGTCACAACTGCAGCAGCGTAAGAAGTTGTCATCAACTACAGTCAATATCCATCCCGGACAGGTCGTCATTATTAGAGAAGACAACTCTTGCCACCCATGAGATGGATCACTGCTGTGGTGAAGGAGGTTCATCCCGGATCCGATGGACGTATCAGAGTGGCTACAATTAAAACAACTTCTGGACTACTAAAAAGGGCAGTCAACCGCCTCTGTGTGTTACCGATTGATTAAAATAACACAGAGTATTGTAGTTATTTTTATTTTGTGTTCTTGTTTGGTAGTTGTGTTTTATTTTGTTATTTGTAGGGTTTTTTGTCTCTGCTTGTTCATTTTTTAGTTATGAATTTCTAACTGTCACATTATATTATATCTATATATTTCAATGTTGGATCATGTTATACATTATCGTTAGCTTTAAGTAATAATTCAGTTTTACATTGTCATACAAAAAATCAAATCAAAATCAAATCAAATCAAAAAAATTATGTTTAGTATTAATCACATTAATTTATGTTTAGTATTAGGTTAATTGTGTTTGTTTTATTTTCAACTTACATGCAGATGTTCATTTCGTCATATATTTTAAAATGTTGCATGAATTAGAATTTTTACGTTCAATTGTCAAATTGTACTTTATTGAAATGCATCCTTTCAAGGTGGGCGGTATGTTACATACAATCATTCTGTAGTTGCTGCATCCTATTGCAATGATATTAATTTATAACACATGTTAAATACATCATGTGTTTTCAATAATTAATTTGATTTGACAGTTGTTTTGTTTACATTGTGGATGGGTAATTTGGGCTACATTACATTAAAGTTGTTGTGTCAAAGAAGAGGTGTATTTTCATTTATTACAGTTAATTATACAATATTTTTACAAATTAAGAAACACCAAAATTTGGTATATAGGTATATTTAACCAATATCCAGATCACTTTTTCACTTTTTAAAAATTTCATTTATTTTTATATGCAAAAAACATACAAAAATAGATTTCCCTCAAAAACGGCTCTAGCGATATTGATACCATTTTCAGGGAAGATGTGAATTACCATTTAAAATATTTTAGTGAAAAACGCATGTCTATAACTTGACGAGTTTTCCAGTTATGGCAAAACAAATATTTGGAAATCAAACTGGTAATTTTAAAAGTTTAGATTTTTAGTGTTTAATATGGGGGAAAGTTTGAGCCAATTCTTTGGAATCATTTATTTACTCTATATTTGTGGAGTGCCTGAAGATGAAATGCCTCATAAAATAAATGTATTAATATTGGTTTAAATTGTACATTTATTGGTAGCCTACAGTATATAATTGTGAAGTGATTTTCTACTTACAAAAGTACAAGTCTTATGTGTATACTTTTGCAGTTCTATTTGAAGTTGGCAATTTCATCTAGCCATAATTTGATAGAATACCTTAATGTATTAATTTTGCTTTTAAGACCATAGTTTACAAATAAAATTTCGTTTTATAAAGTACCAGCCGACAACTTTGCTTCGCTACGTAGTGGTTCTCTGCATTTACTTACTCTTCCGTCCGCGGTTCCTTCTAAACCATAACATCAATAAAAAAGCTCAGCCTGGTTCTGTTCTCCTAGATAACATAGTTTTATAGTCATATCACAGTTAGTAGAAAGAAAACCAAACTAGCCAAGCTTTGTGGCATGTTTATGTTTTTTTATCAGCCGTTATAAGTAAATTTTTAAATGGAACGAAATGTTACTCTTATGGAAAAAAAGAAAAATTGAGGGGTTGTTTCTATCATTAGGAATAGAATTTAGAAAAATCCTTTCTTAGTGGGTGAATTGTTATGTCTGTACCAACCTAGCAAAATGTGTTAATATATTAATATAAATATTTTAAGCTGTTAATTATTAGATTGTTTACATTTGTAAATTATTCAAGTTAATATACAACAGTCTCTATGTTACAAAGAAAGAGGAGAAATGTGTCATGACAGATGCTGTAAAAAAATAAACAACAGCTGATGTTACACTGTCCGTTATCCTGTGATTTGTTTCATTTAACCGTTCCTAAAAACAACTGTGTTTGTTTCCTGTTCTAGCCATTTTTATATTACTGAAGATATAAAGTGTAATGTATGTTCTTAAGTGTTTAAGGTTGTTTTTTATTCTATTGTAATCGTGATTATAAATTTGTATTTATTATTATTATTATTTTAAACATTGTTAGTTAGTATGATATTATTAAAGTTGTCTTATGTTTGTTATGGGTTTAAGTTCAAAACTGTTTCCGGTAGGCCAGTTATTTTTTATTTTTCAACAACTGACGTATTGATAAACGCATAATGCTATTGTTATAGGGAAAATGGAATTTAAATTTTTCTGTTTTCAATATGAAACAACATTTAAACTAAACTCCTTTCTTAGTGAATAGATACATAAATTATCGATGGTTCCCTTCAAATTTCACCTATTCCATGTAGCATTATCACTAAATTTTGCCACTAGTATTTTCATTGGTATTTGTTACAATCATTATAAAATAACTGTTACTGATGTCACTGGTTTACAAGAATTGCCGACTTTGTCAACACCTGAATGAGGTGTGTGGAAGAGAGCAGTAAAGTAGGGGAAGATGCTCGACCCACTTTAGCAGCGATGTGCGTTTAGCATAGAAAAAGTATTGTGATCGTCCAAAAAACATTTTTTTACAAGTTGGACTAAAAATTCATTTAAGGATCCCCTGAACCCAAAAAAGATTTTTTCCGATTTTTTTTGTCTTTCCGTATGTGTGTCTATCTGTGTGTATGTGCAGTTCACTGGAGACCAAACATATGGATACGTTTTTATGAATTTGCAGGTGTAGGCTATTTAGCCTATATGTCAAGACTATTTTTTTACTTTTTTCAAATTTTTTAAAAATTTTTATGAGCAAAATATATACAAAAACGGAATTTTCTCAAAAAACGGCTTTAAATTTTCATGACGGATGTAAATTACAATTTGAAATATTTAAGTAAAATCTAAATGTCTCTAGCTTGAATATTCTTTAAAAACATATTTCGGAATCAAGCTGATAATTTTTTGTGTGATAACACTGAAAAATCAAGTTTTTAATATGGGGAAAGTTTGTGCCAATTCCTTGGAACCATTTATTAAGTTTATATAAAAAAATAACATAAATAATATATGTTAATGTTTTCTTTAAATAAACTGTATATATATATATATTTTTTTTTTTTTTAAAGATATACATTTTATTAAATTGACATGGGACTTTTTAGCCCCATTTCTTAGACGTGAGTAAACAGGGATATTATGTATTATTAGTTAATCACCTATTAGTTGATCAGTTTTATATTCTAAGTACTATTTAAATATTTAAATGAATAATAACACTAATCAAGGAATACTCGTCCACACAGGAATATACTTACTGTTTATACATAACATACGAAAATAGTTAAAACGATCAAGTTGTAAAAGAATAAGGGTGTACTTTGTTGTCACAATATTTGGCTGAACCCCCCCCCCTCGTAGTATTCTAATGAGATAACTTCAAAGCCTGCTGGGGAAATTCGCGAGCTTCGCAACGTCGAGGGCTGTTGTTTATATAGGGTGGAAAACACCACCTCC
Source organism: Stictocephala bisonia (assembly GCA_035578905.1). NCBI lineage: Eukaryota > Metazoa > Arthropoda > Insecta > Hemiptera > Membracidae > Stictocephala > Stictocephala bisonia. The sequence goes on along the minus strand of JAQJVL010000384.1, from coordinate 600,771 downwards.
AGGCCCAATACATGGTATTAGCATTCTGGATGAAAATGAGAGTTTGCATGTATTATTAGCCATTTACATACGACAATATCACATTTATGAATCAAGTAACGCTAGTTAATAGTATAGATTCACGAGCCTAATAATAATAATTTTTACTTTCTCCCATATGCGTTAGCATAGAGAAAGTATTGTGATTGCAAAAAAGTGTTGTTTTTGAACAAAAATTTTGGATGTCTGTCCGTACACATATGTATGTCATGTGTATGTGCAGTTAGCTGGAGACCGAACAGATGGATACATTTTTATGAAATTCGGTAAGCCAGTATCTCCAGACCATTTTTAAATTTTTGAAATTTAGTTTTTTAAATTTTTATGGGCAAAACATATACAAACATAGAATTTACTCAAAAATGAATCTAATGATTTGATTAAATTTTCAGAAAAAAATGTGAATTACAAAAAAAATATTTTAGTAAAAACAGCATGTCTCTAACTTGAGTAGTTTTTGAGATATTTCAAAAATATATATTTGGAAATCAAACTGGTAATTTTCAAAGTTTAGATTGTTTAATGTTTAATTAATATGGGGATAATTTCGTGCCACTTCCTTGGAACCATTTATTTCTTTTCGCACATCAGCTTACATGGGTCTGCAGCTGTGCGTGAACCTTATTCATCAAGTTAAGTAGTGACAGGAGGTCAGTTGGAGATTTAAAAAATGGTCTGTACACTCTGGAGTTAGGAGTATAAATTTTACTATAAACATTTTAATTTAAAATATGTCTGTTCTTTAATTGTTTAAACTAGCAGCAACAAAAACATTAAGTCATATAACATTAGAAAAATTCAAAAGCTAGTAATTCAATTACAATTATAACAAGCTCTTATTTGTCGAAACCCAACCATAACTGACGGAAAAAACACATTCGGTCATTATAATGTATGCTGTGCTTCAGCCAGGGATGCTCATCGGAGCCACTCACAATGATGAAATGGGTGTTTTGCATCATTTAATGAATGGATTTTCACAAAAGAGGGCACATTGGATTTGAAATAGAATTGTTAATCCTTTTGATACTTTCAAAATGTTGTGGGTGACTTCAAGTATTTGAGTGTCAGTTAAATAATTTAAAATACCTTATTTAATTTTGCCATATTATCAAATACATGATTATCACCTAAAATAACTATATAGCATTATTAATACCAGTCTGAGTATTTTAACCCCATTTTAAGGATATTATGTTTAAAAAATACAAACAAACAAACAGATTGACAACAAAAATACATATTTCATTCCTTTATAGGAAACTATTCTTATTTTCACCAAAGAGAACCGTTATTTAAAAGGATGTCCCTAAACATATATATTTTCAACAATGAAGTGAGTTTCTCTCGCTAGGATTTTCTATTGGGTAACTATTTCAGCTTGAAATAAACGAATGATAAATAATATAAAGCAAAATTTAATCCAATCAATAACTATTTTATAAATACGAATCAAAACATAATCCAGACAGAGATGTACCTAGGATTAGAGAATATAAATAAAAAATTAATTATTGTAACAAAACATTATTTCTAGCATTAAAGGATTACTCTAGTATATATCGGACGTTCATAATACAATTTATTTAAAGCTTAATCAAAATCTTTGTGATTAAATGAGGTCCATTCTAGGGCAAATAAAAGATGATCAATCTATCAGAGAAGGATGTTTTGATTCACAAAAAGAACTCTCTAATAAATAAATAAATGAAATACATTAATAAAATAAGAAAGAATAAACATATTGCGATGGTTGGTTAGTTATATCATCATTCCATGGCTGTTTGTTTTTATCCCGAAAAGAACAATTATTTAGCCTATTATAGGGATATTATATATTTCGAATACACTTCCTATTTTAACACATGAAATTGGTTCAATGTGTTAAAAACTCTACGTAAACATTTAAAATTTAAAATGTTAGTTTTTAATATATAAACAAATCTAGACAGTTTAATAATTATTAATATTTTACTTTTCAGGCCCCTATTACAAATATAATTCCAATAAATATATTATATTTAAGTTTATATTTAAAACCTTTTATCCAACCAACAAAACGACTTATTTTATTTTTTAAGAAGTGATACAAAATTGCTGAAAATTGAAATCCTTCCAGTCCAGGAAGTTCATCTTTATGTGATTCTAATTGTTTATAGTATATTTATAAAAATATATAAGTAACACATAATTTATTTTTAGGGAAATTATTCATCAATAATCCCATTATTGATAAACGATAATTCCTAAGTTAATGTAACACAAAAATTATGTCTTATGAATGAATAAATAAAAATGTATATTTAATTATAAACAATATTTATTTGTTTACAGTATTTATATAATTGTCATGATAATAAAAATATGATAGTATTTTAACGTGAGTGTTAAAAGTGAATGAGGAAGCATTAGGTAAATGTGCTGTGTGTATTGGGGGTGGGTTGACTGACGGGGTGCGGGGTTCAGACAGCTCGCACGGGCCAGTCCTGGTGGTAAAATCGATGCTGCCAGAAGAGGCTATTCCGGGACGAAGGGGTGTTCGCTTTCCGCACACCTGCTGAACGAGGGTCTGTTCTTCACACCCCTTTCCCCCTTCCTTACGTACTAGCTGGCTCTAGGGGAGCAAGGCTTATCACTCTTGTCTTTTACAAATTACTCTACAGACACCGGCATCTGGTACATCAAGAACCTTCATATCTTAAATACCTTCTGAAACTCACAAATTTTTTTTCAAAAGGGGAGAACAATTTCTTTTGAAACCATAAAGAGTGGTTTTATCCATAGACTATAGATTTGTGTGGGAGAGAGGGGGGGGAGATAGAGAAGGAGAAAGTGAGAGGGAGAGATAGATGAGAGAGAGCGAGAGAGGGGAAGTGAGAGAAGGAGAGAGAGAGAGAGAGAGAGAGAGAGAGAGAGAGAGAGAGAGAGAGAGAGAGAGAGAGAGAGAGAGAGAGAGAGAGAGAGAGAGAGAGAGAGAGAGAGAGAGAGAGAGAGAGAGAGAGAGAGAGAGAGAGAGAGAGAGAGAGAGAGAGAGAGAGAGAGAGAGAATACAACGACAACACAACTGAAAAGTATTACAGTTTAGGCTAGGATTCAAAACTACACTATCACTAACTCAGGTATAAATCCCTAACGGCATAGGCCACTCGGCCACCGGCTTTCCCAATTTGAAACCTCAATGAACAATTTTGAACCAATTACCTGATTTAATTACTTGGTAGTTTTTTTAGTTATTAATTCCTCTCGCTATCCTTTTAGATAACAATGTTTCTTAACATTCAAATCTAAGATTCTTAGACATGAGACATAACTTTGTGCGTATAATGTGAATATGAATGATTTCTTGAGTGTAGGATGAGTGTGCATGACCTGTCTAGTTTGGTTGCTAACCGAGTTCAACTGTCCCTCAAAAAGGCCCATTTATTAATAACTCAATAGCCCAACTGAGGAATCAAAACCAAGTAGTGTTGGTCTGATTTTCAGCTAATTTACAAGCCTGACTAATTTACAAGACATGCACTTGCTTCCACAACATCCTGAAACTGACTACCATCCAACATGGACACCCCGGACTTCTCAAGTAGTGTCCACGCCGATACCAACCACTGAGCGGACTCCGTGTCAGTAACTGTAACAGTCCGCCTACTGCAAAGTAGGTAGAGTATCTCCATTTACATGTTTATGGCTTGGACCAACAGTCCGGTTACCGTATAGAATCTATCGCCTACAATCTCCATAACACTGTGTCCTCAAGTAGCTGGGTTACAGCGCTACGCCACTAGTACCGATAAATAAATATACCAAAGTGTTCAATCTTGCAATTCATTTGGCCCAAAGGATGAACTGTCTAACCATCTTTAATTAAATATATCTCCTTGTCCTTCTTTAAATATACTCAATCAAGTGTGATAGAAAACAAACATATTAAAATATAAGTACAACATATACAAACTGTTATGGCAATCAATATCGGTAAACCACGGTTACCTTCCTCAGACCAGAGGGATTCATAATTCGTGTTGTGTGACGTTAGCTTGTGTTGTATTTATAAGAAAACGTTAAATGCTGACTAACTATTAACGGTGAATTCTAAGCTGAAATTGGTTCTAAAAAAGTTGGAAAATAAAAAAGTACTATAAAAAATAAATTTTCGTTCACTATACAGTTACTATCATCTGATTGAAGGTGTTTTCTAGACTGATAAAATCAATAAATTTAAATCAATAAAATTAAATAATTAAGACGTAAAATATTAATATCGTAAAAATGTAATTAACGATAAAATATTGCTTAGGACGGGATTTTATCTAATTTATTTAAAAATGGAGGCTGCTCAATTTGGCTTACTGGCAACAAGCGGTAACCATTAATACTTGCCCACACAAAATAAAAATGCATCAGATAAAAATGTATTAAAATGTTTATACTATTTATTACAAGTTTATTATAAATCACATTAGTATTTTTGTAAATGAGGCACTGATTGAAAATTATGGCAATATGGCAATCGAGATTATTTTCCGTAAGTAACTAAAGTACACCCTCAAGGAGGCTCTAGTAATTATGTACCATATTCTGCAATGGTCCACGAGCTACTTGACAAGACGCGCTTTACAAGTTAAGTTTGTTTCTTACATATCGGGTTCCTTAGTACAGGTCACATCTGGAGTACTCCAAGGTTCTTTCATGGGCCCGTTTCTGTTTCTTACATATATAAATGTCATTGTAGACTAATTACGGGTTCATCGTGAAATTTGAAATGTTGACCTGCTACGGTTATCAACTTACGTACAAGCTTAACATTCACCTCTTTCTGATATGACCTGACTCTGACAGTCATTCAAAACAGAGACCCCTACTTCAACAGTAGTGTCAACCATTCGGCGGACACTAACCTAACCTAACCTTTGTCAACACTACTGTACATGTATGGGTGGGCGAGTGGGTCAATACCACTGTACATGTATGGGTGGGCGGGTGAGTCAATACCACTGTACATGTATGGGTGGGCGGGTGAGTCAATACCACTGTACATGTATGGGTGGGCGGGTGAGTCAATACCACTGTACATGTATGGGCGGGTCAGTACCATTGTACGTGTATGGACGGGTGAGTGGGTTAGTAACACAATACGTGTATGGTTGGGTGGGAGTATGAAAGAGATCTACCCTATCTAATATTGAACTCTCAATTCTAACTTAGTTTTTATTAGTTAATTTTAGTGGTGGATAAATTTTAAAAATTCTCTAAAAGTATTGTTGGTATGTATCCATACACATACATACTAACAATGTACGTGTATGGATGGATGGGTGGATCACTAACACTGTATTTGTATTGGTGGGCGGGTGGGTCACTAACACTGTATTTGTATGGGTGGGTGGGTGGGTCACTAACACTGTATGTGTATGGATGGATGGATTAACCATCCATCCATTGTAGAGATAGATTATCTATTACAATCACCGCAAAAATCACTTACGTACTACTACACTCCATAAGTAGCTACTGTAGTACTACTCCATAATTTCGCTTTGACTGTTTGCCATATGAAAATTAGTACTTTCTGTAAATTCCGATCACTAGATTTTGTTACATTCGTCCGCATGCCTGCGTGAATTTATTCGATGAGTGAAGTGCCTACCGATAGCTCACTTGAGGATTCGAACCTTACACTTTGATTCCGTAGTCCAAACCTTCAGCACCGATTAGTTCTTTCGCTCGTACACAATGTAAATAAAAACTACTCATGCTTATCATTCATAAGTTACTAGTGTTAAATTTTATTCTATGTTACTCCTTAGCTTTAAAAAAATAACGAATTTGAAATGGAATTTATAATGATTTGATTTAAGTACTAAATAATGTTGTAGAAAATACTTTCTAAAGTCTTGTATTTAAAAAAATCACTATTCTTATTATGTATTCTACCTTTGAACCAAATAAATAATTTTGGAAAATTACGTTATAGGATGTAATTAATTTTCAAAATGAAATATTGCAGTACTTTATAAAATGAGTCAAAGTTTTTCTCAAATTACTATTAAAAAAAAAAATATTACTATTATTGCAATACTTTAGATATTTAAATTTCTAATTTAAATTAATATCTTATAAAATTTATAATTTTATTAGTACAACCAATTTATAAATGCTTTCAACGTATTTTCAACATATCATAGTACATAAACGGTATTTAAATCTGTATTCGAAATCGTGTCATGTGAAAGCTGAGTGAAAAATGGTGAAGGTTGGTTGTACAATACGAGGCTTTTTAAATCTTTCCTGGTTGTAGTTTCTATACCAACAAGCTTAATACTACTACATGTAAGAGTTAACTATACTTCACGCTCTATTGGATCTAATTATCTATAAGGCCAATTCCAATTTAAAAAAAAATTACAGGTTTATTCATAAATGTACAGTTAAAAAAAACATTTTTGAAAGAGAATACAATTGTCTAGATCCTCTTAAGATAAGATTTTAATTTTATTCCTTAATTTGTGTTTAAACACCAATATCTATTGTTCTTCAATTTCATGCACATATATTTTAAATAAAACAAAACAGAACAAAATCTATCTCAGGGAACACTAGTCATACTTGTTCTAAAACACATGTTACATTTTAAAACGCATTTGTAAAAAAACAATAAGTTGAAACGTTCTAAAGTGAAATAATGTTCAACTGCAAAGTTCGGGCATTAGCTACTCATAAATAGCACTGCCTGGTAGCCAAGTGGGGGGAAGGAGAGTCAACTGCCACGACTGTTCAAACCACACGCTAATTTGGGGACAGGCGGACAAATGACAACTGATCTTCTGATGGTCTACGGAGTTGTAAGTAATTCCAAAGTCAACAGCAGGTTGAGGGTTTAAGGTTCGATAAATTATTCTTAGGAGAGGAATGTTAACATGGAGGGAAATGCAGTACATTTACTAAAAACCTAACATGAAGGTCAAATAGAATTATAATTGACCTTCTAAAATCCTACAAAAGGTCAATTATAGGAAAAAAAAATGTTCATTTCAGCACAGTTAAATAATACTCAAAACTATTTTTTGATCGTGTATTTAATAGTGTGCGCATAGTACAGTAACACTAATCCTTACAGCCGGGGGTTAGCTGCAATCCAGAGGCTTACTGTCCGATTTAAAATTATGGACCCCCGAGTTTAAACTGTCATGGAATGAAAACAAAAAAAGATATCACTATGAGAGTTACATTGAAATTTTTGAAATTTAATTCTGCGTTTAGACATGTAAGAAATATTGTTTTTGGATTACAACTTCCTATTTATTTTTTAGTTGCAATAAAAAAAGTACCGGTTTTTGTGTGCTTTTCAACCAAGCCACAACTTTAAAAAATCATAAGTCAAAAGCTTGCACTCCAATCGAAACCAAATTTTAACACAAGCTAGCCACAAGGGTTTTTTAATTTTTAATATAACGGTATAATTTTATGTTTTTATGAAAAAAAGTTGTTATCAAATTACCAAGATAACTTTTTCTCTCGACTGAGAAGATGGAAAAAAAAGATTTTTCTTGCGTTATGGAGACTTGATAGTAATTAACTTGAATATATTATTTAGTAAACTACAATGAAACAGGTTTAATTCATACTACAATTTATTTGGAGAGGAATTTCGATTTCCCGCGAGCGGCTTCTTCTCGGCAGAACTCGCTTACCGCTCGACAACCACCACACCGGTACGCGTCAGCCACGATGATGCGGCCGCCCGCTGATAACCTTACCATTTCCCATCACCTTTTTCTCATGAGGGCTTTGGACCTCCAACGGCAGGTTTAAAAATGGTATAGTATTTACAAATATTTACAAAAAAATTGTTTTAATTTTACAGTTTCTCATGCTTCTTTTGTTTCATCTGCTGAATCGTCTTGTCTTTAATAATTGTAAAGTAGTTAAATAATATACTGTTTCTTGATTAATGCCATTAGTTAAAATGTCTCCTCATCGGCTGATTCGTCATATTCTGAAGAGTCAGATGTCTCTCCTATATTTATTACAAGTGGGTCGGCTGTAGGAATATCGTCGCTTAAGTTGAATTTTTATATCCTGGCTGATTTTTATATTATTGAAAACGTCATCGTGGCTGCGTCATCATGGTGGTTGTCGAGCGGTAAGCGAGTTCAACATTATTGGAAAAAATTCAACTTAAGCGACGATATTCCTACAGCCGACCCACTTGTAATAAATATAGGAGAGACATCTGACTCTTCAGAATATGACGAATCAGCCGATGAGGAGACATTTTAACTAATGGTATTAATGGGAAATGGTAAGGTTATCAGCGGGCGGCCGCATCATCGTGGCTGACGCGCACCGGTGTGGTGGTTGTCGAGCGGTAAGCGAGTTCTGCCGAGAAGGAGCCGCTCGCGGGAAATCGAAATTCCTCTCCTAATAAATTGTAGTATGAATTAAACCTGTTTCATTGTAGTTTACTAAATAATATATTCAAGTTAATTACTATCAAGTCTCCATAACGCAAGAAAAATCTTTTTTTTCCATCTTCTCAGTCGAGAGAAAAAGTTATCTTGGTAATTTGATAACAACTTTTTTTCATAAAAACATAAAATTATACCGTTATATGAAAAATTAAAGAACCCTTGTGGCTAGCTTGTGTTAAAATTTGGTTTCGATTGGAGTGCAAGTTTTTGACTTATGATTTTTTAAAGTTGTGGCTTGGTTGAAAAGCACACAAAAACCGGTACTTTTTTATTGCAACTAAAAAATAAATAGGAAGTTGTAATCCAAAAACAATATTTCTTACATGTCTAAACGCAGAATTAAATTTCAAAAATTTCAATGTAACTCTCATAGTGATATCTTTTTTTGTTTTCATTCCATGACAGTTTAAACTCGGGGGTCCATAATTTTGAATCGGACAGTAGTCTTTCGTTATCAAGATGAGCTGCGGTCAACGCAATCACGATAACTATTTAACTGCGAGAAACGTCTGTCAACCAATAAATTATTAACTGCTTGGGGACACCCCTGCACGCTTCGCGTGCCTACCCTGTCTCTCACTACGTTCGATACACCTCTGCCCTAGGCCTTCGGCCTCGGCATGTGACTTTTGACTACAAATAATGGTAGATTAACTAGATAACATAACATCACAACATTAAACTTATTTACAGTATCTCACTCACATTACTTGTGTTGCTAGCTATTTATTATTACAAATACCCAATGGCATTACTTAGCCTATTTCAATGTCGTTCATTTCATTTGTTTTTGTTTAACACCTGAAGATTAAAATCTCAATGCATCAATAGAATAGCGTCAAACATACAAAATAAACATGTTTATTTGTTAACAAAACAGCTGATATTAATTTACTAAAATCAAAATAATGTTATCCTTATGGAAAAAAGGAAATTTTAAGGGGCTGTTTGTACCCTTAGCAATAGAATTTCGAAAAATCCCTTATTAGTGGGTTCCTTACTTTAAAACTTCACGTTCGGTAGTTTTTGAGATTTTGTGATGAGTGGGTGAGTGATTTAATCAGAGGCATTTGGCTTTTATATATAAAGATTAGTTCGAAAACACAAACAACTCAAATCATTGTTTGACATATTTTATTCCACTAGAACTATTTGAGTATAAAAGTGATACAATAATTATCATCTTTGTCTACTACGAGTATTTTATATGCTAGTACTATTGAAGAAGTACCTACCATTTATCTACCATTAAAAAGTAAATGTACCATTTATGCATTAAAAGTGTTATTCAATCAATTCTATACGACCGTCATTGTTTAAAAATAACATAGGTACTATTTACTGTGCCTTCTTAATGGTATACAGAAGATAATTTTAAGAATATGTCGTACAATTACTTGTTAAAAATAAACTATATTCAATTAAAAGAATCCTGGGAGAAAAACATTGTAAATGATAAGATTTAACCTCAAATTTTTTTTATGAAATAAATTACCTTACTTTAATTTATTATAGAATTGTTTGAATATTATTAGTGTTGAATTATTATCTTTATATTTATATGGAACAATCAACAGTAAAATAATAAATAAATGCCCAAATATTTGGACCAGCTGGCTTGCTTGAAATTATTCAAAACGACAAACTGCACAACAATGTGAACCAGAAATGTGACGTTTGTGTAGGTCGTAAATAAACCAGTCTCCGAGGTAAGGAGGGTTGACTCAGACGAGACGATGCTGCGTCGTCATTAGCCAGCAATGAAAAGCGATTTGCTTGAGCGTGAGGGGTGGGTGGGTGGGGGTGGGTATCCGCAAACTGCCTCTTGGCTTTATACCGTTGTACAGTCGTTGCCACTGACTGGCGAACACACACTCTGCAGGATTTTCACATCATAAATGCTGCCTGTTGTCTGACTATTATTCCAGATGTTGATCGCCTTACGATGAATATTTTTGAATACTTTTTCTTGGTTATTTATTTCAGACTATTTATATCTATATAGTTGATTTATTTGGACCATTCCATAGTTAATTTTATTTTTTTGTAAGCGGATGCCGATCTCCTTCAAAACCTTACTATGGCTGTTTTTCAAAATTATTCATCTGTGTAGGAGCTTTTTCGAACAGAGTAAGGGAGAGAATATTACTGACGTATCAGTACATGAATATTACTGATTAAAATTCCCAGTCTAGACGAAAATTTAAAATTGTGCTATTCCTAAATATTGAATATCTCTATATATACAGTGTGGTAGTTAAACAATGTTGCAAACCATTTTTGGTCCGTTCGGTGGTTTTTCTGGTTTCGTGATTAGTATGTGAGTCAGTGGTATTTGGATTTTATATACAGGGTGGCTGGTCATCAGTGTTACAAAAAATGTCGGGTAATGTCGGGTACAATGTAAATGGAGTTAAATTATGTATATAAGACGTTCCAACTCTCAAAATTGGCTTAAACAAAATTTATTTCACTTTTCATAAAAGACACGTGCTTTGAGACCTAAGGCTGTGATTTATCGGCCACCACTAAACACATATCAACAAATTATACCATTAACATGGGTCACGTTAAATTTCCAATAATAATATTTCAATAGTTTGTAGGTTTAGAGAAGAAAACCACATTGATATCTGTGTCAAAGTAAAAAATTGTTACATTTTGTAGAAAGTAAAAAAAACTGTGATCTATTAATCTTTTTTACATCCTGAATGCAAGATGGTATCAAGTTACACAAAATCTGCTCCAACTCATAACCTTTCAAACAATATGCTACACTAATAAATTTGCCTTAAACTTGTGCTAGCTATATAGGTTTGAATGTTGAAAAACATGGAGTGCTTTAACGTAAAAAATCTAAATTAATACAAAAACATACAAGTTTGCCTGAAGAAATGTTACTAATTTATCCATACCATTTCACTCAAATCCAATCAATGCTACTGTACGTGTAAGGGTGGGCGATGGGTCAACGGCATTGTACGTGTATGGGCGGGTGGGTGGACCAATGCCATTGTACGTGTATGGGTGGGTGGGTCAATGTCATTGTACGTGTATGGGCGAGCGGGTGGGTCAACGGCATTGTACGTTACCTAAATGCAAACAATTATCCTTTAATTTTATTGTTACTTCGACGCATTCCCTATACAGTGGCACACTTTCTGGGCGTTCGATTAAAGTGAGTGAGAGATAGAGAGTGAGTGAGAGAGAGAGAGAGAGAGAGAGAGAGAGAGAGAGAGAGAGAGAGAGAGAGAGAGAGAGAGAGAGAGAGAGAGAGAGAGAGAGAGAGAGAGAGAGAGAGAGAGAGAGAGAGAGAGAGAGAGAGAGAGAGAGAGAGAGAGACAGAGAGAGAGAGAGAGAGAGAGAGAGAGAGAGAGAGAGAGAGAGAGAGAGAGAGAGAGAGAGAGAGAGAGAGAGAGAGAGAGAGAGAGAGAGAGAGAGAGAGAGAGAGAGAGAGAGAGAGAGAGAGAGAGAGAGAGAGAGAGAGAGAGAGAGAGAGAGAGAGAGAGAGAGAGAGAGAGAGAGAGAGAGAGAGAGAGAGAGAGAGAGAGAGAGAGAGAGAGAGAGAGAGAGAGAGAGAGAGAGAGAGAGAGAGAGAGAGAGAGAGAGAGAGAGAGAGAGAGAGAGAGAGAGAGAGAGAGAACAATAGCTGCTTTTATATGATATTGCTATCGAATAGTATGTGGTATTTAGATTAAATTAATAATATGCTAATTATATCTATTTTATTTTAAGTTTGGTAGTTTTTCAATTCTTGCAGGTTATATATTTGTATACTTTGAAGATGACCGAATGTTTATGACACTAGTATGGTGTTATGTTGTCGGCTCTTGAGCAGAAACATCGAAGAACACTACTTTTTGAAAAAATACTGTGGGCAGATGAGGCACGATTTACTCAGGATGGAGTTCTCAACTCTCTCACAACATGCATGTCTGGGCAACAGAGAATTCAAGAGAAATGAGGGAATCTTCTTTACAGAATCGGTTAAGTTAAATGCACGGGCTGGAGTTGTTAGCGGTGTGCTGGGTCGTACTTATTTGAAAGTAACATGACGGGAGTAAATTATCTAGATTGTTTTGCAGCAAAGAGAAGATATAATCTTCCAGCAAGATGGTGCACTCCTTCATTTTACCAACGATGTTCGACAGTAGTTGACTGAAAATTATCCGGATTGGATCAGTCGTGGGGGTATTTTTGCTTGGCCAGCCAGGTCTTCAGATATAGCCAAAACCTTGGACTTAATGTTTTGGGGTACATGAAAAGAAAAGTGTACACGACTGGTGTTCGGGATGAAAATGATTTGCTTTCTGCATTATTGATGCTGCAAACAAAGTGTTCTCACTTTCATTCAACTGTCATTCAAAGGTCACCTATGTGAGGGAAAACGGAGGGCACTTTGAACACAAAATACATTAAAAGTGTAAATGTTTTCTTCAACTCCAATGCACTTTATTTTAATAGAGCAAGACCTTGTATATGCTTGATGTAATAGATAAATAAATGTAAATATCATTAAAATTAACAATTGCACTTAAGTTAGTAACATTTCTTCAAGCAAACATGTATGCTTTTGTATTAATTTAGATTTGTTTATGGTTTTAGGCACTTCATGTTTTTCAACATCCAAACCACTGTAGCTAGCACAAGTTTAAGGCAAATTGATTAGTGTAGAGCTTATGAAATGGCGCAGTTGTTTGTATAACTTGACACCTTCTTGTATTCATGATGTAAATATAAGCCACAGTTTTTTTCCACAAAATGTAAAAATTTTTTACTTTGACACAAATTACAATGTGGTTTTCTTCTCTAAACCTACAAACTACTGAAATTTTAACATTTTAAATTTAATGTAGAACATGTTAATGGATAATTTGTTGAGATGTGTCTAGTGATTGCCGAGAAATCACAGTCTTAGGTCTCAAAGCACGAGTATTTTACAAAAAGTGAAATAAATTATTTTTGAAGCGAACTTTGAGAGTTGGAAAGTCTTATATACATCAGTAAACTCCATTTAAATTGCAATTTTACCCAACATGTTTTGTAACACTGATGACCAGCCACCCTGTATATAAAATCCAAATACCACTGACTCACACACTAATCACGAAATCAGAAAAATCACCGAAAGGATTTACACGAAGTTTTAAAGGAAGTTAGCTTTAGTATAGAAGGGACCCACTAACAATTATTTTTCGAAATTCCATTCCTAAGAGGTACAAACAGACCCTCAAAATTCCTTTTTTCCCTTAAGAATAACATTGGGTTGATTTTAGTAAATTAATAACAGCTGTTTTGTTAGTAAATAAACATGTTTATTTTGTATTGTTGACATTACCCTATTGATGCATTGAGAGTTTAATCTTCAGCTGTTAAACAAAAACAAATGAAATAAACACATTTGCAATAGGCTAAGAATTACCACAGTATAACACGTTTATTAATGTGTGAATACGGTGTTTTATAATGTGGTAATACCCTATACTAATAAATAGGTGGCAACAAAAGTAGTGTGAGTAAAATATTGTAAAGAAATTTAATATCGTGATTTTACATTATACACAATTACATTGAGTCAGAGTTGTAACGTGAAGCATGCAGGGTTGTCCCCTAGTACTTATATAAGAAGCGAACCCGTCTCGTGTTTGATGGGTGGGAGGCTCTATCAAATCTTGTGTTGTATGCTATAGTTGGTGGGAGGTATCATAAAGTCTCATGTATTTGATGGGTAGAAAGCTGTATCAAATCTTGTGTTGTAGGCTATAGTGAGTAGGAGGTTCCATAAAGTCTTGTGTCTTTGATGGGTGGGAGACTCTATCAAATCTCGTGTTGTATGCTATAGTTGGTGGGAGGTATCATAAAGTCTCATGTATTTGATGGGTAGAAAGCTGTATCAAATCTTGTGTTGTAGGCTATAGTGAGTAGGAGGTTCCATAAAGTCTTGTGTCTTTGATGGGTGGGAGACTCTATCAAATCTCGTGTTGTATGCTATAGTTGGTGGGAGGTATCATAAAGTCTCATGTATTTGATGGGTAGAAAGCTGTATCAAATCTTGTGTTGTAGGCTATGGTGAGTAGGAGGTTCCATAAAGTCTTGTGTCTTTGATGGGTGGGAGACTCTATCAAATCTCGTTTTGTATGCTATAGTTGGTGGGAGGTATCATAAAGTCTCATGTATTTGATGGGTAGAAAGCTGTATCAAATCTTGTGTTGTAGGCTATGGTGAGTAGGAGGTTCCATAAAGTCTTGTGTCTTTGATGGGTGGGAGACTCTATCAAATCTCGTGTTGTATGCTATAGTTGGTGGGAGGTATCATAAAGTCTCATGTATTTGATGGGTAGAAAGCTGTATCAAATCTTGTGTTGTAGGCTATGGTGAGTAGGAGGTTCCATAAAGTCTTGTGTCTTTGATGGGTGGGAGACTCTATCAAATCTCGTGTTGTATGCTATAGTTGGTGGGAGGTATCATAAAGTCTCATGTATTTGATGGGTAGAAAGCTGTATCAAATCTTGTGTTGTAGGCTATGGTGAGTAGGAGGTTCCATAAAGTCTTGTGTCTTTGATGGGTGGGAGACTCTATCAAATCTCGTGTTGTAGGCTATAGTGGATGGGAGGTACCATAAGTTACGTGTCTGTGATGGGTAGGAGAGTCTATGAAATCTTGTAAAATCTATAGTGACCGAGTGAGCCATGATGTCTACTTCCGTAGGTTGGCAAATATTACAAAACACATTGAAAATATAATCGTGCAACTCTTAATATTTTTCACCCATAAAATTAAATCAAAAAAAGTTGTGTAAAAACGCAGTTTATAAACACTAAAGTGTAGAACGTTATACTAAAACAATGACTACAGTAAGTTTGGAGTGGAAGAACCGCTAAAGATGATTGTGGCCATGGTTGATGGGGTTCAACAACTGAAGAGGGAGGAAATCTAGGGTAGAGGGCTGAATCAGGGTTTCATTAAGAGACAATGGAAAGTAATACTCAACAGTCGTGAGCTGGTGTCAGCTTAACGGATTCTGAGGGATCTGTTTTTGGGTTTCTTCATTCAATGAAAAAGCCTTAAACGTCCAAAGTTTGAGAATTAAACGTTCCCTTTAAATTTAGTATAAATTATATAACTGATTTGTCAATTGTTTTAACTATTTGTTTATATTGGACTTAGACAACTATAAAATTGTATGTAGAATTTTAAAAACTTTAGAAGTAGCTGAGAATGATAAAAAGAATACATTTGTTTACCAAAATAAATTTCAATTGTATGAAAAACCTGTAATTACTGTTTATTAACATTGCTAAAAGTAAACATATTTATATCATGCGGTATATTTGAATTAAATTAGCCATTATTTTCCGGCTTTGTTTGAGAATGAAACTTCTGTTAGGGAAAATACGAACATTTATTTCAAAACTTAAAACATTAATTTAATAAGATGTTTAAAATTTATTTATTTTTATAACATTAATTTAAAATCAGCAGTAAATTTTCAAATCGGTCACTGCTAGTACCCCTTATTGCACATATATTACAAATAATTTAGTTACATTTCTAATGTTGAAGTTGCTCGGATATGAATACTCAGTATTGTAACATAAATTAAAAATAAATAAGATAAGCTTTTGAAAACTACTGAATACAAATTTTAGATGACATTAGAAAAATGTATTTGTTTAAAGTCACTAAATGAAAGAGTAATCTTATAAAAATATCAATAAATATCATAAAAATAGCAACTACCGGTACATTTATTATAACAGATACTAACTCAATGACACAGATATTTAATTTGATATATTACAACTTGAATTTTGATATATTAATGCACGTAGAGCTCAAATAATAATTATATTTTTGATTTTTGTTTAAAAGTCAGTTATAAGGAGGAACCAAATTTTTAAGCTTATCTCCGGAGCTTCGTCATTTTCAAAAACTTCATTGGTGAAAGAATTCGTTATTTTCTAAAAGAAGAGTTTCTCATATTCCATTTCCACAGATCAATTTGGAAAACTTGATTGTTGTTTTAAGGCCACTTTTAAGGCTAATGGCTTTATTTTTAATCAACACTATAAAGATTGTACCATTTGATATTCACGTGGGTGTCATAAAAAACGGTTTGTTTTTTGTCTCAGAAATATTATTAGGGCCGAGATGTTATAAATCTTATTTGGCACAAAACATGATGTTAATTATCTCCAAAACAATAGGAATATGAGATCATTAAACAACCACACTTTAAAAACATCATAATTTATTGTATAATCCATTAATCTCTATAACATTTAATATGTTTGCGTTTAAACTGAAAAACTTTATGCTTTGAGTATAGTAAAAAAGATGTGAAGATACCCAAGATTGTTATTGGTATTTAGGTGACTGAAGAGAGAGTTTTAAATTATGTTCTCTTCTAATCGTAAAAGAACATTAAGCAAAATACGGAAATATGGTCCTTAAAACCCCTATAACAAAAATGACAGAATATTTTAGTCTACATTTTTGTATTCCAAAATATATTTGACTGGATGCTGTAATGTACACTTATTTACTTATGAATATATTATATGAATAGACGAATGAATAAGTTAAATAATGAACGGTTGGACGAACTAAGGAGTCAATAAAGATGAGAAAAGACTGAAGTAAAATACATGGACACCAAGTCCTTTTGTTGTGGCAGTTTGACAAAATAAAGAAAGTTTGTGAGTGAGGCGCTCAACTACGCGAAGTCCCTTTGGGTATTTGGAAAGTGAAGTCACAAAGTGCGATGAAGTAGTCAAATCCTGAAGGCCCATAGCACTTGCACTGAATCATCTAACAATCAATATGTACTTAGGGGTAGAGTGATTAACACGAGCAATATCTTTTCACTAGAATTGTAAAATAAAGGTTATATTTATTTTTTATATTTATATTTCATCACTATATTTATAAAAGGCAAAACCCTGGTTGACTTACTCATCACTAATTCTCCAATATCCCATGTAGGAACTGACATTTTGTACACAGTTTCTTTAGGTCTTAAATAGAACAACTAAATCAGTTTTCACTCTGGTATCTTTCTGCTGGTTTTAGTAGTGATAGCACATCCAAATAGGGAAAAATTCCATTAAATTAATCAAATACATGCAAAGGTTAACAATAATCAAATAAATGCAAAGGTGGTGACAAACTTTTATATGACTTCTAGGTAACTCAATTTTAAAAATGCGTAACAGACACTATTAATTAGTATACTACAACAATATACTCTTACTTGAGCCATTAGAACTTCCCCAAAAGATTCAAAATATTCTCTCATCTGCTGTTCAGTTGTCTTCCAAGATAGTCCTAAAATAATTAAATCTGAGCATTTCAGTTTAGTTTCAATCCTTTTCGTTTTAGCAGCTGAATTCTCCAAATGATCATCAGATTTCCTTTTATTTTCTTTGGGAAAAACACAATAATAAACATGTTTCCCCCAATCGCCATCAGGTGGATGTAATCTCCCTTCTTATAGTCGGACACCTCGCATTGTTCTTGTTTCAGGATTATCTCCGAAGGGCTCCGCCCCACAGACCTTCAAAGTTACCATGTTATGCTTATGGTAAAAAATTAATTGAACGAATTAAATGCAAATACTCGTATTAAACAGCTGTAGATAATAACAAACCACAGTGTTACAACTAAGATATGTTTTTATCTTTATGAAAGTTAACAAAAAGAATATTTATTAATTATTTATAAAAATGGAATACTTGTCTGCTTGGTGATTGTTATCCATCGGGTATTGGAGTTGGCACGTGAGGCTTGCAGGAGTTCCCCCTAGTATACAATAAAATATTACAAAAACTTTCGTACAAGATAAAAATTCTGTTTATCACAGTATGGTAAAGCTCACCTACACATTTAGTTAAAAAAATATTATGGCATGTAAAGTTCAGGAAGGACTTAATTCACCAGGTGAAGTTCATGCTAAGAAGTCCTCTCTTACACCTAACCGATGGTTTAAAGGCAATTTTCGAACCACCACCAGTGACCAGGCAAGGACTAAATCGTTCAGGCAGTCACTCATCCAAGGAACAGCCACTCATAATATTGTTTGACGCCGTTATCTTGTAAAAACATCGGAACTCTCCGGCCAAGGCCGTTGGAAAGAAACACATTTCTAAAAGTTTATAAGTCTTTTTAACCTGTATTTTTCCTGCAGAAACCTGTTGAATTTTTACACTTTAATATTTTAATTACTTTTGTGACAGTAATAAATAGAGGTACTACTATGTTTCATCTGTTTAATGTAACAATACAAAATGTTTGAGAGAAATTTGAGTTTCCCAATCCATACATTTAGGTTACTTTGGAAACAAACAACGAATACATATTTAGATAAATAAAACTATATATTCGATGTCAACTATAAAATATTTTCTTTCTATTTTACAGAAGCTTGTAAAACAAACCAGTAAAAGAGGAACTTCCGCCGACTAGTAAAATTCGAGCTTTCACAAGATGGTCAAAATAAATTGCCTTTATTTATGGCTTCTTTATGTACTTATACTTTAAGGATACTTATCGTTTACCGCAGAATGTAACATTTTACACTTTAACAAATAGTAGATTTGATGTCAAACGATATATAATGTTTTCTTTTTATTTGTAAAGAAAGTGTAAAAATCATTCTACTATGATTTAAAACAAAAAATAAACAATTCATTTTAAAAATCAAAAGTTACTTATTGTCATACTTAAACATAACCAACAATTTGTCCTTGTAAAAAATAACGCTTAGGTGAAGGCCCTGACTACCAAGGTTCCTCCACCCACTATGTAAAAACCACTAAAATTAACGTAAGATTTGTTGTAGTCATCTTCAAGTAAACGTTACAGTGTAAGCTACAATGATTTATTTGTTATATTTATTGCTTGTATTATTGTTGTATATGTTTATTTATTGCTTATTTTAGTTTATAGTTATCTACTACTTACAAACTAAATATCCTAAAACCCTTCTGTTCACATTTATAATAAAGGAATAATTATTTATATTCTTTTAGTTTTAGCACTATACGATAATAATGTATTGGGTGTTGCTTATTGGAAAACACCATTATAAATGGACGTCCAACATTTGACTTAGATATCAGATCAGAAATTGGTTTGAAGATCGTATTGAAACTGGTCCCGCTTGGACACGAAAACTCCTTCTATAGGAGGTATAAATTAGTTTCGGAAACAAAAAGATTTATATAAATTTTCGTACATTTAAAACTGTTTATATTTTATTTAATTCAAGAACACCATTCTCTACTACTTTTTCAGTATTTTAATCTAATGAGAAAAGGAATATTTTTATTTGGTAGCACTTAGAAATAACGTCGCGAGATTGTACTACGGTCGCATAATTGCTGGAAAGTTACACACGCCACTCACCGTTGTGCGCCAGACACGCCAAGTGATAGCTAGATTCTTTGACGTCATTACAAGGTATTAAAAATGCCAAAATCAGCTGTACATATGCTATACCAACTTTCTTGTCTATTTATGCTAGTTACTAATATAAACACTAATATACTAGTTAATAAATATACTAGTTTAGGTCCCTAAACACTACGATCACTTGAATAGCATAAAATCCTTATGTCAGATTGCACCATATATAGCTCTCTCATTAGTATGGTTAACAGTAACAAAGACTCGGGTTGACCGGCATTGGGATATTTATTATTTACCGGTTATCTTATGACAGAGCCATAATACAGATACCTAGGGGTAAAATGTTCTTTTGTAGGTGATAGGTTCTATGTTCGGTCCTCCTAATACCGGATTGGCGTTCTCTCAATGGTTGCTATCGACTTGGACAGTACAAGAGAAGTCTGGGGTGTCCATGTTGGGTAGTAGTCAGTGTCAGGCTGTTGTGTAGGGAAGAGAACTGAGTATCCGGCTTGTCAATTAGCTGAAAATCATACCACTACGTGTTTCGGATTCCAGCTAAAGCTGTATGTCCCTGAGTTGACCTGGCTATTGTGATATTAATAAATTAACCTTTCTGAGCATAAGTCGAACTCAATTAGTAAACAGATTCATTAATTCTTTAGTCGTTCGGTCGTTCATTCATTCAACCATGCCTTGATGGTTGTAGCGGTAAATATGCCGTTAAAAGGAAACACATGTCAGAAGCTAAAGGGATCAAAAGCTGATCTAACAGCTTCACAAATATTGTAAACGAGATGTTTGTTGGTTCTTTGCCAACATCGGCTAGGAATTGTCTGATTTCTGGATCGAACATCACACAACATCAAAATTGATTTATGTGATGATAGATCATATGATACCGTAACTGGTGTAGCTTTATGGTTGCTTAAACGAGCAAAAATACAATAATAAATTTATTGAAAAACATAAATGATCGACTATTACTTAATTCAAATTGGTCGTTCACATCCAGTAAAAAAAATGTCTCCACATAAGAAGATTATATTTTAACAAAAAGTAACATCACAGACGCACGTACTCCCTAGTGTTTACTAACCTACGTTCAACTAGATAACTTGAGTAAATCTATAAGATAACTTGTTCGGCTTGGTCTTCAATTCGTTAAAACAATTCTCGTCTTCAACAATGAATAATAAATGTCTATATGAAGTGCGGACCCGATGTAAAAAATTCAGCCTGTTGCGGAGATCGAAACACTAGTTCGATAAGTGGCCGGTAGAATGTGCGAAGTTATTTTTTGGAAAGAAAAAGAAAAAAGAAGTTAAAACTGAGATGGTTCACATTTTACTCTACTAGTTTTGAGCATTTATTTTTTGGCTTGGCTTATATTTGGGTTGGCATGAGCTAAAACCGTCAAACAACTAGAAGAACATTTTTTTAATACGCTACGTATTGGAGTTATTATAATCGTTTATAAAAAATAAATAACACCATTTTTGAAACATCTTGGGTAAAAAATTTAACTGATTTACATATATATTAGAAACATTTTACGTGCTTAATTTTAAGTAGGCTTTCTCTGCACTGAAAATTTGCAGAGTACCTATATATGGTTTGTATAGTGACTCACCCGCCCATACACGTACGATGGTATTGACCCATCCACACGCCTATACACGTACGTTGGTATTGACCCACCCACCCCTACACGTATGGTGGTATTGACCCACCCACTCGCCCAGACACGTACAGTGTAATTGACCCACCTGCACACTCGTAAACAAAGGGTGATATGAACCCTACACGCCCATACACGAACGGTGGTATTGACCCACCTTCCCGCACATACACATACGGTGGTATTGGCGGGTGCTATATACGGGGAAAAAATCAGCCTTTCTCTTGGATTATTTTCCCGGAAGTTACAAAACTCATAAAAAATAAGATTGTTTGCCAAAATATAAATTATAAGATTTTTTTGATACAAATTATCAGTTTATTTTATCCAAATGTGTTGTGCTGTTTTGCACATGAATATTAAGGTTACAGGTATAAACAAAAGGGTTAAAAAAGTTAAAAAAAACAAATATTTTTCCTTTTTTATACTAATAAATTAATAATAACAACAATTAATAGTTTTAGTTTTTAACTGAGCCCATTTTTAACGACGGACATTTTGTATTTTAAGAATTTTACTTCTGCAATTAGAATTTACCAGATTATAGTTCAGCTATAGGTAAAAATACAGTTTTTAAAGAACATTTCACATTTAGATTGTCACGCCTTAAGTCAAACTTTTCCGTCGGGCCGGGACCAACATTTTTTTTTTTAGTTATCCCGGACACATTCACATAACATTTTATCTGTACTCTCAAAATGACAATTACAAATCAGATCCCGTCTGGACTAATGACAAATTTTTAAATTTTAAAACTATAGTAGGGAGTTGTTTAGTTAGGAATTGATTTTAAAAATGAGACATGTTTAGTTTGGGATTTTGTTTACTTTTAAATTTCAAGCTTCCCAGACGAAAATTTCATTGATAGAATCTTAACGAAGAATAATACTTAAGAACTATAAAGTATTGAACTATGAATTTATTTTCCAATATATTTTAGTTCCTTTAAACATTTTTGCTGTCAAAAAATCCCATTGTTATTAGTTAAAAAATATATATATTTGTTTCAGGTTAAGTTGCCCTTGGACATAAAAGGGATCAATGTGCTTGCGTTTGACACCTCTTGGGGTGTTTTACACTAATAGGTTCCTGAGAGGGCTGTGAGATATTTATAGAGGTCATCCAAAGGATCTCCAGATCTGAAGGACTCAAGGACCACCTGAAGGAAATGGCCCCTTCAACGTTGGCCGTTTGCCCTGACCTGGTAAATGTTGAATCGCAGTGAGAGAGTCGTTGTATTTACTATTATAATTGATTTATCAAGTCTATTACTCTACCTTTGTTATCTGACAGTAAAAATAAAACAGTTCTTATACAATTTCATGCCACTTAACAATATTTGAAAACTTTGCCTGAAATAGGTCAAGAATGTGCCATATATTCACAAGATACACCTTTCATTTTACGTATATAATGGATTTTACCGAAAAATTTGAAAAAAACCATAATTACAACTTTTAATATATTTGACATATTTTCGTTACTTTAAATGATACTTTAATCGTCTTTTTTAATTTATTGTGTTTTTTGCACTGGATACGAATTTGGTAAATAATAAATATTTCTCCATATATAACCGAAAAACTATTTTCGTTGTGAATCACGATTAGCAGCCATTACGCAAAAATTATAAACACCAACTACTAACTACAACAACAGAACTGACCTATATAAACGTCAGAGGGACGGCCGGCAGGCCATCCCGGTGGCCATGCACCTGGATTCAATGCAAATTAAGAATTTTCTGTTGAGTAAATAGACAGCATTTTTCGGGCCAAAAAATAATGTTATTGAAAAACAACAATTTTATATTCGCGTGCTCAGCATAAAATGAAAAAGATATGTTGAAAATAACGAACTTTAACCAAGTTGTTTTTTTTTTACCATAAGATTAAAAAATGTTTACTCGATTCTTCGGTAAAAAAAACGAGTTTTCCGTGGTTTAAATCAGCCTCCTCAAGCTATATGAACTCATATTTCATAATTTTTTCAACAATAATTTGTATTTTCAGAAGTGCCAAGAAAGTCCATAGCCACCTAATAAAACTTAAAACTATATTCGTTTGATGTCTCCTATGAATGGGGTACGTTTTGATTTAAACTAAACATATTCAATAAGTCCAGAATACGGCATATTCAGATAATAATAAACAAATTATTTTAAAAATTAACTGGTAAAATTCATTAAAAATCTAAAAGTAGTTGTGGAATTATTAAATATGTTCATTTAAATCCATCAACATTTCACCAAGGACCAAATGAAGAATTTTGAATTTAATTCTGTACTGCAAATTGATTGATAACAATAAAAATAATCTTAAAATTATGTTCTTCATTTAAGTAAACTTGTGATACAGTTAAGATTATATATTCTGATATCCACGAGATCTTATTGTCAACAAGAGTAGTGTTCTTTGTTTTACAAGGTCCTGCTACATACCACCTTCTGAACGTTGTCTAAAACAATTTAGTAGGACTGCCATTGTAGTTAGTAATGGAGGATATTATGCCAATCATTATTCTGTGTAAGAAAGGTTAGTATAATTGCCAAAAGTAATGGAACTAAATGAAAGGAGTAGTTGGGCCTGTGAACTCCTCTCTTCCACTCAAACTTATTCCTCAAACTATGATGACTGGGTGAATTGTTGTGAAAAAAGCGCGCTGATGTATTCAGTGAAGAACAATTTTTTATATTGATTATTTATTACGCACAACGATAAGAACATAAATATATTAGTTTTTGGATAGTGGCGCAGTGGTGTAACCCAGCTACTTCGGGACAATTTGTTTGGTATATTGTAGCCGATAGTTCCACGCTCGGTCCTCTTAATACGGACACGGCGGCCGCTCAATGGTTGACATCTACGTGGACACTACTTGACAAGCGTGGGTTGTACGTATTTAGTGGTAGTCTGAGTCCGGATTTCATGTTGGGGGATGAACTGAATGTCAGGCTTGTCAGTTATCTGAAAGACCAATACTACATCATTCAGATTCAACATAAAGCTTTAGATTCCTTTCTGCCTTGGCTATTGGGCTATTAATAGAATAGAACATTTATTTATTTGTAAAAAATAAAATTAAAAAAAAGAATTTAGAGCCTAACATCTCTTTCTTACACTTAATATTAATTTGTTCAACTAACTTAACTTGATTTACGTAATTTAACTTAAGTTAAACCTTAAGTTAATAATTAATATGTGGCTCTTTCTAATTAACAGTCGACCTTAGTAACAATGACTACACTCATTCCCCCTCAAATTCACACATATCTCTATAAACGGCGTCTTAATGATGAATTAATGATTTGTTCATACTGATTTTCAACAAAAAGTAGTACGAACTTAATTTACTTTAAATAAATAAATTCCAAAGAATAAGGTAAGTAATTGGCAAGTAAAGTTATATAGCTAATCAAATAGAAGGAATTAGAGAATTTTGAAATCAAAATAAGCTATTATTTGTTTTAATGGCTTATAAAATGTTTAATATTTAATTCTGTAGCGATTCATTACATATCATCAATTCGTTATGATAAATAAATTGACTTATTTGTTTTAATTTGGATTTACGTGAAACGGATTAAAAAAAAACAATTCCACAAAATTTACGAAAATATTTATAGTCTATATTATGTTACTAAATTATAGCTGGCCCACTTAGTATAGTTGATATTATAATAATTGTAACAATAACAAAAACCTTTTACCCTCAGCTGCAGTATTAAAAGAACTTACCACTACTGTCCTCCCTCTTAACTATTTACTAAATCCATTAGCTAATGAGCAAAGTATTAAAGGCCATTTCATTGAACCGTTGTACAACTATAAGACACTTTCAAGGGTCATACAAGAAAGATGTTTACTACATGAATAATAAAAATGAAACATTTTGTTTGGATCGATATAGATGTAAAGCTGTTACTTTTCAAAACAATAGAAATCAACCCAAAGTAAAATGATTAAAATTTTTTATACAGGGTGGAAAAAAATATTCAAACACTTTTAAAACTGAATTATTTTTTCCATAGATAATTTCATAATTGCATTTTTTGCCTAATTGTGATCCATGAAGAATCATTTTTGATCAGAATAATTTACTTGAAACCGTTAAATAGTGGAGAAATAATAATGTTCAAATTAGCTACTTAGAAATTCAAATGACCGCTAGTCTGGAAAGAATAAACCTTTCAAAGTCCGGTTTGTGGCAATTAATTTCTCTTGAATGGACTTTTCATTTGATACCAAACTCGACCTAGGATTACTATGAAGATTTTCGTTCAACTCGTCGTTGGTCGTTCCCAAGAAAAGATGAAATTTCACTAATGGCGTCAAAAACCATGATCATGTACAAGATTTCACTTTTACAAGTGAAGTGATACAACATTTTTAAAAACGTTTCCTTATTTTTTCCTCGCCACGAATATGAATATTCCATATAATACGAGAAACCTTTTCTTAACGCATAGGTTATTTTAGCTGTCAAGGATTTGGCCCTTATGTGAAATACTGCAATAAGATCTTAGTTGTTCAGTTTTGTTACCTTGAAGGCACAGGAAACTCTCAAAGTACGTTATTGGGACATACACTGTGATAAAATGTAGAGAGATTTTAATTAGTCAATAAGTAACAGCTGTGAAGATGTAGATTTCGTTGTTTATGACATTTAACAGCTGTGAAGATGTAGATTTCCTTGTTTATGACATTTAACAGCTGTGAAGATGTAGATTTCGTTGTTTATGACATTTAACAGCTGTGAAGATGTAGATTTCTTTGTTTATGACATTTAACAGCTGTGAAGATGTAGATTTCGTTGTTTATGACATTTAACAGATGTGAAGATGTAGATTTCGTTGTTTATGACATTTAACAGCTGTGAAGATGTAGATTTCCTTGTTTATGACATTTAACAGCTGTGAAGATGTAGATTTCGTTGTTTATGACATTTAACAGCTGTGAAGATGTAGATTTCGTTGTTTATGACATTTAACAGCTGTGAAGATGTAGATTTCGTTGTTTATGACATTTAACAGCTGTGAAGATGTAGATTTTCTTGTTTATGACATTTAACAGCTGTGAAGATGTAGATTTCGTTGTTTATGACATTTAACAGCTGTGAATATGTAGATTTCCTTGTTTATGACATTTAACAGCTGTGAAGATGTAGATTTCGTTGTTTATGACATTTAACAGCTGTGAATTTGTAGATTTCCTTGTTTATGACATTTAACAGCTGTTGGAATGTAAATATTAATGTTTATAATATTGAGAACATAGAATAGTATGTCGTTAGACTCTGGATGTAGATCTTTCCTAATATTAGATAGAAAGTTTGATAATTTAAAAAAAGTTTTCATAGATCTAATAAAACGAACATCTGTCTGTGTCCCTATCTGTACATCCTTTATACATTAAATTCTTTAAACACCTTTAATAAAAGCTTCACGACTGTGTATATTAGACTATTCATTTATGAAATAATATATGAATCTCTTCTTAGAATATGTTCTTTAGATTCGTTGTGACTTTAATGCGTGTTTTAAAGGATAGTTGTATTTAGTAAGAATGTTAGACTACATTTAAATTTAATGCAACTAGCTTTTATGTAATATTTTTAGCAAGATCAATAATAGCACACACAAATAAAACTGTTATTATCATTTATAAAATAAGTGTGACCGACATACAAGTACGTACAAAACGTAGATAATAGATTTCGGCATACCAAGTTGACCTTTATCAGACTAAAGGGATCCTTGGGGGATTCTTTGGTGGATCCTTCTGGCTGAGGAACGAGAACGTTGTTTGCCGAAATGTATCACTGTATTTCTACATTTTGTATGTACTTGTATTGCAGTAAATTTGTGATGTATGACGTTCACATGAATTTTAACCAGTTCTCTGTTGAAATATTTATCTTTTTATCAGTGGTTTTTATTTTGCCTTTAATTTAACAGTGTTTTTTTCAAATTATTATTATTTAACTATTTAGTTGTTTAGTATTAATAACTATTTATTATATTAAAAAAAAAGTATAATGCGGAGTAGTAAAACAACTAAGCAATAACGCGTGGTAAGTGCAAATGATTTTAAGTATTAAGAATAAAACAATTAATGTTACCAAGATAGAACGGAGAATTTCAATTGCATGAAGTGGACAAAGCGGGAATGGACAGTAAGGGATCAATATGTATAATTGGGTTTAACATACAAAGCGCTGAGTGGGCAATAGCCAGCGCAGATATACAATTGGCGGAGTCAATGACAATTTGCACAGATTTCCAACGATCTACTTCAACGTGTCAGCTTTTTATCCGACACTTAACTGGAATTTCTGAGCCATTTTTACTTTCAGAGTAGACTGACTCATATTGAGGCGTTAATTATTTTCTTTCAAATAGTCTATTTTGAAGATCGTTATGGTGACTCGGAATAGTAAAAACATTTCATAAATTGTAAAATTGATCTTTAACTAAAGTTTACATCAAGTCCTCCCTTAAATTGACATTGCTACTCGTAACGTTGGCTTAATGGGTTAACATGCTTACACGTTATTAGTCATTAATTTGTTATTAATTACTAATTATAGAGATATGTGCGAATAGGTGTGATTGTGAGTATGTACGAGTTTAGTAATTGTTACTAAGGTTTACTATTCGTTAGAAAGATCCATTAATTGATAGCACAATAGCTAAGGCAGCTAAGGGTTAAATTGATCTGAATTTAGGTTAACTGACAATCCTGATACTAAATTCTCTTCCTAAACAAAATCCAACTACCACTCGACCTGGACACCCCAGACTTATGGAATCTACTGACACGATATCAGCAATACGAATACCGTGTATAGAACTTATCGCCTAAAATTTCCACAACAGTGCCCCCAAGTAGCTGGGTTACAGCACTACACCTATGTGATTCAATATCAGTATGTGACACCACACGTACCATGTATGAGTAAAAGAATGAAACGTAATGGAAAAAATACAGGATTCATTCGATAGTTTGCTGTGTGAGTGTCGAGTTAGAGAATCAGGGTGTCGAACAGTCAGTTTTCCAGTTCACCGTGTGGATGGCAGCACCAGCGTTGTTGTAGTCCTTCCCCTCACTCCCCTCTCAATTCTCAAGTATTTCTCCAATTTCTCAAAAAGCTGTACATCTTTATAAGTTAGGTGTAATCGAAATCAACACACTGAGGCGTTCGCTGCGGCCTTAAGAGATCATCTTTTCCTTTCTTCTTTATGGTGACGTTAGCAGAATATATCGATAGTGAATTATATGAAAGTATGTTGTCATTTATTGATATATTGATATCAATATTGTAGTAAATACAAATTCAAACGTTCAAAATATTATGATTTCATAGATTTACAATTTTGAATTATTTTTCAATATGCTTAACTTGGTTTTATTTTAGATTTTCTATGTTTTCCAACTCAATTGCCTATAAAAATGACAGACTTTAAGATAAAGAAATCAATAATAGCAACTAGAATTTAATCAAAAGATAAAATGCTTAATGAAGACTCAAATGATGCTTTATAATTTTTTTGTAAGAAATCTGTGCATTTCAGGTCCGTTCAAAATTGGAAATCTTACATTTGAGTAGTGTTTTGTTGATAAATAGCACCACGAAAGATCTTTATAATTACTCGAGGAAAATTAATCGGAAAACTTAGTCATTTAAATGTTTTAAAGCCTCTTTTGGTAAGATTTATTGGTTTAGTTAAAATAATTAATATCATCAATTAGTTGAAAAAATTCAGAACCTTCACTTTTGGCAACTCGCGTGTGATATTTAGATAAAATCTCCCAGTAAAAATGGGGTTCGGAATTTGTTCAAAAAATGCAAAAAGTAGTTTAGAGAAAAATGACAATGGTTTTCAATAAAAGTACTGATTATCAAATTAAACTACTATTTCAAATACTTAATAAATATTAAGGTATGTTCAAAAAACATGAACTGATATTTGCTAGAAGCTTCAAAACTAATTAATTAACTACTTTGTTTCAGAGTGTGTGTGTTTTTTTTCATTACTACTATCACAAATCTGCAATACAGGGTTCATTGCTACCAATATAACGCAATGAAATGCAAGCCCCACAGTCCCTGTGGGTGTATACGGTTCGTGTGGGAGGTTTGCCAATTATGCCTCAGACAATACCGCCATTTTGAGGTGTCACATAAAACTGTACCTCGTAAGCAACAATCAAATCACGTTCATTCTATCTACAGTTTAAATCTATTATGGAAGAACGTAACACCACGTAAGTAATTACTACCAACCTTTTTCAATCCTTAAGTAAGCTGTTGAGATTACAAAATTCGCTTACAATTGTTGCACGCCCCCTTTCTCTTTTTATTAACAACCAGTAATTGCCAAATCCCCTTAAAATTGACTGTTGCCTGACTAGTGGCCTTGACCGGAGGGTTTCGACGTCATTAAAAGTTACCGGCGTTAAGCAACACCGAGCGTGGCTGTTCCTTGGATGGGTGACAAGCAATCCCATCCTTCTTAGTAACTAGTGGTGGTTCGGAAGTCGTTCCCGCTGATCCCCAAATTAAAAGTCCTCAGACCTAACTTCACCAGATAAAATAAATAAAATCTTTTAACATTTTAAGTAAGCCTTTGATAATTCTCATATCCCCAAAAGTAATAAATAATATAATACTCACATCTTTCTATAAAGTGCAGTGTGAGCAGTAGTGAATTGGAATATCTCCCAAAAACAAAAAGTGAAAAAGTGTTTATAGCTCTAAATAATCACAACCAAATGAGATGTGACGAACCCTTATGACTTATTAAATTCTTCATGTTTTCCCATCTTATTGTAACGACAGTTCTTGAGGGTTTCGGGTTTTGCATAGAATGCCATATCCTGATTCCACTGGACCCCAGGTCCAGAACATGATCATTCCCATGACCACTCCAGAACTCCCACCGGAATGTGAAGTGCTCCTCTTTCACGCCTTTGACATCGCACACAACCCAAACTCAAGTGTTTAAGAAACCTAATAACTAAACGACGGACTCTGGACAAGTCTTCGTTATCTAGTATTCATGAATGTTCTTAACATCTCATTCTGATTACAGAGAAGATTGCAACAACCGGGTTATCGCGAGACTTACGTCTCACAAAACGAAAAAAACACAAAAATTACTTCTGAAGATGTCATTAAGCACAAAGCTCTTACTTCTTCCATCCGTCTAACCATGGCAGTTTTTGAAAAAACTTCTAAGAAATGTATAATGGTAGTAACGATTCTGAGGAAACAACAGAACTATTCTCAAGAAGACTCCAGCAAGAAGTAATACTTACCAAGAATGATAGCAACATTTCGTCAGATCCTTTTCAACGTACTTATAGTCTTCCCACCTTGAAAAAGCTTTTAAGGAAATCGAAATAATAATCTCTCCTAAGAGGCAGCAAAACTGCTCTCTGGAAGACTCCTAGCAGATGTGATACCAAATGTTCGTCAGATCTTTTTTCGATCTTCCTCCAGTCTTCAAACCATGACATTCCCTGAAAAACTTCTAAGGAGATCGGGATGAATAGTCCTGAGGGAATACAGAAGAACTACTCTCACGAAGGCAAGTGGCAGATGTTATCTTTACCAATAATGATACCAAAGACTCGTCATGTGATTGTGCAATCTTCCCACCAAGGGAGTCCTTGAAGAAAAAAAACCTAATAAAACCTATATAGGTAGTTACTATCTTGAGGGAACAATAAACTACTCTCACGAAGACTCGTGGCAGATGTGATCATATTTACGAAGAATGACACCTAAGATACATCAAACAACTGTTCAAAACATCTAAAAGATAGTTTTTATTATGTTGATAGTACACGGTATTAAATGATGACTGGGGATTATCTACTGTCTTAAAGTAACATTTGCTATTGAAACAGGTAGATTTTGTTATAAGAAAGTTTTAACAACTTTACAGTCTTATTTATCTAGATACTCTGAAATATTTGCTCTGAAATTTCATTTTGTTCTTCTTAATAAACATTCTAAACTGAAACATTAGTCTACAAATTAGGTTAGGTACTTTATCGTTTAAATATTACAATTATTCAATGTCACAAAGTTTAAGTAAAGGCAAATTAATCAATAGGGCAGTTGGATTTGGTGATTTTCCAACCTTCAATGGCTCTCATAAGATGTTGAGGTAAGTGAATTTGGAGGATTGCCTGACCAACTCTGGAGATTCGGTATCTTTTACCATAACATGTTTTTAAGGGATGTTCAGGGATCATGAAGAGAACGTTTACTTTGGCAGTAATCCAACGTTGGATGTGACTTTCTGTAGTTCAGACAGATTTTTGCTCAGGTTAGATTGTCTGATTCCACGCTAACATTTTACGGTTATCCCGATTTTAATATATTTGTATCCTTTTTTATTGAACATATTTTTATAATTAAGATGTATCATAATGAATGGAGAGGTAGGTTTTAATAATGCTTCTACTTATTATTTTTACTGTGAGGAAACATTATTTGCGAGTTGGTTTTAAAAAATTAGCCTAAATATCTTGTTAAAAACAAAACGTAAAATCACATTCCTACAAAACTACATTTCAATGTTTGAAAGTGTGAATATTTAATTCATTGAAATTTCTAAATCAAGTTTCAATATCTTGGCACGTATTCATTTTAAGTTAGTAACAATTAATTATTCTATCTATCTTTAATTTAAATAACAAGATTAAACATTGCCAATAACATATATTAATTAGCATACTAAATATTAAATATTTTCTTCACCTACTAAAAATACTTCTTAAAATAATTGAAAACATAACACTAACTGGTATGTTAACATTTTAAATTAACAATTAAATTAATGAAGCGTGTTCATAGGATATAATCTAACGATTACATACAGTAAGCATGACTGTGACACAGTAGTATCAACTATCCCTGGTGTAGACTACATGTAACACCTAGTAGTATGGCGTGTTCATGGGATATAACCTAACAATTATATAGCGTAGCGTGACTGTAACACACTAGTGGTGTGTGTAACTTAACAGCTGATCGACCAATCCTGGTGAAGACTACACGTAACACCTTGTAGTGTTGCGAGTTGATGGGATATAACCTAACAATTATATACCGCAGCGTGACTGTAACACACTAGTGGTGTGTGTAACTTAACAGCTGATCGACCAATCCTGGTGAAGACTACACGTAACACCTTGTAGTGTGGCGAGTTGATGGGATATAACCTAACAATTATATAGCGTAGCGTGACTGTAACACACTAGTGGTGTGTGTAACTTAACAGCTGATCGACCAACCCTGGTGTAGACTACACGGAACACCTTGTAGTGTGGCGTGTTGATGGGATATAACCTAACAATTATATACCACAGCGTGACTGTAACACACTAGTGGTGTGTGTAACTTAACAGCTGATCGACCGACCCTGGTGAAGACTACACGTAACACCTTGTAGTGTGGCGTGTTGATGGGATATAACCTAACAATTATATACCGCAGCGTGACTGTAACACACTAGTGGTGTGTGTAACTTAACAGCTGATCGACCGACCCTGGTGAAAACTACACGGAACACCTTGTAGTGTGGTGAGTTGATGGGATATAACCTAACAATTATATAACGTAGCGTGACTCTAACATACTAGTGGTGTGTGTAGCTTAACAGCTGATCGACCAACCTTGGTGAAAACTACATGGAACACCTTGTAATGTGGTGAGTTGATGGGATATAACCTAACAATTATATATCGTTGCATGATTGTGACACATTAGGAAGTCGTGTAGCTTAACAGCTGATCAACCAACCCTAGAAAAAACCCTATAAAAGTCCCCTACATTAACACAACTAGATAATGTAGTGTGTATATGACTCATGAATATTTTAATTAGGTGGCTCTTTAGTTGACTAGGAAAGATTACAGGTAACACTATGTAGCGTGGCGTGTTGACGGTAAATTACCTGACAATTAAATAAAGTAGTATATCGTGTCTCTGACACACGAGAAATGTATGTGAATCAACAGCTCTTCGACCAGCCTAAAAGAGGAAAGTACGACATGCTCAATAATATTATAGGGGCCTATATTTTTTTTATTATTGTTTGTTACAAATGTTCACATTGTACAGTTACTGATTATAAATTTCTTAAAATGAACAAACCTTAAGTACAATTATTTTAAGAATTAAATGTTCTTACTATTTCTTTTATCTATCTGCAAGAACTTTTAAGGAAGATTTCTAATAATTTAACTAGGCCATCTTGAAATATTAATGTGTAGATGTTTATCTTATAGGCTTTGGTTTGGTAAAAAATTGAACAAGTTGTTTTCATATTTAACAATTACAACTTCTTGTTGGTCACTGCTGCCTAAATTTTAACAAAAGTCGTATGAAGATTTCATGAAAGAGTATCCTAATGAAAGTGACCCACGTGGCACGCCACACAGAAGTTTTGATTGAATCACACTTCTGTACATCACTTTCGTTCATTAACTCCTGAAACTACTTACTGATTACATTATGGTACTTATATTTGTACAATTTAGTTGCAATATAATGATATTGACCTACATCATAGTGTGGAAGAAAAGTCCTGGAAAAGAATAATAGTTATTGTACGATTACAGATAAAGCAATCAAACTTGGTACATTATTACTAAACTTACTAATCTACTTTTTAAGTAACTGCTATTTTTCTGTCATATCAGGAAGATAGCCAACAAGGAGTCAGAAGAAAATATTAAATTAGATCATAGGTCGAGTAGTACATCAAATTAAAGGTCTTTAGTAGTAGAACATAAATCTACATATACTAACTCAAAACGTTCGCTTAAAAATAATAAAATGACACTGGTTAAAATTTTGAAAACTTTACAATTAAGCTCCTGT
The DNA here is from genome assembly GCA_035578905.1 of Stictocephala bisonia. Lineage (NCBI taxonomy): Eukaryota > Metazoa > Arthropoda > Insecta > Hemiptera > Membracidae > Stictocephala > Stictocephala bisonia. The sequence continues at coordinate 566,278 of JAQJVL010000384.1, read as the reverse complement.
TCTAGAAAGTTTTATGTTATTTTTCAAGCTCAAGTTGGGAAAGTGAAACTTTGTAAATGCCTACTGGACTTGAGAAATCGTTTTTTAGGGTGGTGACTGTTGACTTCCAGAGGATGGTGGTTTACAAGGAGTTCGACAAAAATATTAAAAATAACATAGGTCAAGATGTGCAATATTTCAAAGGGTTTGTCTAACATAGTTGAATACCACAAACAGCACTTAAAAAGTTTGATCCAGTAAAAAATGGCAGCATTTCTTGTTTGTAGTAAGACATTGTATTAGTCACCTTTGTTCAAGTGCAAATTGATGCTGCATGCATTATGCCTGTCGTAGAAATGTGTATTCTGAAGTTAGTAATGAAAAATATTTATCAATTCGAACATTTGCTTTAGCAATATTTGTTAAGAAAGCATCAGTTCTTTTTAATTAAAATCTTTGAACATCTGCCATTTTGTACTGGATCAACCTTTTTAAGTGCTGTTTGTGGTATTCATGTGTGATAGATAGCCCCTTTGAAATGATGTACATCTTGACCTATGATATTTTAAATATTTTTGTCGAACTCCTTGTGGACCATCATCCATTGAAAGTGAAGTCACCAACTACCCTAAAAATTAATTATTATGTCCAGTAGGCATTTACAGTGTTTAACTTTTCCAACTTGAGCTTGGAAAAGAACATTTAACCATCTAGAACAGAACCTTCATTGTAACTTTTTAAAACTGTTAACTAGCGTCATTTTTTTAAAGAGCGAACCTTTTGGGTTCGTATTTGTGGGTTTATGTTCTACTACTAAAGACCTTTAATTTTATATACTAATCGACCTATGTTCTCATTTAAGATTTTCTTCTGACTCCTTGTGGGCCATTCCCTTGATATGACAAAAAAAATCAGTTGTTTCAAAAAGTAGATGAATAGTATAGTAATGATGTATTAAGTTTAATTGATTTAGCTGTAATTTTTTGTTCCAGGAATTGTCTACCACACCGTTGATAATAGTATTACTAGACAAAATTTTTTGAAAATGGACATATTTGACCTAATGAGACCTTCCACTAACTCTTTCATGTGTTTTTGAGGTGTTTTCTGTGCTCTTGGCCTTTGTTCCAAATCTAAGACTATTCCACAGAGTTAAAAATGAAATTACGATTAAATATGTCATCACTATCGGATTCAAAAGGCAATGTCCTCGAGTTTGAACATCTGCTGCAAAATAAATACTCATCCGACTTCGTTGTGTTGTACACCATAATTTATCTTATTTAATTTTACGTAGTATAATATAAATTACTTGTTTTTATAGTATTTAAAAATTTTTTACTGTGGGTAGAATAAAAAAAACACGAAATTTTAGCGATTTGGAATAAAGCTCAATTAAAAAAATGTTTTAAACATAAACTACTAATGATAAGTCATTTAACCACATGAGAAGAACATTGCTCTTTGTAGTCTGTCCTAATTCTAGAATTTTTACTCTTTTACAAAAAGTTTTGTTGTAATTTTTGTAAACCCTTACAATCTTAGAAATGGCTGATCCTACAAACTTCCAAAACGGTTCAAAAATACCGGATTAAAATGTAAAGTAAGATTATGAAATGGTAAGTGCGATAAAAAAATCTTGCGATTTTATATCCCATTATAATTGAACATACATCAATGTTCAATCAAGTGTAAGTAATTCGCACGGCCAAGCACTTCAAAACCATTTTCCTTTAAGCATTTCGGCGTTTCCCAATTGTGCGCTTGGAAGTATTTAAACAATGTACGAAGGTTTATTACCCTGGAAGTATTGAACAGTTAATCAATCATGTTTTCTATATAAATTTCAAACATTTTCCATCACCTTTTCTCATGAGGGCTTTGGACCTCCAACGGCAGGTTTAAAAATGTTATAGCTTTAATAAGATTGTCAATAAAAAATAACTTATTAAGAGTGTTTACAATTATGTAAATTTCACATGTATCAAGCTTAATCTAACGTGAAAATGAGAGCCACCCATTCTATTTATGATTTGCAGGATTTACTAATTATATTTCATGTAACTGTTAGTGATTCATCAGCCTTTAGCTGTAACATGTCTACCTGTCATTCATAGCTAATAAAGTCCCCAAATACAGGGTGGAAGTCCAGCTGCATTAAGTGGCAACACCGCTCCCGGTGGTCCGGCCGGTCACGCGGTGTACGGCACATTAATGTCTGTTGAGTTATCATGTGATATAAAATCACAAGATGTTTCTATAACACTTACCGTTTTATAATATTTCTTTATTTTTCAATCCGGTATTTTTGAACTGTTTTGGAACTTTTTATGGTCAGCCATTTTTAAGATTGCAAGAACTTACAAATATTACAACAAAATATTTGGTAAAAAAGTAAGAATTTTATAATTTGGACAGACTACAAACAATAGTGTTTTTCACACGTGGTTAAAGTTTAAATAACTTATCTTTAGTAGTTTTTGTTTTAGACATATTTTAAGTTGAGCTTTATTCCAAAAGTGCTAAAATTTCACGTTTTTTGTATTCTCCCCACTATAAAAAATTCTCAAAGTCCTACAAAAAAAAAACAACATGTAACTTATATTATATTTTGTATAATTACATAAGCTAAATTATGGTGTACTACACAACGAAATCGGATGATTATTTATTTTGTTGTAGAGGTTCAAACTCGAGTACATTGCTTTTTGAATCTGACAGTATTCTTGTAATTCTGATATTTTTATTTGGCTTTACTAATTAAATTACAGAAGTAAAAATATAAACTTATTAGAAATACAGTATTGGTTAGGATTTTTCTCTTGAATGTATTTCAATTAGCAGTTAAAATGCTTTGAAACAGATCCATTTAGTTGTCCTGTTAATATTTTTAGTACCTCATAAACAGAAGTAAAAAAAAATAAAAACAACTTTAAATCCATAAACATTTGTATTTTTGTGTACGGAATGCCAATTGCATGATTTGTCAAGAGAAGAGGACAACAATTGTCAGTTAAATCCCTTGTTGTATGATTGGATTTGATGTACAAAGGGTGTGAATGCTAAATGGCCAGCACCGATATACAATTGGTGAAGCGATGACAGTCACACATATTGTCACTAGACTAATTTTAGAGTCAGATTTGATCTTTTCCGTTAATTCACTACCGTAACTTAGGTTAACTTAACAAACCAAACCAAACCTAACCTAATTAAACCTAAAATAGCCTAACCAAATGTAAGATAACCTAATTAAACCTAACATAACAAACCTAACAAAACATAACCAAAGTAGTGGTAGTGAACTAACGGAAAAGGCCCGTCAGATTTAATCCGAACAACAATTAGTATCACATTTTGGAATGTTTTCTTGATAAGGGAAAACTTGATTGACTGTTTATTACATTTTCATTTATTTTTAAGACAATTGTAAACTCAACATTTTGAGATATTTCAATTCGAATCACCAGTACTTTCAATTTTATTAGTGTTAAGATGATGTTCGTCAAAGTATGGGTGAATATGAGAAGTGAATGAGTGTATCAAGTTGTCTACATTGTCACGAACTAAGGTTATTTAGCATACAAAAACTTTCCTAAGGGAATTTAATTGAGGTGATTCTTGGAGAGTTTTCACAGGGAGTTTTCTTTTCATGTGTAAATAATTTTATTTAGTGAGGAAAAGTTAGGACCATTTGGTCCTCCATTACACTTAACCCCAAAAAGAAAATTCGATACAAAACTACAATGAGTATATATAAAATGTTCATACGTGTTCACTTCTGCTGAGCACATTATTTACAATTAAAAATAATTAAAGTTATAAAATAATCAAACTAAAATAAAAATTAAAAAATCAAGCATCGACTGCAAAAAAGCATAAAACAAACATACTTTTTAAGTTTCCTCTGGGAGGTTCCCTGATATTTTTGCTCAGGGATTCTCCTTAGGAAGTTTCCTCAGGACGTTTTCTCAGGAAGTTTCTTCAGAGAGTTTCCTAAGGAAGTTTCCTTAGGAAGTTTTCTAAGGAAGTTTCCTTAGGAAGTTTTCTAAGGAAGTTTCCTTAAGCTTTAGTTTGCTTCAGGCTGACGATGTGTGAGGAACTGATAGAAGTAATATTCCCTCTAACCTTTGGTGTTTTTCATAAAAATTATTTCAAATATTATTAACAATATTTCCCTATTTTATTTCTTTAAATATATAATTATTTAAGATTTCATACTAAAATGCCATCGTTCAGAATTTAAGCAACTCCGTTCTACGTAAAGGCTTCCACCCATACAGCAGGCATTTCCCAATGGTTATTATTTTTAACTATAAAAGTATTTTGTACTGTAAATACAAACTATTTACTGAATAGTTTCATTTATTTTATATTTATACCACATACGTGCCTTTTATAATACGGATCTACTACGTAATGCTATTTCCGGTTGTTGGAAATACAAATTATGTTAAAATTAAATACATTTACTTTTATAATAAATGAACATCAATTGATTGTTTAATCACAGACTGATATTTTTTTAACGATTGACGTAAAACTGGAGCAAAGCGTTCATTGCCCCCAATCTAACGCAATGCATTCAGGCACCATAGTCCCCGTGGATATACAGCTCGTGTGGGTAGATACCAATCATCCCTTCCACCAACCCTCACTGGCTTAAATTAATAAGTAATACGAGTACAACATGACTCATTTTAATGAAAAGTAACTGATGAACTTACGACAGTTGTAAGTATATAATTCGAGTGTTATTAATCACTCTAGTAACAAATATTTTAAAAATATACTAACTATAACTATGATGGCTGTATATGAAAATATAAATAAATGGAGAAATTATAATTGAACACGTGCTGAAGACATTCATTTCACTAAAACATTTTTAGTTTAATTTTATAAGTTGTCCCGCAGCTAACATGATTAATTATCTCTGGTAGACTATTAATAAGTTTTGGAATTAAATATGCCAATTATTTTGAAAAATAATTTTTATTAATTCTTGGTGTAATATACAAATGTAGGGTTGCACTTCTTGTATACAAATCGGCATTATCGCAGCTGGCAATCATTTTGTCGAATACTATAAGGACTTGGAATAAACAGCATTTGTATAGGTAAAATGTTTAATTGTTTGAATAGTGGTTCAAAAGATTCTCTTTATGTTTAAAAAATAACTATTCCGGGCAAAATGTTTTTGACGTACTAAGTAAGAGCTTGTTATTTAAAATGTCATGAGATTGTACCCAAAATTCAATACTATATTGAAAGTGGTAGTCAATTAGTGCAAAATACAAACATCTTTGAAAAATGAGGTCACACCACTTATCAGAAAATAGACACATATAATAGATTTTTTATTTTATAACGAAATTTATTAAAACTATCCTTCCATGCAATTAAATGACGTAAAGTTACACCAAAGTGCTAAAACTCACTCACGTATACAATTTTCTTACAACCACAATCATTTAGTTCGTTACAGGTATTTAGATGCAATTTAAATAGAAATTCTGTGTATCCAACTAAATTTGCGAATTTTCGTTTTTGAAGCATTAAAATCATTACATTAGTAATGCACCATTATTTCAGTTTGTACTTTGCTAGTTTTTCACAAATATGTACTACTATTTATAGTATAACATTAAATAATATATATCTAAGAAATTTCCTTAAAACTACATTTGTTCTATTATTTGAGAATTACTTTATCAGTGATTTTTATCACTTTATAATTGTTAATTAATATAATTAAATTTAAAATACTATTTTTAGTAATTGTTCTCAACATATTTACAATAGAAAGTAACCTAAATTCGTTAAACTTAAGATAGTAAGGAATTTTAACCATAGATGATACACTGTCTCAAATATGAAGCTAAGTATGGGTTTTAAGTTTCTTCTACAGCCAAAAAATAACACTCCACTATAGTCCGAATAAAATAACTTTGGTACTGGCGGAACGGCCTCACGCCACGTCTGAAATGACAAAACTCTGAGCTTTAATTTGCTGTCAAACTTAAAATAAGTAAGCAATAATTCTCAAACTAATTGTATAGTGTACACAATTTTATATTCTTTAAGGAAAAATTATGCTGGAAATTTTTCTAGAGCTAATTTGCTTTTTAAAGTGATATTTGTATTTAAAAACACGTTTTTATGAGTGAAATTACGCGTGAGTCGTCTTTAACCTGTTACTGTTGCGAGAATAATAATAATGAAATAATGTATTGTGGATGGATGACAGTTTGATTCATTGTGATTAGTTTGGTATAAGTCTCATTTAATAATTCAAACAGGTTAGTGAGAAATTAATTTTTTTGTAAACCTTTGCAAACTCGGTAATGACGAACGCTAGACAAAATCTGTTTAAACCTAAATTAATTGTGTTATTTAAGTGACACTAAAATCTTACTCTCGTATTAAATAGAATTTTCTTGAACTAGGAAGAAAGATTCAGGAGTTTTCAAAACTAGATTGTCAACAAGGCGGCGGTGATACCACACGCACAATTTACAGTCACTGGCTCAGCTCTGGCCTCTTCCATTGCAAACAAATCTTGTCAATTACCAATAGAACATTACCTAAATTTTGAAAGAGCCTAAATAATAGAATTGCAATAAACACTGATAATTATATATACACTGAATCCTATAGCATTATTGTCACATCTAAATAAAAAAATTGTAATATCACTAAAACTAAATAACTGTAATCAAAATAAACTAGTGATTAAACTATACTAAGCACTGTCAAATCGATAAAGAAATGAACACGAACACACCTCAAAGTCAAAAGTCAACTAACTTACCTTATTTATTACTGGAGAAACATTTCTTATCTGAAAATATCGTCGATCGGAATTCGTTTTACGCTTGGGCTGAATATTCAGTCTACACTTTTCCTTGAGCAGAGTATACCTTACGCGTCCGACACAGCCTCGATGTAAACGAACTATGAGTTTACTTCATCAACTCTTCATTATTTTTCCACATGTTTTATTAGTACCACAGTATTATTTTAGTTATACATAAATAACACAGTTAATGTTTGCTCAAAGAAATGTTGTCTAGTGTTTTTCGTTTCAGAGTTTGCAAGGGTTTACAAAAAAATTAATTTCTCATTAACCTGTTAAAATTATTAAATGAGACTTATACCAAACTAATCACAATAAATCAAACTGTCATCTATCTACAAGACATTATTTTATTATTATTATTCTCGCAACAGTGACAGGTTAAAGACGACTCACGCGCAATTTCACTCATAAAAACGTGTTTTTAAATACAAATATCACTTTAAAAAGCAAATTAGCTCTAGACAAATCTCCAGCATAATTTTTCCTTAAAGAATATAAAATGGTGTACACTATACAATTAGTTTGAAAATTATTGCTTACTTATTTTACGTTTGACAGCAAGTTAAAGCTCAGAGTTTTGTCATTTCAGACCAGTGGCGTGAGGCCGTTCCGCCAGTACCAAAGTTATTTTATTCGAACTATAGTGTGTCTCTAGACACGCTACCCTTTCTAATTGGTACGTTATATCCCATCAACATGCCACACTACAAGGTGTTACAAGTATTCTTCACCAGGGTTGGTCGATCAGCTGTGAAGTTACACGGTCCACTAGTGTGTGTCAAGACACGCTACCCTGTCTGATTGGTACGTTATCTCCCATCAACATACCACACTACAAGATGTTACAAGTAGTCTTCACCAGGGTTGGTCGATCAGCTGTTAAGTTACACACTCCACTAGTGTGTGTCAAGACACGCTACCCTGTCTGATTGGTACGTTATCTCCCATCAACATACCACACTACAAGATGTTACAAGTAGTCTTCACCAGAGTTGGTCGATCAGCTGTGAAGTTACACAGTCCACTAGTGTGTGTCAAGACACGCTACCCTGTCTGATTGGTACGTTATATCCCATCAAAACACCACACTACAAGGTGTTACAAGTAGTCTTCAACAGGGTTGGTCGACAAGCTGTTAAGTTACACACGCCACTAGAGTGTCAAGACACGCTACCCTGTCTAATTGGTACGTTATATCCCATCAAAACACCACACTACAAGGTGTTACAAGCAGTCTTCACCAGGGTTGGTCGACAAGCTGTTAAGTTACACACGCCACTAGAGTGTCAAGACATGCTACCCTGTCTAATTGGTACGTTATATCCCATCAAAACACCACACTACAAGGTGTTACAAGTAGTCTTCACCAGGGTTGGTCGACAAGCTGTTAAGTTACACACGCCACTAGAGTGTCAAGACATGCTACCCTGTCTAATTGGTACGTTATATCCCATCAAAACACCACACTACAAGGTGTTACAAGTAGTCTTCACCAGGGTTGGTCGACCAGCTGTTAAGTTACACACTCCACTAGTTTGTGTCAAGACACGCTACCCTGTCTAATTGGTACGTTATATCCCATCAACACGCCACACTACAAGGTGTTACAAGTAGTCTTCACCAGGGTTGGTCGACCAGCTGTTAAGTTACACACGCCACTAGAGTGTCAAGACACGCTACCCTGTCTAATTGGTACGTTATATCCCATCAACACGCCACACTACAAGGTGTTACAAGTAGTCTTCACCAGGGTTGGTCGATCAGCTGTTAAGTTACACACTCCACTAGTTTGTGTCAAGACACGCTACCCTGTCTAATTGTTACGTTATATCCCATCAACTCGCCACACTACAAGGTGTTACACGTATAGTATTCACCAGGGTTGGTCGATCAGCTGTTAAGTTACACACTCCACTAGTGTGTGTCAAGACACGCTACCCTGTCTAATTGGTACGTTATTTCCTATCAACACGCCACACTACAAGGTGTTACGTGTAGTATTCACCAGGGTTGGTCGATCAGCTGTTAAGTTACACAGTCCACTAGTGTGTGTCAAGACACGCTACCCTGTCTAATTGATACGTTATTTCCTATCAACATGCCACACTACAAGGTGTTACACGTAGTATTCACCAGGGTTGGTCGATCAGCTGTTAAGTTACACAGTCCACTAGTGTGTGTCAAGACACGCTACCCTGTCTAATTGATACGTTATTTCCTATCAACATGCCACACTACAAGGTGTTACACGTAGTATTCACCAGGGTTGGTCGATCAGCTGTTAAGTTACACACTCCACTAGTGTGTGTCAAGACACGCTACCCTGTCTAATTGGTACGTTATTTCCTATCAACACGCCACACTACAAGGTGTTACGTGTAGTATTCACCAGGGTTGGTCGATCAGCTGTTAGTTTAAACACTCCACTAGTGTTTGTCAAGACACGCTACCCTGTCTAATTGGTACATTATATCCCATCAACACGCCACACTACAAGGTGTTACAAGTAGTCTTCACCAGGGTTGGTCGATCAGCTGTTAGTTTAAACACTCCACTAGTGTTTGTCAAGACACCCTACCCTGTCTAATTGGTACATTATATCCCATCAACACGCCACACTACAAGGTGTTACAAGTCTTCACCAGGATTGGTCGATCAGCTGTTAGTTTAAACACTCCACTAGAGTGTCAAGACATGCTACCCTGTCTAATTGGTACATTATATCCCATCAACACGCCACACTACAAGGTGTTACAAGTAGTCTTCACCAGGGTTGGTCGATCAGCTGTTAGTTTAAACACTCCACTAGTGTTTGTCAAGACACGCTACCCTGTCTAATTGGTACATTATATACCATCAACACGCCACACTACAAGGTGTTACGTGTAGTATTCACCAGGGTTGGTCGATCAGCTGTTAGTTTAAACACTCCACTAGTGTTTGTCAAGACACCCTACCCTGTCTAATTGGTACATTATATCCCATCAACACGCCACACTACAAGGTGTTACAAGTAGTCTTCACCAGGGTTGGTCGATCAGCTGTTAGTTTAAACACTCCACTAGTGTTTGTCAAGACACCCTACCCTGTCTAATTGGTACATTATATCCCATCAACACGCCTCACTACAAGGTGTTACAAGTAGTCTTCACCAGGGTTGGTCGATTAGCTGTTAGTTTAAAGACTCCACTAGTGTTCGTCAAGACACGCTACCCTGTCTAATTGGTACGTTATATCCCATCAACACGCCACACTACAAAGTGTTGCAAGTAGTCTTCACCAGGGTTGGTCAATCAGATGTTAAGTTAAAAACGCCACTAGAGTGTAAGAATCCTACTACCATATATACACATAGAACAAATTTAGAGCAAGTAAAGACCTCTGTGGTACACCATCCTCAAGATGTCTGAACGTGCTTTCCTCACGGCTGAGGTATACTTTTTTTTACCTGGCACTAAGCATTGACTCTAAAAGTCGCAAAAGAAAAGGGCAAGCAAAGAGGCTGTAGAACTTTAACAACACAACCTTGCTCCATGCTGTGTCATAAGCTGCTGTAAGATCAACAAAAGTTGCGGATCTTTTTAAAATGTTGTCCAATCTCATTCTCGGTAAATTGTGTTATACCTGGGAACTGCTTGCTATAATTTTGGCCAGGGCAGTAATCAGCCTGCTCAACTGGAATTAGAATCGAGAATGGGTGATGTTACATTGTATAACAGCCTTTTCAACAACTTATAACTAACACTAAGAAGATAAACGAAGCGACAATTTTCCACTCGTTCGGGGTGTTTTCCAGTATATAGAACAGATACTACCTTTCATCTCTTGAATGCTTTTAGTAAATTGCCTGTAGCTAATATCTAATTGTAGACTGTTGCAAATAATTATTTCACTTTGGTACCAACATGCAACAGACTATCTGGAAAGATACCATCAAGACCCTGCTGGTATAGTGGATATTCCGTTTCCGTGAAATTTTTGAAGATTTCCTGGGGTGTCAGTTGACTATATTTTTAATCAATAATATTTTAAAGGTCATATTTGTCAGAATGATGGTGGGTTGACTTTGATAAGCTGACTGTCCGTTTAGCTATTTTGAGGTCTTCGGGTGGAGCTTTCATCTTTAATTTGGAGATTTACCAAGTGATAAAGAATCTTTTTACAAGTGATCACTCCTTTATTCCTATTTATTCCTTTATTAGTAGGTCAATTTTATATCTTCAACAGTTTTAAAAAAAATTCCTCTTCTGGTACTGACAGTAGAGAGTACAGCAGCAGATTAGCCATGATAGAGTTTTCTGTAGTATTAAACTCTTTGTAGAGGTCATCTGATTCCTTAATGTATCCTGGTATATACTGCTTTCTGTATCCACTTGGTATGCAAGCTTTAGCAATGGTTGAGATGAGATTAGTTAAACAATCGTAATTTCTCATTGAAGGAGGAACCAAACCTGATTGTGTCACCAAGGTTGGTGGTAACAACCTTCCAGTTTGGTTAGTTAAAATTTCATCCAGGCATTGGAAAAGATCGAATTACGGAATTTTAGACCCCCAATGATACCTTGGGAATGAACACGGATTGTTCTCAACTGTTTAGCAAACCAGTTTTACAAATTTACAGTATTATATGCCGACAGCAAATTAAAGTGCGCAAAACAGGAGTTAGTAAAAATATCATACTATAGCTGTTTTTAAATTATTTTACATAATTCAATGACACTTTTACATGAATTAATCTACAAAACCTCAGAATAGCGCATGCAATAAATACAACTGCATCAATGAGAAACAAGTTCTATTACTGCAGTGGTCTTGGACTAAGTTCGTTTTGTCAATACAAGCGATATGTGCAAGGAAACAAACATTACTCTTCGTCCACTAAACAATAACTCTCCTCTGGCCTTGAATATCCTATTGCTTTCGTAACCCATCTGACTGCTGAGTCAATATTCTGAAAGATCACTCTAGTATTTGGGTCAGTCCAGCTCTATCGACATATTTTTTACACGATTATCATAAGTTTAATTTTATTTCCACTTTAAAAGGGTATCGATTGCTCCTAAATGACGACTATCAAAGTGGCTTTCAATGTTCCAGTAAGACAAACTTTTAATTACATATAACATCATTAATATGATTCAGAGTGGTTACTTTAAACCAATTAAATTTTGAAAAAAATCCTTATAAAAAAAGATCGTACAAAAACTACACAACTTATGTTTGTACACGGACACATAAGGGTTAGCATAGTCAGAGCGCATTGTGGGAATTGATAAACGTTTTCTTAAAATAGTTCTTTATTAGAAATAGCGCTGTGTAAATTTTGAATTAGAATCTTATGAATATGAAAAATTATTGTTGGTGAAACACTACAGATAGACGGTTAGTGAAACATAGCACTGCATTACATGCCTGATATTTTTTATATAGTTCCAATTTTACACGCATTGTGGTAATGACCCTCCCACCAATCCATTCATGTACGGTTGGTCTGACCCTTCCATCCACTCATTCACCATAGTGGTGGTGGTTCTCCCACCTACACATTCACGTACATAGTGATACCCCTTCTATCCACCCATGCACGTACGGCAAAAGTTGGTGTACGATGGATGATTGGGTGCTGGAGATTTCTAAAATATTACACGGACTAAATTTATATTAAGAAGTGGTTTAATGCTACTATTTTTTTCCAACAAATAATAACAAATCGGTTCTTTAAAATGTCACACTTCTAAATTATTTATAACGAATGGAACATTTACAAATTTAAGAAGCTAATTTATTACAGCACGGTAAAACTTAATTTTAATTAACATTTAATTGCATGACCTCAAATCGTCAATATAAAAAGAACACAAGAACGATATTTTTTCGATAATAACGAATAACAGCAAGAGAGAACATTTTATTATATTAAAACGTAAATATACAGGTTGTATGTGAAACAAATTAAATGAATCATAAATATATGGTGACCTATCGATGCCATAAACTAAAGACCAAATGAAAGACATCTGTCTGGCTCCTGGCCAACTGTCCACCCTCTCTAGAGTATATTGGCAGCAACCATCTAAATTGCCAACACTATCGACATATGGTGACCTATCGATGCCATAAACTAAAGACCAAATGAAAGACATCTGTCTGGCTCCTGGCCAACTGTCCACCCTCTCTAGAGTATATTGGCAGCAACCATCTAAATTGCCAACACTATCAATATATGGTGAACTATCGATGCCATAAACTAAAGACCAAATGAAAGACATCTGTCTGGCTCCTGGCCAACTGTCCACCCTCTCTAGAGTATATTGGCAGCAACCATCTAAATTGCCAACACTATCAATATATGGTGAACTATCGATGCCATAAACTAAAGACCAAATGAAAGACATCTATCTGGCTCCTGGCCAACTGTCCACCCTCTCTAGAGTATGTTGGCAGCAACCATCTAAATTGCCAACACTATCAATATATGGTGAACTTTTGATGCCATAAACTAAAGACCAAATGAAAGACATCTGTCTGGCTTCTGGCCAACTGTCCACCCTCTAGAATATATTGGTAGCACCCATCTAAACTGCCAACACTATTAATATATGATGAACTATTGATGCCATAAACTAAAGACCAAATGAAAGACATCTGTCCGGCTTCTGGCCAACTGCCCACCTTCTAGAGTACATTGGCAGCACCCATCTAAACTGCCAACACTATCAATATATGGTGAACTATCGATGCCATAAACTAAAGACCAAATGAAAGACATCTGTCTGGCTCCTGGCCAACTGTCCACCCTCTCTAGAGTATATTGGCAGCAACCATCTAAATTGCCAACACTATCAATATATGGTGAACTATCGATGCCATAAACTAAAGACCAAATGAAAGACATCTATCTGGCTCCTGGCCAACTGTCCACCCTCTCTAGAGTATGTTGGCAGCAACCATCTAAATTGCCAACACTATCAATATATGGTGAACTTTTGATGCCATAAACTAAAGACCAAATGAAAGACATCTGTCTGGTTTCTGGCCAACTGTCCACCCTCTAGAATATATTGGCAGCACCCATCTAAACTGCCAACACTATTAATATATGATGAACTATTGATGCCATAAACTAAAGACCAAATGAAAGACATCTGTCCGGCTTCTGGCCAACTGCCCACCTTCTAGAGTACATTGGCAGCACCCATCTAAACTGCCAACACTATCAATATATGGTGAACTATCGATGCCATAAACTAAAGACCAAATGAAAGACATCTGTCTGGCTTCTGGCCAACTGTCCACCCTCTAGAGTATATTGGCACCAACCATCTAAATTGCCGACACTATCCATTTTATTCTCTGATGTATCTTTCCACCCACACTTCAGATTGATTGCTATCTCGAAAGAGCCACGTCTGTCTAGTTATATATTATTGCCACTGCTATATAACACGATGTATTATTAGCTTTAAATAAAATATGTATTAGTTTGGAAGTATCTTCAATGAAAGCACAGTTATCATAACTGCACCCATATTATACCATTTTGGTTGTGAAGGATCGTTGTAGCAGAGTGTTGTCGTAAATATGGTGATACATATTTACAATGAAAACGAACATTTTGTTAAATTCATTTATGCTCTTAACAATAATACTCTCGTTAGTTTATAGTTACATCGTATATTCTATATATGCTAAATTTGAACTGAAAAAAATAAGGATGCTAAATTATCGCTACACTTAATATGCATTTAGTTAAAAAAGGTAGGGGAGGTCTTATTTTATCAGATAAAGTAAGGGCTAAGAAACACTTTACTGGGTACTAACAACTTAAAGGTGACTTTTGAACAAGCGGACTGCAAGCAAGGAGCCCGTCATTCACTCAGCTGGCCACCCATCCAAGGAACAGTCACGCCCGATGTTGCTTGACGCCTATACATTTCGATAACGTCGGGACTCCTACATTCAGGGTGACTGTCTAACAAAATAATAAATTAATTTATAAAAATAACACTTTGGCCTTTAAGAATAACATTTTAACTTTGGAAGTGTGGAAGGGGATACATTTTAAGTTGTTTCTAAAATTCCCAACTGTCTACAACCTTCCCACACAAATTTAGTGAATAATGAAATAAGTAATTAATTGATAAAGGTTACGTTCTCTCACAGAAGTGTTACTGACTGACGGAAATTGTGATAAGGCTGTTTTGGATTCACTGATGCATGAATATGAAGGTAAGCAATATTCTAAGCAATTTACAGACAAGACTCTCATTCTATTCTTACAGATTGGATAAAATGTTTTAAAACTCTAGCTTAAAATGATATTTCCATAAATGAGAAATTAAAGTTTATTAGCGTAACCTTACATATATGTACGTAACCTTAAAATAGGTACGTAACCTTACATATATGTACGTATCCTTACATATATGTACGTAACCTTACATATATATGTATATGTTGTCGTTGCGAATGAATTCTGTAAATTTTTTTCCAACCTGCCCAGTAACTTCTCTTCTCAGCATGCTTCATCATCCACTCCATGTATATTTCGAGCTCCTCTGCAGTCTTTATTTTAGAGGCCTGTAAGGCAAGAAGAGGTTTCGGAGGTGATTATGTCTCTAAAGTCAAAACATTCTTTTGGGGCTGATGGCATTTCATCATATTTGCTTAAACAAGTTCCTGATTTGATTTCAAGTCCCTTATCTCATATAATCAATCATTCATTTCAATATGGTATTTTTCCTGAATCACTTAAGCATTCCATAATTAGACCTTTGCATAAAAAGGGCAGTAAGAAGGAGTGTTGCAATTTCAGGGCAATTTCCTTCATATCTACATTCTCTAAGGTTTTTGAGAAAGTTTTCCTGATCAGACTTGTTGATTTTGTTAGTAAGAACAACATTATGTCCCGTTGTCAATTCGGATTTTCAAAGGGAAAATCCACGAGTGACGCCATTTATTCCCTAATATCTACTATTGTTGAGGCCCTTGATAGGGGTGAATCTGCTGTGGGAGTGTTTTTTGACCTTACCAGAGCTTTTGACATGGTTGATCATTGTATCCTCTTACAGAAATTAAATGCTATGGGACTTAGAGGTACTTCCCTGACCTGGATCGCGTCATATCTGTCGGGAAGGGAGCAAACCGTGCAAGTTTCATTTATTGATTCAAATGGATTTGAACGAGTGGCTTATTCAGAAGCGTGTCCTCTTCTGAGAGGTGTCCCACAGGGCTCGGTGCTTGGTCCGATCCTTTTCCTTCTCTTTGTTAATGACCTGTCCCAAGTTTCGTCCAGCTCACGGGTTTGTCAGTTTGCTGATGACACTTCAGTTTCTGTGACATCACTAAACAGATCTGACTTGGAGGTTAGAGTATATGAAGTTTCAAATGCACTAAGTCAGTGGTTTCGAAATAATAATTTATACCTCAATAATAACAAAACTCAGATCCTGGATTTTCATATAAGTGACAGGAAGCAATCCGAATGTCTAACCTTCTTTGTTGACTGCGAACAAGTTACGCCTAGTGTGGTGACTAAGTTCTTGGGTGTTTACATTGATGACGGGTTGAAATTTTATCACCACATTGACTCCGTAAGTAAGCGTGTTAGTTCTGGAATTTTCCTTCTAAGAAGACTTTCAACTTTTGTTGATGATAGGATTCTTTTGCCAGCTTACTATGGACTAATATACCCCCTCTTATCATATTCTGTTGTCATATGGGGCCACGAATCTTCAAAAACTCATTTTTTATTTAAACTCCAAAAAAAAGCCATCAGAGCCGTTTTTAGAAAGCCCTACAGATATTCTTGTAAGCCAATTTTTAAAGAATACAATATTTTAACTTTTCCGTCCATTTACATTTTTCAGTGTATCATGTTTGTACGTAAGCACCCTGAACTCTTTGCATCTGTCACTTCTTCCAACCGGTATGGGCTTCGTGGTCGACTAAACATTTGTATTCCCCGACACAAGACAAGTTTTTTTGAAAATCATCTAAAATTAAATGCCACTAAACTCTATAACTCGCTTCCTGTACCTATCAAAGCAGAAAAGGACATAAACAAATTTGGCAGGGTTGTAAAGGGCATGTTGTTATCTCGTTGCTGTTACAGTGTGAGGGAGTTTTTAGATAAGTAATTAGATAGTAATTAGGATATGAATATAATAGTAAAAATAATAGTGCTATAATTGTTGTAAAAATAATGTAGACCAATTATTGTTTTGAAGTGGCTGTAATATAATCATTGTGATTAGTATTAGAATGATATTGTATGTGTTATACATGTAATTGGTGTGATGTTTATCTAACGTAATTTATTAATACATATGGATGACGCTATTATGCAATTTTATAATTGTTAAAAATAAAGCAATTTTGATTTGATTTGATTTGTACGTAACCAAACACGATCTTCTTATCATATAGAAAATCTATAGAAAACTTATGAGGTAAACTCAAATACCTCTTACAGAAACCGTAAAGGTACAATTCCTCAGTTATCTATCAAAATAAATACTCATTACCTCCACAAAAACCACATATATTACTTCATTATATGTTTTTAATATATTTATGAACGTTCTGTTATCTTACGATACAGAATAAGCCACCAACAAACAATATTCCCCAGACATACTACTTTGACATTTCAGAATGTTGACTCAGCAGACAGGTCATGGGATATTGTTGATATTGTCCACGGGGTCCAAAATAACAAGTAAGCCACTTTGTGCCTACTAATTTTTTTTGCTTTTATTTGCACTCACTAATTAACCAAACTATACGCTGCAAGCTATTTAAAAACTTAAATTACTAGTTATAACTAAGATTATTTTAACACTTAAAGTAAAACTACTATTTCCAATAATTATGTCACTTAACACACTCGAATTGGTGTTCTTACAATATCTGTCACTGCTCGTGAACTGTCACTGTATCATTGTTATGAATGATTGGTTAAATTAAAGCTTTAGGTTAATTAATTTTAATACTGACATTTGCGATACAATGTTTTTTATATTGTTCATACAATAAAAAAAAAAAAAAATCATTGTCACTTAAAGTCCACTTTCACTCCACATTGATCCCTCCTAGAAGTTTTTAAAACCACCTATAAACAAATTATTTTCTATTCTAGCACTTTCTAAGAGCAACTGGATTGGCCAGGAAACAAGTGTTATGCAATTAACTGTGAAGACAGGTGGTGCTGCTTCCGATAATTACCGTGATCCATAACAATATTCAAGGCTAGAGGAAAGTTATTGTTTCGGCGATGAGAGTAACTTCCAGGCTCAAAACCGCTTGTATTGACAACACGAACTAAGTCCAAGTCATCGATGCAGATATTGTTATTTCACGCAATTAAATTAAATAGAAAAGTCTTCATTGATGCATAATGAAAGGTAACAGTTATCGAAGCTAACATCACCTCTATTATATCACTTTTAAAGATGTTATTATTTTACCCTAAATATATTTGAGTAAATTAGGATGTCCTTTACAGAAACAACCTATATTACTTAATTAGTTTGCCTCAAGGACAAGTTCAACGTTAAATATTGACTAGTCACTCAGCTGACAATTACTCTGTTCTTGGGCCCCACGCCAAGATGAGGCGTTGGAGTGATTTACCGACCTCAGCAAATTGCTAAGTATTTCACTCAGCCAAGTTTGTTGTCTACATTGTTTTGTCTTTATATTTATATAAGAACTTCAACTCTTATTAAACGTCACTGTGCCATTTTTATTTCAAATAGAAAACTAGTTCTTTCAGATTTACTTCGGTTTGGGTGTTAAAACAGTTATTTTAGTGACAATTAATAGTACTTCTTTACCTCTAAAAGTATTTAAGTTAATTTTCCATTAGCTTATTTTAAACCTTTATAAAATATCTTTTATGTAAAGTACTTGTTATTAAACGTTTCTTTTATGTATAAAAGAGGACATTATGGAATTTACAGTTAACTCTTCAAGGATCTTCTGGATTGCAGTGGCAACTTATAAAAAGACAACTTTTGGCCACTAGTCAATGGACTTATGTCTACTTGTGATAGTACAATGATAAGAGCTAAACAATGACATTGCATGAAGAGGGTAAGATTTTGAATGATCACAAACTAGTGAGCGTTCAGTAAATGAGAGTTGGTTATTCTAAAAAAAACTAAAATAGTGTCTAGTAATTAATATTTGTAAGAATTTAATGAAGTGTAAATAGTTAGTGTGTGTTAATAAAAGAAATAGTAAGTTAGCACACTGAAATTATTCAAAATCCTGTTGGACCGTAACAATGTATTAAGAACGTTCAGTCCTCGCTGCTTTCGTAGATCGCTTAGATGTTTAGCTGTTTATCTAAGGGCCTTTATTGAAAGGTTTCGATGTTATCGCAACTTCGAGTGTGGCTTTCCTTGGATGTGTGACCAACAGAGCGATCCTGTCTTAGTACGCAGCCAACCTGCCCGGTCACATGTGGTGGTTCATAAATTACCCTTAAGCCGTTGGTTCCCAGATGGCATTATTAAATGAAAAAAAAAGTTTCCAATTAACATTTTAACGGTTTGTTTAAATAATAATGTGTGCGTTGAGGTAGTGTATCGTATGTGTGAAAATGCCAAATGTAACTGTAGCTTCGTGCCTGCATTGTAAGTCACTGCGGAAAGGAGGTGTCGGATTTATAGCCCGGAACTCTGCCACCTGGTTACCTCTGTCACTTCCATTACTTATTTTCCATATTATTCTTTAAATTTAAACATGTTTTTATGCTTAATAGCTGGTAAGTATATGTTCCTACTGAAAAATCGACCTGGAAGTTTGAAATAGACTAAACTTTAAGACATAAAAACAATTAATTTCCATCCACATAAAATACCAAATTTGTCTCTTAAAACCAACCAAATCACACATTAATTATTTAGTTGAGTATTTTTTTTAAAGATGAATGGTTATTTATAAAACACACTTCAGACTTCATAAAACCTTGCCAAGGATCATACAAAATGGCGCCAGTTTATAATTACAATGCGTATGAGGATATTGCACGATAGTCGTTAAGGCTTAATATACGTATGGAAGCATCACTGATACATACAAATTGAGCTAAATCAAATCTATTACGTAAAATGAAACTAATAAAATTGCAATTTGAACCTCTATACATAAATTTATACAACAGTAAAACTATTCATATCACAGGAAATTTTCATAAGTACAATAACTGACATAGATTGAGATTAACCTTCAAACAAAGTTCTCTTGCCAATTAATGACTGATTTTAGTAAGTTAAAACTGAGGACCTTTTCCGTTTATTCACCACCACTTTTTCCGTTACTTTACTACCACTACTTTTTTTTATCAAAATTACGTTTATGTTAGGTTAGGTGGCTATTGAACTTGACCACAAACTGGTAAATCGAATGATTGACTTACCGTCGAATGCACTCTCCGTGTGAAAGTTCTTGGAAAGCGATAAGATAAGACCAGCGATATCGGATTCCAAGCGGATAAGGAATATCATAGTGGACGTAAAAATGATTGGAGAACAGTTTTTAGAGCAATAGAATATTTATAAAGCGATAGTGAACTAACGGAAACAAAAAAAGTAGTGGTAGTGAATTAACGGAAAAGATCCAAAACTGAGAACTGATATACAACAATATTGTTGTAACTTTGTATATATACAACAAGAAGTGGCCGTTTTCATTTGAAAATTTACTCTGCCTGATCCCGCGATATTGATATTTGTTGGAAACTTATTCTAACATTACTGATAATCTCTTCCAGTCATGGTCATGATTTAAACCTGCCCTGTCTAAAACGCAGGCTCAAACTCCTGTTGTCTTAGACCACTCAACCACTGGCTCTCTAAAATTAATATTAAATTAACGTCTTCTTTCCCAATATTTTTTGCAAAAATAAAAAAGTGCTTCTCCTTATGTCGGTATAAATTACGTATAGGAATTTTAATTTGATATCAGATCCCTGGTGACAAATATAGATAACAGATCAGTAGATAGGATTAAGTTGCCTTTCTTGTTCAACATGATTTGAGAGAGTAAAGTTAACTCAGTTGCCATTTGTCCGGTCCAGACCGATTAATTACTGGTCCACCCAAAGTAAGCCACATAGATTTATGTCCTTGAGTTTGTACCTCTAGAATAATTAAATATTGTCCACTCTATTTATTTCATGTTGACAAAAATAGATGGCATTCAACAGAAATTAAACGGGTCAGAATCCATTACATACCCCCCAAATACAAATATATTAGGTTGTTTTGAGTTGTGTTAGGTTAGGTTAGGGTGGGTAGGTAGGTAGGTAAGTAGGCAGTGTACGTAGGTAAGGAATTAGGTACTTAGGTAGGTAAATAGGTTGGGTAGGTTAGGTTAAATTACATGATAAGAGCTGTATGATATAGTTTATATTTGGGAAGCATATAACAGAATCTGACCATTAACATTTTTAAAAGGTAAGCAAAAATAATTAATCTGTGATAAAATATCTAACGAATGGCTGTAAACATGCGTTGGGGAATAATTTAGTTCTAAATAGGAATACAATACTTGTAAAAAGTAACATATAATTTTAATTTTTAAACATATTTCGTGAACCTAGAGAGATATATTCTATTGATTTGGACAAAATCATATAACATTTGTTTTAAGTTCGTTTCCTTTTTTCATAAAACGACCAGAAATAGACATATAGATATATCAAACAATTAGCCTCTAAAACTAGTTGCCGAATTGCAACTACTCGAACTGCATTAAATACGTTTAAAACCTAATTAATACCAGTCTTTAGTTAAAATTGTTAGTTATTTTACGCCTCTTTGCTTAGAAGTTATTATTTATTCCATTTATTAATTTATCAGAAATGGGATAAATTGGGTTGTTAATGTTTCTGATTAGTGTAGGTGAACTATTGTATTCTTTGTTACTATCTTTTGGGACTTATTATCAACTTATAACCAGGAACTACGTTGGACATATTGCTTGGTGTGAATCCAATCCACGCGTTATTGGTTTGATATTTGACTAAGTGAAAAGAGTGTTACTCATTTTACCTTTTGGAAAATTCTCGAACCTGGGACACTACTCACTCAGATATCTCTCTTATTAAACATGCCAATTTGGTTGGTGATGTGGTTATTATCAAGAAGAAAGAAATAGAACATATTTTTGCCTCTAAGTTACACAACTCGCTCCTACGCAGCTGGGTTATAAGTTTTTTCGTTGTGTTTGTAAACCTTATTCAATAATATTATGAATAAACCTTTTAGATCGCAACTTACTGAAAGCACTAAAGCGAGAGAGATGCACCGAATGGTGAAAGTGAGAGAGAGAACTACTTTTCCCCACTGTCACTAGAGTAGACAATTAGCCTGCGCAGTAGTAAGCCCTGTCCATTACGTCATCATTAGCAGTGACCTTTGGTTGGTGTAATCAACACTTACGAATAATGACTAGAATAATAAAAAATAACATTACGAATAATAAATTCAACAATTAACAACAATAATAAACTTGTAAAGTTAATCAGACTCATTTTTATATCAAATTACTGTTGTGGAATTTGAGCACAGGCGGGAGTTTGAAGGCAGGAGTTAGTCACGGAAATGAACAGTGGTGGAATGGTGGAACGTCTCCCCTCCACTGCCCACCTCTTTATACACTAAATATTACATCCATCAAATTACTTGTATTATTCAACACTTAATATTACGTAATAATTGTATAGTGGTCATTTTTTATATCAAAGATGTTGACCTACTTGTAGAACGTTTTAAAACGTTTAGTTATAATTACTAATAAGCAATCGTTGCCTACAGCTCCTTACAAGCAACTATTTTCAAAATTTTAAGTTAAAATGTAATTGTTTTATAAAATTAAGATTTCAAAAGCTGTAAAGCTGGGAATTAACCAACTGTTGTCCACACAGGACGGTCTCAAGTTAAAACCATCTGGCGCTAAACTTGGCTCAAGTTTTAAAGTTAGGGACTGATACAACCCAGTTACCGACCAGTTTTAAATGTCATCTCGCCTTACGATACTTCCGTTCACTCATCTTTCACAGCTATTTGTTTTATACTATGTTAGGCCTATAGTAAATCAGAAGTTACATTTCACTGTTAAAAAAACATCGTTAGTAATAAAATCTTTGGGAAATTAGATTGAATAAAAAACTAATGAATATCATCCACGAATTAATGATTAATTATTTAATCCCTTAACGTAGTAGTAAAAGAATCAATTAAATTGACACATAAGGCAACCAACCCACCGTTCTACGGACCTTATATCTGGCGTCCCACCTACTTACACACGAACAGGATATCTGGTGATCCACACAATCTTTGTATAATAATTGCCCATCTAATATTTACAAGATGTAATGTAAGTAACATTACATAATACAGGGGGGAAAAATATGGAAACGCTTTCACAACATTTTTATGACTTCACTTGTAAAAGAACATAACTTTTGACGCCATTACCGACATTTCATCTTTTCAGGGGAACGGCCCGCGAGGAGTTGAACCAAGATCTTCAATTAAAGCCTAGTTCGAGTTTGGTATAAAATGAAAGGTTTATTTAAGAGAAATTAATTTCCCAAAACCGTACTTCGAATATTTGATCCCTTCTGGAGTAGAGGCTAATTGAATTTCAAAGTAACTAATTTAAAAAATATTATTTCTCCGCTATTTAACGGTTTTAAGTAAATTATTATGATAAAAAATTTTAATTTATGGAACAAAATTATAAAAAAAATTAATTACTAAACTATCCATGGAAAAATAACGTTATTGTGAAAGCATTTCCATATTTTAACCCCCACCCTGTATGTATATACGATTTGTTCTTATCAAGGATTACATTGGATTATTGTATGATTCCCTCTGGTAAGAGACGTGAGGTTCAACGAAGAACAATCTCTACTCATAGCTCAATACGAAATTTGAAAAATTCAGATCGTCCTGGAGGTAGCTGTAATTTTAGACAAAGTTTTAGAGAAAATCTAAATTTCTAACAGAACATATGATTTAAACCTTAAAACTGTTTAAATTTTAAATAATTTGTATGCAGTAAAGAGTGCTAGGATTTAATTTGATTAATAAGTGATGCAAATACTTTAATGTTCAACAATAATTATAAAGACGAAAAGGCATATATATATATAAATAAGTTCTATTAAATAAAATGAAAGTATATAGCCAATCGACTTTGAAAATGTGTTATAAACAAGTTTATATTAGGTAGTTGTTGTGTTGCTATTATACATTTTTTTGTTTATATCTACGCAAATGTTACATTCTAACTAAAATCCAACTCCTGTCTATGTTGCATGAAAATCTTTACTCTTCATAAAATGTATAGCAGCAATAAGACAAATATTGAGAAAGACACGGCTTTGTAAACTTATGATGGGCGTAACAATGAATACGTTTACATATTCAAATGAAGTTTGAATAATTCAGTAGCTTTTATGATTCAAATGTATTTTTAAAACGTCGCTTACACTCGGCAGTTGATTGTGAGCCTGAGTAGAATTTTGATTACTGTTGTTCAAATTCGATTTCCCATAAAACAGTTCACTGATACGTTCCTCATTCCTTTAATAATGAAGATTATACATGATACAAATGTACATAAAGAAATCATCTTTCATTAGCTGTAGAGTGAGGGTTAGATTGCACCCAAACTGTGTTTGTTGAATAAAGAGTTTGTCATTAAGAATCCTCAAAACATATCTTGTTCGTTTGAATGCAAATTGTTTTGTATTCTCATAAGGTTTCAATTTATTAAAACTATTGCAAAAGAATAAATTGAGGCGTTCAGGCACTACTTTTCATAAACTATAAATTATAAACTTTTTATTTAAGTCCTAACATCCTAGTAGTAAAGTTTTTTTTAGACATTTTAAAATCAATATCAAATGAATACACAAAATACAATCTATCTTCAATGTAAAGATAAAAAGTAGAGTTTCTAATGGGTAAGATCTATTTTTAAAGTAATAATAATATAACATTATTTTTATACTATGTTCGTAAATGAATCAAATGTTAAAAAAACTCGATTCCAGAAGTATCGATAGCATAGTATATCGATATACATAGTAAGATAACAACCGTTAGAAAAGAAATTCCATATCTCGCAGCCACCCACCTGTCACTTCAGAAACACCCTTACCACAATCAACAAATAACCGATACAAGTCCGAGCTACAGTAAACAACCGACTTGTAACGAGCTACAGAATCCTCCCAACCCTCAACACTGACGACTAAGTCTTTCATTCATTCCATCTCCTAGCCGCCCACCCCTCACTTCAGAAACACCCTTACCACAATCAACCAATAACCGATACAAGTCCACCAACTGTAACGAGCTACAGAGTCCTCCCAACCCTCAACACTGACGACTAAATCTTTCATTCATTCCATCTCTTAGCCACCCACCCCTCACTTCAGAAACACCCTTACCACAATCAACCAATAACCGATACAAGTCCACCAACTTGTAACGAGCTACAGAGTCCTCCCAACTCTCAACACTGACAACTAAATCTTTCATTCATTCCATCTCTTAGCCACCCACCCCTCACTTCGGAAACACCCTTACCACAATCAACCAATAACCGATACAAGTCCACCAACTTGTAACGAGCTACAGAGTCCTCCCAACTCTCAACACTGACGACTAAATCTTTCATTCATTCCATCTCTTAGCCACCCACCCCTCACTTCGGAAACACCCTTACCACAATCAACCAATAACCGATACAAGTTCGAGCCACAGTAAACAACCGACTTGTAACGAGCTACAGAGTCCTCCCAACTCTCAACACTGACGACTAAATCTTTCATTCATTCCATCTCTTAGCCACCCACCCGTCTTTTCAGAAACACCCTTACCACAATCAACAAATAACCGATACAAGTCCGAGCCACAGTAAACAACCGACTTGTAACGAGCTACAGAGTCCTCCCTACCCTCAACACTGACGACTAAATCTTTCATTCATTCCATCTCTTAGCCACCCACCCGTCTTTTCAGAAAAACCCTTACCAAAATCAACCAATAACCGATACAAGTTCGAGCTACAGTAAACAACCGACTTGTAACGAGCTACAGAGTCCTCCCAACTCTCAATATTGACGACTTAATATTTCATTCATTCCATCTCTTAGCCACCCACCCGTCACTTCGGAAACACCCTTACCACAATCAACAAATAACCGATACAAGTTCGAGCTACAGTAAACAACCACTTGTAACAAGCTACAGAGTCCTCCCAACTCTCAATATTGACAACTTAATATTTCATTCATTCCATCTCTTAGCCACCCACCCGTCACTTCGGAAACACCCTTACCACAGTCAACCAATAACCGATACAAGTTCGAGCTACAGTAAACAATTACTTGTAACAAGCTACAGAGTCCTCCCAACTCTCAATATTGACGACTTAATATTTCATTCATTCCATCTCTTAGCCACCCACCCGTCACTTCGGAAACACCCTTACCACAATCAACCAATAACCGATACAAGTTCGATCCACAGTAAACAACCGACTTGTAACGAGCTACAGAGTCATCCCAACCCTCAACACTGACGACTAAGTCTTTCATTCATTCCATCTCTTAGCCACCCTTCCCTCACTTCAGAAACACCCTTACCACAATCAACCAATAACCGATACAAGACTACCAACTTGTAACGAGCTACAGAGTCCTCCCAACTCTCAACACTGACGACTTAGTCTTTCATTCATTCCATCTCTTAGCCACCCTTCCCTCACTTCAGAAACACCCTTACCACAATCAGCCAATAACCGATACAAGAGTACCAAATTGTGACGAGCTACAGAGTCCTCCCAACTCTCAACACTGACGACTTAATATTTCATTCATTCCATCTCTTAGCCACCCACCACTCACTTCAGAAACACCCTTACCACAATCAACAAATAACCGATACAAGTCCGAGCCACAGTAAACAACCGACTTGTAACGAGCTACAGAGTCATCCCAACCCTCAACACTGACGACTAAGTCTTTCATTCATTCCATCTCTTAGCCACCCTTCCCTCACTTCAGAAACACCCTTACCACAATCAGCCAATAACCGATACAAGAGTACCAAATTGTGACGAGCTACAGAGTCCTCCCAACTCTCAACATTGACGACTTAATATTTCATTCATTCCATCTCTTAGCCACCCACCACTCACATCAGAAACACTCTTACCACAATCAATCAATAACCGATACAAGTCCACCAAATAGTAACGAGCTACAGAGTCCTCCCAACTCTCAACACTGACGACTAAATCTTTCATTCATTCCATCTCTTAGCCACCCACCCGTCTTTTCAGAAACACCCTTACTACAATCAACAAATAACCGATACAAGTCCGAGCCACAGTAAACAACCGACTTGTAACGAGCTACAGAGTCCTCCCAACTCTCAATATTGACGACTTAATATTTCATTCATTCCATATCTTAGCCACCCACCCGTGACATCAGAAACATCCTTACCACAATCAACAAATAACCGATACAGGTCCGAGCCACAGTAAACAACCGACTTGTAACGAGCTACAGAGTTTTCCCTACCCTCAACACTGACGACTAAATCTTTCATTCATTCCATCTCTTAGCCACCCACCCGTCACTTCGGAAACACCCTTACCACAATCAACAAATAACCGATACAAGTTCGAGCTACAGTAAACAACCGACTTGTAACGAGCTACAGAGTCCTCCCAACTCTCAATATTGACGACTTAATATTTCATTCATTCCATATCTTAGCCACCCACCCGTCACTTCGGAAACACCCTTACCACAATCAACCAATAACCGATACAAGTTCGAGCCACAGTAAACAACCGACTTGTAACGAGCTACAGAGTCCTCCCAACCCTCAACACTGACGACTAAGTCTTTCATTCATTCCATCTCTTAGCCACCCTTCCCTCACTTCAGAAACACCCTTACCACAATCAACCAATAACCGATACAAGACTACCAACTTGTAACGAGCTACAGAGTCCTCCCAACTCTCAACACTGATGACTAAGTCTTTCATTCATTCCATCTCTTAGCCACCCTTCCCTCACTTCAGAAACACCCTTACCACAATCAGCCAATAACCGATACAAGAGTACCAAATTGTGACGAGCTACAGAGTCCTCCCAACTCTCAACACTGACGACTTAATATTTCATTCATTCCATCTCTTAGCCACCCACCACTCACTTCAGAAACACTCTTACCACAATCAATCAATAACCGATACAAGTCCACCAAATTGTAACGAGCTACAGAGTCCTGCCAACTCTCAACACTGACGACTAAATCTTTAATTCATTCCATCTCTTACCCACCCACCCGTCTTTTCAGAAACACCTTTACCACAATCAACAAATAACCGATACAAGTCCGAGCCACAGTAAACAACCGACTTGTAACGAGCTACAGAGTCCTCCCTACCCTCAACACTGACGACTAAATCTTTCATTCATTCCATCTCTTAGCCACCCACCCGTCACTTCGGAAACACCCTTATTACAATCAACCAATAACCGATACAAGTTCGAGCTACAGTAAACAACCGACTTGTAACGAGCTACAGAGTCCTCCAAACTCTCAATATTGACGACTTAATATTTTATTTATTCCATCTCTTAGCCACCCACTCCTCACTTCGGAAACACCCTTACCACAATCAACCAATAACCGATACAAGTTTTAGCTACAGTAAACAACCGACTTGTCACGAGCTACAGAGTCCTCCCAACTCTCAACACTGACGACTTAGTCTTTAATTAATTCCATCTCTTAGCCACCCACTCCTCACTTCGGAAACACCCTTACCACAATCAACCAATAACCGATACAAGTCCACCAACTTGTAACGAGCTACAGAGTCCTCCCAACTCTCAATATTGACGACTTAATATTTCATTCATTCCATCTCTTAGCCACCCACTCCTCACTTCGGAAACACCCTTACCACAATCAACCAATAACCGATACAAGTCCACCAACTTGTAACGAGCTACAGAGCCCTCCCAACTCTCAACACTGACGACTTAATCTTTCATTCATTCCATCTCTTAGCCACCCTTCCCTCACTTCGGAAACACCCTTACTACAATCAACCAATAACCGATACAAGACTACCAACTTGTAACGAGCTACGGAGTCCTCCCAACTCTCAACACTGACGATTTAATCTTTTATTCATTCCATCTCTTAGCCACCCACCCCTCACTTCGGAAACACCCTTACCACAATCAACCAATAACCGATACAAGTCCGAGCTACAGTAAACAACCACTTGTAACAAGCCATTTCATGTTATTACTATGAAAGCAGAAATGATATATTCATAAACAACTTATTATTAAAGTAAATACTAAGGTGTATTTGACAAAGGCGTTTAGTATGCTTCAATCTTTCTTATCATTTGTCTAGTAGAAGAAAAAAAATAGAGTCGTTTAACAGTGGTTGTCTATTCCGACAGTAAAAAAATTATATTGAAATAAAAATTTGAGACAGTCAATTTACTTGGTTCGCTACACGTTCGTTCTCTACGCTTGCCTAACCTGCCCTCCATGGTTCTATGTAAACTATAAAGTAAATGTAACTATGAATATAAAAGCTAAGCCTGCTGGCATTCTCCTAGCTAATGATGTTACATAGCCTAGTAAATCCTTTAGGTGGACGCAAAGTAGTGTAGTCATAGTTAGTAGAAATTACCTTAAAGATTTCACAATTAAAATATCAGCTCTTTGAAATAAATAATTAAACTAAATCAAAACCAATCTTACTCTTATTGAGAAAATAAAACATGTGGGGTTGTTTCTACCTCTTTGGAATTGTATTTAGAGAAATCTTTTATGGTAAAAAAGCTAAATTCTCCCAAAATGACTTCAAATCTGTTCAGAGGTTCTGGAGATTTCCTGATGAGTGAATACATCGTATTTTGATTATATATGTTAACAGCCGACATTCCTTGCTTTGGTACAAGGTGGTTCTCATCGCTTGCTTACCCTTCCCTCTATGGTCCTCTCAAAATCATCGCATCTAGATTGTAGCCTTATTAAAGCTACTATTTATTTTTGATATGTGGAACAAACTGAAATGAGAGATTAAAATAAGACTTGTCCAGTGATAACAACTTTTCTTTATTTATCTTCTTATAAGTAACTTCAACAAATAAAATTGGTTTCTTCTACAAATAATGATAAAAACGGAAATAAAAATCTTTTCAGTTATTGACTCAATGAAACATAAATAAATTAAAATAACTCTTCCAAATTAATAAATAATAAATAATAATAGGGAGTAGGGTGTTTTTTTGTATTCGGCGTATAAAACCTCCATATTTCCCTATCCCACTGAATGTTATTAAAGTTTGTATTTTTGTGTTATGTCACTTATATGTTTTATCAGCCCACCCAACCACCCATACATGTACATTGGTATTAACCAAACCTCTCACCCATACACATACAGTAATAAAGTGATTGATTTGACTAAGGCTTAGCTTTTATATTGGTGATTATATTTATTTTATAGTTTATAGAGAACCATGGAGGAAAGGTTAAGGAAGCGTAGAAAACGAACATGTAGCTAATCGAGGGCTGTCACCTGGTAAGAGTAAGGTGTGTTAGTTAATTTTTACAATTTATCTTAATAGCTGATACAAAAACATGACACCAAAGCTGGGCTACTCTGGTTTTCATCGTGCAGTAAGTAACGTTATTTCTACTAACTCTTTGATTGCACCGATTTGAATACTCCTAAAGTAGACTTAAAGGGTATTTAGGCTATATAAATCTGTTATCCAAGATAACGGAAGCAGGTTTAGCTTTTATCTAGTCACAATTGTTAATTGTTGCATTATAATTTAATTAGAAAAATTGTATTTAGAAAATGTTAAATTTTGTAAGAACTGAGAGGTTTAGGAGTTTGTTTTGTTTTCCAAAAGTTTTCGATATAAATTCTCCAAGTTTTGAGAAAAATTCAGAATCTTCCCCTTTCAAATAAAAAAGTAGTTTTTCCCACATAAAATAGTTAAATAACCAGTTTAAATAACCAGTATTTATTGGTTGGTTTAGCTTCTAGAGTTAAAGTGAGGGTAAGTCCGTTGGTGGAAGCGTGCGGCCGTTCGGTCAGTTCTACAATAACTTTCTGAGTGTGACCACGTTCAATCCGCTTTCGTGTACATGGCGACTTGTACCGTTTTGGTTTTCCTTTACCATTGCGGCAATTTTTTTTCTGTAGTTCGCTTGTGAATGATTGTTTGAATGCCGGACGAGCTTTGTTGGTCAATTTTGGATTCGAAACCTCCAGGACAGCTACATCTCCTGGAGGCAATTTAAGAAACTTCAATATTAGAAAATTTTAAGAAAATGTAGAGAAATTCTTTATGAAAGTTTTAGACTATTTTTATGAAATTTAATACAATTTAGAATTTTGAACTTTTTGATTTAAAAGTTTAAAGAAATTTATTAAAAAAGTTAAATAAATAAAAAAGGTTCTGGTCTGAAGGTAAATATAAGTGACACAACACAAAAATACAAACTTTAATAACATTCAGTGGGATAGGGAAATATGGAGGTTTTATACGCCGAATACAAAAAAACACCCTACTCCCTATTATGGAAGAAAGGAAAAGTTTAAGGGCTGTTTTTACCCGTTAGGAATGGAAATCAAAGATATCCTTTCTAAGTTAGTTTCTATGATACAAAAGCTAAGTTCTTTCCTTATTTCATCAAAACCTGTTAATTTCAGTTTCGGATATTTTGTGATGAGTTAGTACATAGTTTTTGGATTATATTGTATAGTTACATAAAGATGTTCAGCAGGAAACATACATTCAGACTTCTACTAAAGGAATGATTGCTTTAGTAGAGCAATATAATATTTTTTGTATACACTTGTAACAAGGTAAATACACTCTATTTCAGTAATGTTGGTAACAAACGTTGAAAAAACTTCAAAATAATATTGTTAACGTTAAAATAAAGGTTTACTTCACATATATAACTGGAGAGTATACATAAGTCTACATACTATATCCATGTACATATGTCATTCCACGCCACAAGTCGCTTGTCTGCCAGGATATTAAGGCCTCAAGCCGCTTATACAGTCAGTAAAGCAAGGATAATCCTCATATTTCCTCCTTTATACTTTTCAATGCGGGAAACGTCTCCAAAGATTTTCCTCTTTGCCAACATTTTGCCGGATTTACCCTAAGCCTAAATTGGAAAACTATTTTAATTATTATCTGTACATTTTAGTATTGTTTTTCATACTTGTAAGTATCAATGTCGTTAAATTCCTAAAAGTTTATTACATATGTTACTGAATATTTTAATAAATTATTTATTTGTAGTAAGGATAGAAGATATTTTCCCTTAATTCACTACCACTACTTGTTTTTGTTCCTGTTAATTTACTATCACTTGAAAAGTATTCAATTGCTCTAAAAACTGTTTCCCAATAATTTCCACGTCCACTGTGGTATTCCTTATCCGCTAGCAATCCGATATCACTAGCCTTATCTTATCGTTTTCTAAGAACTTACACACGGAGAGCGCATTCGGCAGTAAGCCAATAAATGAATTTACCAGTTTGTGATCGACTTTATTAGCCACCTAACCGTAATTGCGATAAAACAAGTAGTGGTAGTGAATTAACGGAAAAGGTCTGGGCCGGAAATGATAAACAAGTTAATCACAAGTGTAAAGTACGGGATAAAAATTATAGTAAATAAAACTAAGTTTGTGGTAATAGAAAGAGATTATGAACTAGTGAATATTATGCTAAAAGGAAAATTGATTGAGCTAGTACATAGTTTTAAATATCCAGGAAGTATGATTGAAGAAGATATGAGTTGCAGAAATAAAATAAAAGTTAGGATTACTGTGGCAAAAGACAGAATTACTTTACTTTGTACACCATTAGATAAGAAGTTGAGGAACAAATCTCTGAAATGTTTTATTCGGGGTGTTTGATTATTTGGATCGGAAACATGTAACCACTCAAAATAATAAAGCAGCATAAATAAAAATATGATACATAAAAAATAATAAGGCAAATAATTAAAATCCATCAGTACAGTACATTTAAAATCACTACCTCAGAGTTCCTTATGAATATCATATGCTACTCTGTCAACGACTTAGCAGATGACAAAACTTTAATCTTATCAAACTATAACTAGGATAGTCTAAATGATAACATGAATCAGGCTCTCGACAAATTCACTTACTTTATCAGATAGAAAATAATATAAGGCGGTTAAGTAATGGTTAAGCAGCCAGTACAATACCAATGTACGTGTATAGGTGGGTGGATGGGTCAATACCACTGTGAACTCTCCCTGAACTTGATTGACTTTTTAAACCAATGTTCCATTTTTGTAGAAAAAAACATAGCTTGTCCGTTAACAATCCTTGGCCACTGTTAAAGCCACTGGTATGATTTGAATCATATTAATCATACAAATCATACTAACATTTTTTGTGTGGCAATCAGTCCGATACTTGATACACCATTGTAAAGAGGCCCAGTGTAATCAGATGGTTGGTGCAGTAAATAATGCTTTGTGCATTATGTACTACAGTAGACTCCCGCTAGTCCGAACTTCGGTAATCCGGAAATCAGCTTAATCTGAAACAGAAGTTGACAACAGATTTTGCAGAAATTAAAATGCAGTTACTGTAAGAACCACTACTAAGGATAACTCTTTCTAAGGGTTACCGGCGTGGTGGCTCAGTGGCTAAGAAATCGGACTGCGGAGACCAGTGGTAAAAGTTTAAATCTCCAACTGAGCTATGGGTCGGTACTTCAATCGTTGAATAAAGTTCACGAATAGGTCTGTAAGCCCACGAGAACTGGTGAGAAAAGATAAAAAAAAAAAAAAAAAAAAAAAAAAAAAAAAAAAAAAAAAAAAGAAGAAAAGAAGACACTCGAAGCAACGGACGTGAGGATTTGGAGAAGGATATAGAAAAATTAGGACGGAATGATTGAGTGCGAAATGAAGAAGTACTGAGGAAAGTGGGAAATAGCTGAAGCTATAAAGAGGGTAGTAAAGGAAAAAGAGGAAAAGGATGAAGAAGATGTCAGATGGTGCATAGTGTAAGGATTGAAAGGAAGTATGAGACACTGAAAAGATCCAGTAGACCATATTCATATATACAAGTAAACAAGAAATGCCAACAAATCTTTTTGCATATTTTAAGGTGTATTTGAATGATTAAATGAGTATAGGATGAGTGTTGATGACCTGTGCAGTCTGGTTACTAACTGAGGTCGACTCTCCCTCAAAAAGGCCATTTATTTATTGTAACGACATTGATCGTCAAGCTATAGGCAATTGTTAGGGTCAAATGAAAATGACGAGGGTAGATAAACGAGTATTGTCATTGTTACTAGGGTTAAATATTCCTTAGAAAGAGTCATAGCCCAACAACCAGGGTTTGAAAAAGACTTACAGACTTACGCAGAAAACAAACCACATAGTATTGGTTTGACTTTCAGCTAGTTGACAATCCTGATACTCTGTTCTCTCTCCTACACAACATCCACTGACTACCACCCAACATGGACACCCCAAACTTCTCTTAGTAGTGTCCACGTCGTTAGCAACCATTAAGAGGACGCCACGTTGACCGATCACAGAACCTATCCCTACAGTCTCCACAACACTTTGTTTCAAAGTAGCTGGGTTACATCACTTCTTATGTTTAATAGCATTAAACGTCTAAGATTGTCACGAAACAAAGTACAAGATCGTTTACATGATTCTCGAAGTACCCTTTCAGGTAGTTTTACATGGGTCTCAAGGGACCTCCCATTTGCTAGGGCTTGGGAATGGAGGCATGTAGGCGCACAGATGAATTTGTCATGGACATGCATTCTAACTTGGTATAGTATTAAAAAGAAAAACATTTACAAAAGAACAAAAACTAAGGACAAAAAAAATTTTTTTTCGATCGAATGTTATCTCAAGATCAAATGACAACTTTAAATTCTAACACTTGTGTTTATAAAGCTTTTTTTTTTTTTTGCTTAGGTCTGTTCCCATTAATTTTAGGCTTTGCACCACCAAGTCAATCCTGCAAATATGGTTAGTAAACTCACTAGGCACATTATCTAATCATATATATGTCCTATCAGCTTGCCTTTCTATTTATTATTATCTAGAGCAACATTTCCTATAACTTTTAATCTAGTTCATGTTGGTTATTTATTATGCAAGTTTTGAAGTGGTTATTGTTATCAAGATATTATGAAGGTTTGGCTTTCCACTTTAATTAACTGTCGAGGAAAGTTATTTATGGAATTTAACTCTTGATGGTAATGTATATGGTAATAAGGAGTTCTCTTGTTACACCAGAAGTACTGTATATGGTAATAAGGAGTTCTCTTGTTACACCAGAAGTACTGTATATGGTAATAAGGAGTTCTCTTGTTACACCAGAAGTACTGTATATTCACAACGTTAGTATTCTCGCGGACACAGTAAGGACTAATTCCTATACAAGATGATCGAAAACTTTGTGTATATAACATTTTTAAGTTTACATATTCATATTATTTTATTTGCATATCATAATTTTCACGAATATAACATTTGATGCTGTGATGTAGACAACTGTAATAAAACATTTGCTAGGCTTGTGTCTTGACAAGTAAAATGTATTAATACAATACTAAAGTTTTTTAATCAAAAAGCTTTTTTAACTTTAATCCTATGACGATACCACTTCCATAATTATATTTCTTGAAGGTTCATATTATTATACCTTTTCACTCTCCGCCCTCACAGCGATTAAACTTCGATGTTTGTAGGTAGGTCATCAAATACTGTAAATACGACCATAACACTACTGCTCCAACAAATTTTTACCAAATTTAGATAAAAGATGAGGATAATATTTATAATTATAAAGTCTCATTCATAATTTAGAAATAGGGCGCACCGAATTGGTGTTTGTGAAAAGGGATATTAGTAGAATCTACTTCCGTGCCCAATTGGTAATTGCTCATTGGATTACTCATTTATCGTTGTGGTGGCTTAGTGCCACTTTCACCCTGAAAGATGGGTTGGTCGTATTTCACTTAGTGCAGGCTCAATCAATTTAGAATTTGATAGAACATTGAAAGGTGATCGCACCAATAGGGTGTAATTCCTGATGTAAACCCCTAAGATGCTTTGTTCTATTGTTCCTCAATCATTTTTACGTCCACTGTGGTGTTCCTTATCCGCTAGGAATCCGATATAGTTCGCCTTATATTATCGCTTTTCAAGAACTTACACACGGAGAGCGCATTCGGTTGTAAGTCAGTCATTGGATTTAACAGCTTGTGATCAACTTAAGTAGCCACCTAACCTAACCTTATCTAACCTAACCGCGATTGCGATAAAGAAAGTAGTGGTAGTTAACTAACAGAAAAAGTAATGACAGTGAACACATACACAATCCGTTTTAACTGATAAGTGCCGCAAAATTTAGCTGGTTACAAAGTCTGTGGTGTCGACATAAAATATTCGGTATCTTTAATACTTTCTCGGTTATATATGATGAATAATGGCATTTCTAAACTAATAAGGTTTAAAAAGTCTGA
The DNA here is from genome assembly GCA_035578905.1 of Stictocephala bisonia. NCBI lineage: Eukaryota > Metazoa > Arthropoda > Insecta > Hemiptera > Membracidae > Stictocephala > Stictocephala bisonia. The sequence goes on along the minus strand of JAQJVL010000384.1, from coordinate 529,775 downwards.
ACATCGATTATGTCAAATGTTTACAAAATAAAATTATTATAGAAAAATTCAATAAAAGATTTTCAAGACGTGCACGTCGTGTTACCGAGGCCGTTTAATCGTACCTTACTTGTGGTCGCATTCAACACAACAAAAAGGAAGAAATATCCAGTATTTCGGATGGTTGGATTTCTATAGATAGAAGAAGGGGACATAATGAAATAAGCTGCGGCTTGAGATTGTTTGTTCAGTCGGAACCTCTTCCCCTTCCTTGAGTGAGGGGGAGGGGGTAACTTCACCAACCCCCAGCGTATAATCTTAAGCGAATCGTAATATGTTATATTATTTTTTTCGAATCGTTGATGGTCCTATACTTATTGATATTCCTACTGTTTTTCCTTTTTATTTTGAAGAGTGAATACAGAAATAATCTTTAAGTTATAATCTTAAGGATTGGCTTCGGGAAGTTACTCTAAGTTATTTGATATAGTTTATTCTTATCAAATAGTTAGAAGATTTTGATCACAAAACATCAGGGATTTTTTTTAATTTAAAACTTTTAAATTTTTAAAACCTTTTTGTCAACATATGTAGGGTTTGGAATCTACATAAAATAACAACATTTGAAGTATTTGGTATTTTGTATTTTACACATTTAAAACTATAGGCAATATTATCGATGAATTTCAGAACATATTTTAACATTATATTTATGTTAAGAGTACATTTATTGTGTTAAGAGTACAAACCTGCTGTACAAATAAAGAATCACAAGGACATCCATTGGCAACAAATATTGCATGTGTTCTTAACATTATACACATCATAGATAAGAAAGACAAACACAACACTAGCTTTTAGATGAAGATATAGAGACGTATTTTAACATTATCAGTACTAAAATGAATTTGGTTGAAACAGAAATGTTATTGCATTACTATGCAATGATTTAAGCTCATACAATTTATCAATACCAAACTCTGTGTTTTAACATTCATGATTTCAGTTGTTGTAAATCACGTACATCTATAATCACAACAAATTAAAACCACAAACTAAACCACCTGTACGACTATGTGTTGATGGTAGGGTCATTACACTGTACATGTATGGGTGGGTGGGTGGGTCATTACCACTGTAGTAACATCTATATAGAGATAAAAATAATAATAATAAAACCATTACATTTAGGTAGTTAAACATTAGTGTCCACCCATAGACGTATTGACACACCCACCAACCCATTATTATTGGAAGCTTGGCGTTTGTGAAGTTGTTAATCTTTTCTTATTTTTCAAATACTATTTCTTTACATGGTAAGATTTACAGCATCCTGCACATTTTTAAAATAAAGTTTTTTTTAAATTATGTATCCCATAAACAAATGAAAGTAAATTTTCCATTTTACCATTTGTGCTAAATCAACATAGGCTTGTCGAAAAATCTGAACTGCATGTGAACAAATCTAGGACTTTTTTTATTAATCCTCTACCACTAATTTTTTTATCGTAATTACGGTTAGGTTAGGTTATGTCAGGTTAGGTTAGGTGGCTACTAAAGTTGATCGCAAACTGGTAAATCCAATGTTTGACTTACCGCCGAAAGCGCTCTCTGTGTGTAAGTTCTTGGAAAACGATAAGATAAGGCCAGCGATATCGGATTCATAGTGGATAAGAAAAAGCATTGTGGACTTAAAAATGATTGAAGAACAGTTTATAGCAATAGAATATTCATCTAGCGGTAGTAAATAAACGAAAAAAACGAAAAAAAGAAAGAAATAGTGGTTGTGAATTAAAAGAAAAGATCCCAAATCTAAAACTTAAAGTCATCTATGAAATTAAACCATCGAAACAGATAAAAATAATTATTCTTCTTAGTAGCAAACAATCAATATGAAAAATGTATTATGTAGCTTGATATAAAGTGTTGAAGTGACATTTCTGGGATATATTTTCCTAATAGAATTGCTCTGGCGTTTTGTGACCAACCAGCTCATAACGTGGTGATTCATCTTGCGTTGACAATCCCTAGTTGTTTGTTGAGTGAGGGGGAGGAAAACTTTCCATTCACATCAGTCTCTTGAATAATGGCCATTTAATTTCTTTATTATATGTTACTTAAAGACAATTATCTACAAGTTGTTTTCGACCGCAATTTCCGACAGTATATCAAAAATGATTTTGGAAATACACTTGTATTTTAAACCTATTTAGGCAATACAAAAAAAGTGAAAGTCACTAAAAAAAAAGTATATTACAATTATAGAAAAAAAATTTCAAATATTATTTGGATGATCAATTACGATAAACCAAATTTACCATTATCAGACCTGAGGGATTCACAAATGAATGAAACATGTGTCATTTATACATAATACTGGTCTAGGAATTATTAAATACTACCCATTCGTTCATTCATAACCATATTTGCTTTTAACCAAGAAACGTATAAGGAAGAAAACCGTAAAAAAAAAAAACACTATAATTTTGATCCTGAAATACATTTTCAAAAAGTGTTTTCAGCTAATACGAGATATAGGGCAACAACAAATAGAATTTCAACAGTTGTGTTTGTAACAATTCTGTCATGAATTCAAAAGTGTTAGTTGGATACCAGTTTCATTCCTTAATGAATCTCTCTGGTCTGAGGATTATAAAAGTAATTTACCAAAATCGATCAGCGTAATATTTGCAATTTTTTTTAACTTCTCTTGCCAATGCCTGTGCGTGAATATTTGACGTGTAAGGTAACTACCATTGGGTAAGTGGGGATTCGAACCTTGGACCATGCCCTCCGCAGTCCGAAGCCTAAGCCACTGAGCCATCAAGCCAGCAAAATACTGGTGATTATGATATTACTTATTTTATGATAATTTTGAAATATATATGAAGTTTTGTGCTTTTTCATAATGTGGCACTGATAAAATATTAGTCTGTACTCACGGCAAGTGACAGCTAGACATAGGCGACATGTGAAGAAAGGGCTCTTTTTTGAAAACGTTAGCCCAATCAATTGGTTATCTTAATCAAGTGTCAAATCCATATTATTATTATCAGCTGATATTTACAATTGTAATATTCGTTTGTAATATGGTTAGTAGCAACAATTTCACTCGAACAGACTAATTCTTCAATCAGAAATCATACAAATATTTAACTAATAAATGTGTATTATACAAGGTCTTTTTATTTTTATTCCTTAGGAACAGTTTTTAACCATAATGTATATTTTAATTAAATAATGCATTTGTTTTCTCTTTTTATTCGGTTTCATTATTAATAAGCTCTTAATAATCAGCAACAAATAAGCCTAGATTGACGATCATGTTAATTTATCATTTTTACGTAATGGGGTGGACTAGTTTTCGTTTAAAACATTTTTGTCTATACATGTTGTTCATAAAAAGCCATTCATGTCTTCGAGATATGGTTTTATACTGGAATACTAAGAAAAAAGGTTTCTACAAACAAATGTCCTAGTTTTCTGTCTGTCTAAATGTGTTTTTACACAATTTATCATATTAGTACCATCTTTTAGTAAATATACTTTTGCAATTTTCGTGAATCTTTTAGTTTTCTAATTTTCACTTTTTAAGATAGTAAGCTTTGAAAATTGAAAATAACCACCATTTCGAAATGGTACAAGTATCAACTTGACACTCTACACTGAGTAAGGTCTAATTGTTTTTCACACTCATACTGCGTTGAAGATAATATCTTTAGTGGTTATTAAGATATTATCAATTATTTAAAAATCACATTTGTTAGACAGGCGGAAAACTAAGCGTTTTTGGAGATATATTTATAGGAAGTTTTGGATATTTTTTGTTACTTCACTACCGATTGATAAATATTAAATTGCTCTAAAAACTGTTCCTCAATCATTTTTACGTCCACTGTGGTATTCCTAATCCGCTAGGACGTATCTTCTCTTATCGCTTTACAAGAACCTACACACAGAGAGCGCATTCTGCGGAAAGTCAATCAATGGATTTATCAGTCTGTGATCAGCTTTAGTTGCCACCTACCCTAATAAACCTAACCGTAATTGCGATAAAAAAGTAATGGTAGTGAATTAACGGAAAAGGTCCGAAATATTTTTTTTAATTTTCGTGTATGTAACCACATACGAAGGTCTTTAAGGGATTTTAATAAACGCCCAGTATGTGGATTCTGTATTTATTTTATTTCTTTTTTATACAC